>CM042901.1:10275400-10875400 GCA_023653625.1 Triadica sebifera | reverse complement strand
AAAATAAATTATTAGCATAGAGACAAAAAAAAAAGAAAAAAAAAACAAATTATAAAAGGACAATAAGGGACAAAAGGAATAAAAGGGGACAACATTGGTTGTAAGAGAAGACAAGTCATTATCATATCAACCTTGGTTTAAGCTAATGGCCTACTCTCTCTCTCTCTCTCTAGAAGTTTTATTATTTCTTGAAGTCCTTATCAAGCTTAGTTAAGCCCTTCTTTTCTCGATCTAGAAGGTCACACATAGATATGAATATTGGATATTATAATTATGAGCAAGTTTGAAATTTTTGTATGATTCAATATATTAATGTATGAAGGAGTTAATTAAGCACAAACCTCCCCTATAGCTAACTAGTCCCACAAACCGCCCCCCCCCCCCCCCCCCCCCCAAAAAAAAAACCATAAAAATACAATTGCCCACTTACTTATTTTACACTATTTTGGGTTTATCAAGCAACCCCACCACCCATTGATGAACCAAATTCAGGGTTTTTCAATAAGAGAATTATCATCACCATTTATCATTTAGACTAATATATATAGGATTCCAAATAGCTAGCTCAAAGGTTTAAATTCGAGTTTGACTCACAAAATAAATTTTGTTATACTCAAATTTGAATTATTCATTAGAGAATTTAAAAGATGAGTTTGAGCTCACTCAAGACATCAATTTTAATAAACAAACTCAATCAAGTTCTTACTAAACTAAATTTTTAGTACTTTAAGAACACTAAAGTTTGATTTATAATTATCAGAATTTTTTTTTTAAATGTAACTTAATTGGCATATGTGTGGGCTATTTATACAATGAATGGATGCTGAATAAAAATAGAGGAAAAAGAAGACAAAATACATAAAGGAAATGAAAAAGAATGTGATCTCAAAAAATTTGTAAGGAAAGGATTGTGAGTTAAAGTGGGAAAGAATAGAGGGACTTCTGTTAAAGGCACTTTAATATGGTAGCATATATTAGTGGTGCCGTCCCTCCATGATAAGCCCAAATCAATCACCGGCCATAATCAATATATAGTTGGTTTAATCATATTTCACGTTAATAAACTATAAAATTTTGTTAGTAAAATCACTTAATCTTGCAATTTTATCCTATTAATGTAAAGGCATGATTTTTTAAATTTTTTTAAGGAATGCAGATTACATTCTACAAAATATAAAACTAACAAATTTCAGAAATTTCAGAAATATAATGAATTAACCAACTAATGCCGATTGTTATGGCCAATTAAATGTACTATCTGATTTTTACATGGTATCAGAGTTGTACTAAAATTGGACACCTACACTTAGTATGCGAGTAGAACAATTTACTAATTTCATACTGCAGATTACTCCCGCTGTGTTCTACCCTTTCAGAGGACTTGGACATAAAAGGGTATTGGATTATTTTACATTGGTAGACTATTATCATAAAATACTATTTATAACGATTTGAATAATTATCCTCTTTTAAACTAGCTTAGTGAGTGAGGTTTAAGGTCCTTTCTAAATTTCTATAAAAATCATTTGATTCTATTTTATTTTTAATATTTAAATGAATTTTTGCAGGAAATAAAATATATGAATAATTTTACATTTTTCTCTCAAGGGTTCTAATGGAAAAATATATATTTTAATAACAAGGTGCACTCAAATGTAATCACAAGAATAATTAGGGATTTAGGATAATACCCACATTAATTAATCTCACCTTTTATTCAACAATGTTATAATTATTTTTTTCCCAACTTGTATATAAATAGTATTAATAATTATGGGCCCTTCGCTCTCTTCTTTGAAGATTTTAAAAATGTATGGCCATTTAAAATTGGAAATAGCTGATGATGACATATCTATATGAAATTGCACAAATGAAAAAAAGATAACAAGAGAAAATGACAAAATGGGCAACAACAATTGGACGAGAATTGATCCAATGAATTATGATTATGTCTCTCAAAAAAGAAACACATTCTCAAATTCAGGTGTCATTATGTAATTGCAAAAGATTTACAGAATCATTATATTTAGTATAAGCCTGCAAATTTTATAATATGCGCATTATGAATCGAATGTTATCTTTCATCAACCTTTCAATGCTACGACTGCTGCGCAGCTTGTTCACACTTGGGCATTATTTGGAAATTTCTAATTATATATATATATATATATTTATTTATTTATTTGTAGAAAAAAAGTAACTATAATTGTTAATTGCAAAACATATCTCCAAAGATATATTCCTTTTATAAAAATTAATTTTGACTGTACATATAGTAAGTTTGTATCACGGTTAAGTTGTGATTACAGTTTACAAGTAATTCATCAACAAAATAGTCGATCATAACGAATAAATTGGCTGAAGCTTTGCTACATTGTGATGATACTTCTAATTCTCTTAAAATTTTAATTTGTTATTAATTAAGAAATCAAAGTTCTAGCTGTTAAAAATGGACGTTAAATCCAACAACTCTCAAATCTAGTTCAAAGAAGAAAGATTACTCAAACCAATTAATCATAAAGCACGTGAATCTTACAATCCACTAATAACTAGATATCTTAATACTAGTTATCTCTTTTCAGAAAATAATTGTTTAGACCGGATTTATATTGATCAAATTAAAATTAAAGAACGAATGTTATATAAATAAAATAATTTATATTGCAATCTCTTATTGGGTTGGTTCACAGTATACTAGATCTAGATAAAAAAATCTCTTCGTTTTAACATTTTCCACTCTTTTATTATTACTATACAAATTTTATAATATAAAAAAATATTAATTACATATCATAAAAAAAAAAAGACCAAACAGAAAATAGCTAACACTTCTCAAATTCCTAAAGATAGTTTCATCTTCAACTAACATTTTCGACGAAGAATAACATTTTCTCCTATTAAGATGGTTTACCTCTCGTTATGCATATATAGTTCGATGCATGTTTATGGTTAGTTCCCTATATATATATACACCCAAAAACAACCATAACCTTTTATAAGCTATCACATAATTTCAATTCCATTTTCGAGGTGTTTTATTTATACGTAAAATTAAATAAGTTAATTAAGTTAATAATTAAGAACCGTGGAGAAGGAAAGATGAACAAGTCTAATTTATGACCCCATTAAAATCTACCTATGATTGCATGCAGATTCATGCATTCATATCGTTACGGTTGATTGATTACAAATGGCATGACTTTAGTTTTCTTTTTCCTTTTTTTTTCCTTGTAAGACTTTAATTACGATCTAATTTTCATTTGATATTTCTTATTTTAAATGGCATAACATTAATTAGCATTGTTTACTATTAATTTATAAATTTATAGAATTATTAACGAAATGATAACATCTTATGTAAAGAAATTGAAATAACAGAAATTTTATTATTCTTAAATAATTTTAAGATAAAAAATTATTAATACGAAGTAGAAGCTATCTATATTTTTATATATACGTGTAATTATTATATTGAATGATATATAAAAATACGATAAAGTGGAATGTAATTTTATCAATGTGTCTTCTATGGCTGCTAAATTATTATTATTTTGTTTGGTATCTAGAGTGTATTGGATCGGATTCCGAAGAACGGTGAAACAATCTCTCAAGAGTATTTAAAATAATTGCATATACAGAGCTCGAACTCGAAATGTCTAGTAAGATAGAAGAGTTATGTATCCATTCATCTATACATTTTTTGATGACTGTTAAATTATATTTATTAATAATTAATTCGGTCAATAAGAAGATAATGTAGTGTTACATTACATCTCACTAAGTTACATAATTTTTAAATTACAAATTGAATATAAGTGTACACTAGTTTATTCGATTCAGTTTGATTTTTAATCGAATGGATGAATGTACACTCCAAGAGATGAGTGTGTGAAAGGAGTGAGCATGGAGCAGAAGTAGTTAGTAAGCAGAATGTAGGGCAAAGGCTTTTTAGTCTTTAGATTTCACACGCCACCTAACAAATAATGCTTGCTTTTATCGTTTCTTCTCCTTTTAACCCAATTATCTATATTTTATAAGCTTCTCTTTTTCTATTTTGCTCTAAAAGAAAAACCAAATTGGGATTATGGTTTTTGTTTTTGTTGTCTAATTATTTATTAGGAATAAATAAGCTCTTGTTTTCTTTGCATTAATTTTTCAGTAAGATACTTTTTGTTTTCAAAATGAAATGATGAGCAAATATCTCTGATAATTAGAATCATCAATCGATTGATTAATTAGCTACCTATTGGTAATCAAAGTTTGAAAGAGAAACGCAACCAATTAATTCTAAGTCCCATGTTTGAGATTTGTAATTATAATAAAGAAGGGAAAGTCGGTAGATCGCATCAGATTGTGATGATTTTATCAGATTAGGTTCATTATATATATGTTTGGTTTGATGGCATAGGTGGGCCTATCCTTCTATAATACAGTGTTGCTTAGCATGCACACTTTTTTTTTCCAAAATAAAAAAATAAAATAAAAATCTACTTTTGGATATTTTGTGTTTGGAAAATTTTGGCTTAATTTTTTTTTTTAAAAAAAAAAGTTACTGTATATCCCAAAATTTTTGAATTATTCGATAGTCTATTTTACTCGTAAAAGTGGGTAGATATTGCGAAACAACCATTCAATTTTAAAACTTAAATTTCTTAATTTTTTTAATATGCATCTAATTAGTACATATATATATTAAGAAAAATAAAGATAAAATTTATAATTTAATTTGTAATTTTTACTTTTGGTGTGGTTTGTTGAAGAATTTAGAAGTCTTCCACGTAATCCCAAAAAAAATTAACATTTTAATTTCTTAAAAATATAATTTAATCTATCCTTAAGACAAAAGGAATATAATATTAAAAACATAAAAATAAATATGCGTCCATCCCTTAGTTTTCATATTTTAGCCCCTATTATTTTGTTTGATATATTATAATACTTTTAAGTTTTATGTTTTTTATATTAACAACTCACTTGAGAAAAAAATGAATATAACAAAGAGAAAAGAAAAGTTAAAATGTAAGGGCCGAGGGATGCTATTTGTTTTTTCTTCCTTTTTATCATTTTCACGGGGCATATAAATAAATAAAATTATTTAAATTTAATTCATATTTTATTTATACACAAAAATTGATTATTTTTCATGTCAAAATTATAATTAATTTCATATTTATAAAGTAAAAAATTATATATATATATATATATATATATATATGAAAAATTGATAATTTATTATTAATTTGAGTAATAATAAATATAGCTTTTTGATCTAAACCACCATTGTTCAAAGGCTCATTGAACACTGACTAAATTTGATTCAAACTAGGTAAGACCAGTAAAATGTAAAACTCTTTCAACACGAATTTTTTCAATTATATATAAATATAAGCTGAAGCAAGAGAAAGTACTCCAACTAATCAAAATGCAGTATTTCAAAATACTAATTTTTTAGAATTTTAAGTTGAGAAATTTAAAAATATTTTTGCGATATTATATTTTTCCTGTTATATTAGGAGTTGAATTCTAATAAAAAAAATTAAACTATTAGAGATAATAGATAACTATATCTAATTAATAAAATTACAAAGGGAAAGGAAAAGTTTTGACATTATTATACGGAGATATTGAGAAAGAAAAAATTAATATATAAATTTTGTTTTACTTGGAAAAAATATTTTTTTGGAAAAAAAATTATTTTAGAAATTTTTTATAAAAGTAAATTTGAATAAATCAGTCTAAAATAAAAATTCACAGCAATCAAAGAGCCCGTAAAAGGCAATAAAAATTGTCAACGGGTGTGAGGTTAACTGTTTGGTCCACACTCAATAATGCACCGGCTTACCATACACCTTCTGCTACGTTTTTAACTTTATAAGAACTTAAGAGTCAAAGTAAAAAAGAAAAAGAAAAAGAAAAATTAGAAAACTGAAAACGATAACATTCAATCCCAACGTAATAATAGACTTTTTGCTAAGCTTTATCACTATATATATATATATATGTATTATAATCAATCTCCTTTCTAATCAATCAATCAATCATTTACTTTAGGTATGGAATTTTGGGTTTGCATAGATATTTCCATCCATAACCATTATTCCATAATTCCATCTGTGAAGTTTCTTTTCAATATTGCATGTGTATATAGTAATGCCTTTTTATGATTTTTCAAGGATTATTCATATATAAATATATATGAATTTCAAGATTTCCAATATCACCAATGTTAAATTAAAATTTACATTGTAAATCAAATAATGAATTGAAATTAATTAATCAAATTTTTTTATACGGTATACGGATTAAATATTATATATATATATATATATATATATATATATATATTTTCATACGAATTAATTCAATACTCATTTTATCGATGCTGATCCCTATTCCCTGGCATATTAGTTTTCATGTATTAATTGTTATTGTCTTTGAACTTCTATTATATATTTGCATGTTCTAGAAATTTACTAGCTCCTTTTTTTCTCTTTTCCTAATGGAAAATAGGGCTTTTTATACATTATATATATATATATACACACACACACCTTAATTAGATCACATGAGTTTTTGGGTGGAAATAAATTACATAAATACTTCTATAAATCCGATATTTATTATATATGGGCTATAATTTTATTTGCAAAAACATTCATGGGTACAAAAGTTACAAATGCCTCAGTAATTGAAATTTTCAAAAATATTGATTATTTAAACTAAAATCAAAATTGTTATATAATTTAAAATTTTATTATTTATTTAAACATACACAAAAATTCGAATGAATTATAATTTTATTATTTGAAAAATACTTATTTAATTTTATTCACAAATTAAATTAGTGTAAATAAAGTAACCACCACCTTACATAATATTCTATCACCAATTCAATCATTTGTAACTAAATTGTAAACTGAAACAGAAGATTTTTTTAACAAAAACCAAAACGTATACACAACTACTGATCCGTACTGGTTTGATGCAAAAGCACTCCTAAGTCCAAATCTTTGTTTTTAAGTTAATTAATGCAAAAGGCAAAGGTTAAGCCCATAGAAAAAGAAAAACTCCCTTGCCCACTATAACAACGATTGAAAGAGAAAAAAAACCCTTCTCATCTTCTCATTTACTAGCATATAATATAAAACATTGGTAATTAATTAATTAATTTTCTAGACAAAAGTCTAATTTTCGATTCCTAGGTAGAGGGCCTAAACTATATATTATATTAAAATATCTTTTCAAGTACTCTCATATTCGTCTAGCCAGACAATTAATGAAAAAATTTAATATATTTGTCAGTCAATATGATGGATAAGATGAAAATATATTAAGTGGTAATACCACTTAAGTTTACTCTAGAAACTGATATGACTAAATGTCTACCAAAATGGAAATACACCAACCAACCAAGTTGTTAAATATTTTATTCTCAACCTTAATTCTCTAATTATCCATGAAATCATCCCATAAGGCTTCAAGAAAAAAAAAAAGTAATTTAATTTAGACCATCTTAATTAATTATGAAAAGTACTTAGATCCTGTTTTGTATTTTATTTATAGATTAAACTGATAATAATATATTATATCCTACTCACCTAATAATTTTTTTATTACAAAACTCATTTAATTAATTTGAACACATGAAATCAAATCTTATTCGGAAAATTATTATCAATTTAATCTATACAAATAAATTCGGTCCAAATAAATATGTTACTTTTAAAATTTAATTTGTGGGTTTTGGTTTAGACATATATGTCATGTAATATTATTATTTTTTTTTAATTTGAATATAGACTTTTTGAATTCCATCAAATCATTTTAGGAAAGGCTTAGAAATTTGTTATCACTTATCACATCAATATTTATATATATGTGAACAAATATATTTTGTCGGTTCTTGTTTGAAAAACTAAATCCCACAAACCATAATTAAGTTGAATCATTTGCTTATGGTTGTCTCTATCTAGTAAGTTATAGCCATTTACATGTTGCCATGTTCCAGCAATGCCAACATATGCATGACAATTAGGCCATGAAATATCAAGTTCATGAAATAGCTACTGATGGATTATTTTCTACCACATTTATAATCCATCTAACTGTTGAAAATTGAGATATCTCTTTATTTTATTTTATTTTATTAGCGTTTGAATTTATAACTTTATAAACGACTCTATTCTTGGAGTTTTGTTTTCTAACTTTATAAGTTTAGAAACAACTCTATTATCATTAAATTAAAATTGATTTATAAGAGAAATTATTTCTACTAATAATCAATTCATATGATTATTAAATTAATTAATAGTCAGAGATATTAATTTTGTAATTAGTTTAATTAAAAAATACTTATGTAAATAACTAATAAGCTTCAATTTTGTGGTATTGATCGAATTCGAATTCTTTATAATAATAATAATAATAATAATAATAATAATAATAATAATAATAATAATAAATACTTATCTGGACTAGGGTAACCATGTGAATAAAGTAATTATTATAATTCTGAAATAAAATGAGAACAAAGAAGAGAATTTACCGGATATGTTAAATATGGATTATGGAGCAGCAATATGCAATGATAACTTGAAAGATAATTAAAAAAAATGGCTTGCAGTTCCAAAAAGAAATAAATAAAATCAGAAGTTCCTGAGCATAAATTACAAAAAACGAAAGGAACCTTATGCTTTATCCTCTATGGAGGATGTTCCATTTTCACGATCTCGCTACTACAGCAATCCATTTAATGAATTTATATAAAGTGGTAACTATAAACATTTTTATATTTAGAACAGTTATAAAAAGAACAGTTAGATCTAGGAGAAGGCATATAAATTTTAAAATGAATTAATTAACGATAAACACACACACACACACACACAAAACTTTGAAAAAAAATTGCAAGTGAAAGCTGCAGGCTGGTGAAAAGGACACAGTGGAGTTGAACCTTAAGTGGCCAAGTGGGGAGTAACATAGAAAGCTATTGGAGGAGAACAAAATGATCATTACCAATTCTGATATTGACAGGTAAGCATTCTGACATGGAAGACAGGTGGCTCAAAAAGAAGGTGCCAAATGGCAAAGGGCGGCGCACCAAACAGACAAAAGCAGCTGGATTTTGGGAATTAAGGAACAGACATAAATGTTCTTTGTTAAATAAATAAATAAAACTAAGTAGCAGTAAGAAATATAAATCTTAGGGCATAAAATTGCGGTGTGGGGGGGTGTGGTGGCGTGAAAATTTGGCGTCACGCCGTCCAAACAAGCCTTTCATCTATCTGCCACCCCACGCGCAATCAATATATCCTTTCTCATCTTATATCTTCAAACAAATTAATATTAAATTTTATATCTACTATATATACCATCTACATATTCATCTCTATTTCTATTTTAAAGCCTTCCTCTCTCTTTACAACAGCATTCATTCACCCGTATAGTTCTTAATTTCTTCCCCTCCCACCTCTGATCACTTTCTCTGATCATCTTCATTAAGATCAGTTCAAGAACTAGAGATCGGCATTCTTTTTTCTTCTGTGAGTATTAATCGTTCGTTGGTGCATTCTGATCAATATGTTCTAATGGTTGTACATACATGAGAATGCTATGATGATTCTTGATGGGATCACATTAATTTCTTGTTTTGGTTCCGTTTTATTTTCTTTATTATTATTTTTTTGGTAGGATATTTTATTCTTTCTTATGTCTAAATATCATATGATCCCATCAATGTGATCATAGTAGAACTAGATCTTCGAGCATACGATGCTATCCAATCTGGCTTTGATTGTACTAATGCATTTGTGAATGCAGATTAATTTGATTATGCATCCAGATAAGTCTTGTCTAGACTAAGTTCATGACTTATTTCGTGGGTCGAACACAGTGGTGTAGAATGTCTGAATTGGATTGAAAATTTGGTTTGAACTTAAAGGATGAATGGTGGAGGTGGTGGGTGTGAAAAAGTTTTTCCACCACCAAATACTAAGAACTGAGATTGAGAGTGAAATGCACTCAAAAGCAAACACAGCACATGCTTGTGCCAGCAAAGTCAAGTTTTTCGGCCAGCTTTTGTGTTCAATAAACTTTGAACAAGTCCATGCAACTGAAGCCACTAAAACAAAAATCTCTACTTAGGCTCTTCAAAATCTATGTTGTTTTTTTTTCTACCTTTTTTTTTGGTGTGTGGGGTTCCACATACGGTCTGCCATTTTTATCCATAAAATTCCATGTATGTGTATATATCTAGCTGAAAACACATATTAGGACCATTTTCATGTTGAGGACCCACAAAAACAATGATCATCATATAGCTATAGGCCAAGGTTTTTTTTTTTTTTAATCTCAGTTGATGAGAATTGGATATTTTGGAATTGAATCATGACAATAACAGCAGCCTAGCTAGGGTAAACTTGTGTGGAACTTGAAGTCCATATTCTTAGCTTTTAGAACTCTATACATATATAGCTAGCAATTCATTATAATGAAGAGTCATTACTTTTCTTTCATTGCTTTCTTTGGTTTTAGGCCTACGCTAAAAGAGTCTTTAAGCTTGTGTTTTGTATTATAATAAACAAAAATGGATTAGTCCCGTACTTCTTCAAGTTAATTATGGTAAGATGTGACATTGATTAATTAATATAAGCATTCTTATTGGTTAATTATGGTAAGATGTGACACTTGATTAATTAATATAAGCATTCTTATTGGTTAAATCCTGAAATGGGAAACAACTCTCTCTCTCTCATATTCGTTCATTATCTTTTTGTCATTTAGGATATACAGAAGATTATCGATGGATATGGAATCTTGTGTCCCACCAGGATTTAGGTTTCACCCAACTGAGGAAGAACTTGTTGGTTATTACCTCAAGAGAAAGATTGACTCGCTGAAATTTGATTTAGATGTTATCATTGACATTGATCTCTACAAGATGGAGCCATGGGACATCCAAGGTAATGAAAAGAACTTCCACTTAATTATTTGTTGGACCATTTTTTTCTGAATTTGGTCTATAACTTTATTCATATACCGAGTCAATTTTAAAGTGCGCGTAAGCAAAGTGGTTATTAAATTGCTTACATGACATTTTATTTCTAATTCCTT
Source organism: Triadica sebifera (assembly GCA_023653625.1). NCBI lineage: Eukaryota > Viridiplantae > Streptophyta > Magnoliopsida > Malpighiales > Euphorbiaceae > Triadica > Triadica sebifera. Next base: position 10,864,288 of record CM042901.1, on the reverse strand, counting down.
TCATTGGTAAAACTATAGATTGAATTTAGCTAATTATTTTCCTAATTAGTAACCGCACAATTTTAAGCACAATTCTGGTAAATAATTTACAAGTCATAGCATTAGCACAAACTTTTCTTCAAGTGTGCTATGATGTAAGGAAGGATTTTAAGTCAAAAGAATATATAGTGGAAAATTGAGCTAAATTAAGAATATTATTGACTATATAGATTAATTGGTAGGAAATGAAAGTGTCAAATGGAAACGGACCTAAGTTAAGAAACTAATTAAGTGAGTGTATTAATTAGGTATTAATGAAGAGCTTGTGGGTGATTTGACAAATATTTCTCACTTTGACAGCAAGATGCAAATTAGGGTATGAAGAACAAAACGAGTGGTACTTCTTCAGCCATAAGGACAGGAAGTATCCGACAGGAACAAGGACAAATAGAGCAACAGCTGCCGGATTTTGGAAGGCAACAGGAAGGGACAAGGCCGTGCTTTCCAATAACAAAATTATAGGCATGAGGAAAACCTTAGTCTTCTACAAAGGTCGTGCTCCCAATGGAAGGAAAACTGACTGGATTATGCATGAATATAGACTCCAAACTTCTGAGCATGCACCCCCTCAGGCATGTTAATTTCTTCTCTATTTACTTCATACACTTGCATTTTTTTCAAGGGTATACTTCTTAGATCACGTCCATTAATAAATAAATTAAATTACAACTTGTGATATAAAAAAAATGTAATTATCATTTTGCATATATGGGAATCGTGATAGAACCGATTCATAAAATTATTTATAATTCTTTAAGAAAATTTTATTATGTAAAATAGTAGTTTTACTATTTTTCAAATAAAGGAAAAAAAAACAGGGAAAAAAGGTTTCACATTCTCAATGGCTTCAATTCTTTACTATTTTCCTTTTCTTGGGAGGATATAGTTTCTAAACATATAAATTATATAATTAAGTTCATAGCTTTTTGCATATTTTTATTGACAAACTAGAGGCATGTGAAACTAGCCAGAAGATAATTCACTTCAAATTGACATAGCAAAGGCATAGCATAATTTCTGAAAGAAATAAATGAAAACATGAAACAGCTAACCAACTCAGTCTTTATTGGCTAGGAAAGACATCAATGCAAAATAATTTTACTTTCTTAATTATCTGATCTATAAAATTTTCAAAGCAGAATTAAGCTAATTTACTCTATATAAACTATGAAAAGCATTACTAGGTGTCATAATCAATTAATAAACACAACTGATTAATTTGGGATGGTAATTACTTGCAGGAAGAAGGATGGGTAGTCTGCCGAGTATTCAAGAAACCATACCCGAATCAAAGACCACCTTTTGAAGCATGGAATCATGCTTATTATCCCAATAACATAAACCATATTAGACATCCACCACCATTTTCAGATACAGTAACCACTATGAATCAAACCACAAGTTTTCACCAGCAGTCCTTCGGCTCAGACCCACAAATACTTGCAAACCATACATTTTTGGACAATAATCAGCTCATCGATATTCTCCCTCAACTGGATAGCCCTACTACACTTTCAACCAGTTTTGCTACTTGCAGAGATGGAATCCACCATGCCAATAATGAAGATTATGATGAAGAAAGAAGCAATAACAATACCCAATTTCTCGACTGGAAAAATCTGGATAATTTAATTGCATCCCAAGTGAACGATACCACCTCATCATTTTCAATTCCAAATTTGCCATCCATACCACAAAGCTATGATTTAGAAGCTAATGATAACCATGTCAGCCATTTTCTTGATTGCTTCCCTCACTCATAATTAACAAGAAAAAGACAAAATATATAAATATATATTCATATTAATATTTCTTAATATAGTGATAGTGGGGATGCACAAAGGTGAAGCCATTGTAGGAGGTATTATTCAAGAAGTTGCATGCTGATCATCATGTACTTAATTAGGGGGAAGAAGAATTATGAATTTGTTGTGATAAAGAGAGGCTTCACATGCAAATTGAATCTCTCCCACAATATATTAAGTTTAGAGTCAAGAGGGTGAAATTTTTAATTCACCTTCTTTTCTCACTTAATTGGCTCCTCCGGTTAATTATGTTTATTTCATAATTGCAATAAATTGCATGCAAAATGTACTTATAACCTCTTTCTTTTTTTTTCCATAATTAATGTTGTATTGTTGTACTAATGATAGTACTGTTTCTCTAGCCGTCATTTTTTTTTTCTGTTCCTCTCTTTTTAATTCTTTCTTCTTGGAAGATTTTATTTTGTCATGATTATATTATACTTAAAAACTACTCTCTCCTCGTTCCACTTAAAATTTTCATTTTGGATTTTTTTTTTTGCAGATTAAAAAAAACTAATTATTATCAATTTTATAAACTTCTCATTGCAATTTAATTATCTTAATGTCAGTTTACTAATTATCTAATATTTGTAAAAAAAAAAAAAGACAGTAATTTCAATATATAAGAACAAAGTAGAAAAACATGTATTAAATACTCTCTTGATTTTTGAAATGAACATAAATAAATAAATAAATTAAGAAGAGAGTATCGAGTAGTAATTTTTGTCCAATAAAATTTGTCACAAACTGTCCAAAAAGGGCATAGCTTAGCATTTTTATGTGTTTTTAGTGGTATTTTAGTCTGCTGGTAAAATAATATTGACTGATAAATACACTATATATAAAGTTAAAGGATTTCTTATTTGAATTTTGAATTTTCATTGTCTTTTCTAATTCTTATAACTAAACTAATATTTCCATCATCTTTATTCTTTTCCAATGCACTATTTAAGCAATTCATTCTCAAATCCTATGGACAATTATCTGCTTAACACAATATTGGACTGCCAGTGAGTTTTACATAGAACAAAGCTGAAACAAATCACTGCTCCGAGCCTTGCCCATTAGTTTAGGCCCTAATGCAAAACTGGCACTCGCATTGAAAAACCAACCTTAGAACTGGGCCTTTAGCACTATCACATATATTTTTTTAGATTGACTTTCTTTTTTTCTTTTTTCTTTTTTCCAGACCATCGCAGTTGTTTCCACATAATCATTGGCAAAAGGATGTTTTGATTATTTAAGTAATTTTGTTTATTCCGTTATCAATTTTCTATTGGGTTCTCCTCAGATCTAAACAGGGATTCAATAAGAAAAAATAATAATGATTTTAAATATTAATATGTATTAAAATAATTATTTTAAAACCAAATAAAATGCAACTGAAAATTCGCTAAACTCAACAAGAAAAATGTAATAATTGAAAGACAAAAACATATGCTCTTTACCAACTGTGACCATAGCTCCAACCTTCCAATCCTGCAAGGCAGAAAGATGTTAGAATGGTGCGCTGGAGGGGATTCGGCATAGCCACTCCGACGGTTAATTCAGTGAGGGATTTTTGGAAGCAAAGAGGAAAAAAGGAAGAGAAACTTGTCTAGGGATTTTTAATCTGAACATCATACTTAGGAGTCCAGATATATATATATATATATATATATATATATATATATATATATATATATATATATATATATATATATATATATATATACTTCTAAATGCAAAAATCTTGCAAAATATAATCTATAAATACATTAAATCCGGTCAAGCTCGCAACAGTTTATTACTGTTCATATAACAGTGCGCTTCCATCAACAAAGCGACATCGTTTCACTCAGTAAAATTTTTCAGCTCCCCTTCCATAAAACGATGTCGTGTCACGTATTATTTCTCCGACCTCCACTGACGCAACCAAATACACAATCATGGATCATACAGTCTGCTTTGGTACTTTGTAGAGAAATAAATTCACTGCCTGAAACAAACAATTGGTTTAAATTGTTGATTGATGAATTACCATTGTATCCTTAATAGTCATTTATTTGTACCAAACAAATCATGCACTTCTTTGTCTTTTACTAAACCCATGACCCTTTTTGTTCTTGAAGGTATTAGTAAATATTAAAAAAATATATAATTAAATTGTAAGGAAAAATTAATATTAAATATAAATTAAATTAAAAAAGTATAAATTAAATGATGGTTTTGGGAAATGGCATATATTGACAAAGCATAGTCCATGCCTTTAATTTAGTTGCCTAAAATAATAAAAATAGTAATTTCATATTAATTTATTAGTAAATTGCATATTACAATTTTTGCTGATTTCTTAAAAGTTTCTTAGTTTTTAAAGATATTAACCTAACTAACTGATAGATAGGATCATTTTTTTTAATTGGAAATTCCATTTTTAAATGATAAAATTACAAAGTTGATAACATTTGTAAAAAAAAAAATTATTTACAAAAAAATAATTGAGTACTAAATGTCAACTTTCCATTTTTGTTGCAATAATGAAAAAAATAACATTATTCCTTATTAATTTTGCTAGGCTGATAAATATTAACTTTAAATGGTTCTTGATCTTTTTCCTACATATTAAAATTAAAAATATTATTTAAATAAAGAGATTTATGAATTTGTTTAAATATATTTCTTGGTTATTAGATATAACTATTTCTTTATTTTTTTAGTTAATAATATTCTTTTTCTCTTTTTTCTTTTTTTGACCTACGTTATTTTAACAAATGAAAAAATAAAATTGAAAATTGAAAACATAAATCAAATTTTACTTAAGCTTAACTATAAATAAAATTGGAAATTGAATTAATAAGAATTCACAAAGCACATTCATTTTAAGTAATATCAAAAGCATTCACAAAGCACATTCATTTTCAATAGATTTTAGTCCATTGGTCAACCCATCATGCTGAATATCAAAAGCATATCATATATTAAAAATAACTACTTAACTATTAACTAAAAGTTATATTATTACTAGTTTATTTTTCTTTCCTAAAATGATGCATCTATATTTTTTTTGTTTTATATTTTATGAGATTGTATTATTTATGTTATTTTTACTACATTTTCATATTATTTTATTATACTTGTTGTATAATTTTTTTTTCTCAGAGAGTTATATGCTTTGTTTTCAAAATTTTTAACGTGAAAGCCAACACCATACTTAAAGAAAAAAATAATAAAAAAAGTTATTGGGTAGGTTGATCAATAATTCGATTATATTGATTTTAAATTAGGCGATTGAAGTTTGATATGGATATTGTATATGAAATATGCCCAAAAGAAGGCTTATACACAGAACAGTATATGCTTAGTGAGAATATTCTACGAGAATAAACATCTTTTTTTTTTTTAATTAAGAAGAGAGAAGAAAAGAGAATATCCTTTTTTCAAAATAAATAAAATGATTTTCTTTTTCTATAAACCACCTACTTAAAATCTACTTATTATTTACTGAGAATTAAGAGAATATTGACCTTATAATATGGTTTTAAGCTTCTTTTTTAAAAAAAAAAATAATATTCAACATATGATTATATGAATCATAATTAATTACAATTTATAACTCACAACAACCAATTAATCAATAATTCAATACATAATTACCAAATTAAACTCCAATAATAATCCAACTCAACATGGGTGACACCACATCCTTCTTTTTTTTTTTTCAATATTTTGCTTGCAACTGGGCAAGGTAAAATTGATTAAAAAAAATATTTTCTAGTTAAAAGAAAAATAAAGTTATTTTTATTTTTCTATTCTTTTCTTTTGAGAATGAGAAGTAATTTTTCAAATATATATATTAATTTTATCAAAGTTGCTAGTTATTTGTATTATATTATTAATAGAGACAAAATTTTATTGTATTATATTTAATATTATATATAATAAGATGAATTGATGATAATAAATATATGTTCAAATTGTTTGTTCTATTTGTGAAATTTGCTTGTCTTTTTTCTTTTCTTTTTTTTTTATCAGAAAAATATTTAATAGCTCGAATAACTCAATACCACATTACTAATAAGGTGATCTCTGCCCTTTATTCTAAGAAACTTCTTATCAAGAGTACTTGATTCTTCAAAAAATATTTACACATGTTAATGTTAGTGCAATTTTTTTCTTTTTTCTTTTTTTGGTAAAAGGTTAGTGCAAAAATTTAAACAATGTTTTATTCATTATTTAAAATTCTATAACTTAAAAAAATCTAATTTGTGTTTACCTTAAAGAATTAAAAGTCTTTGTACAAATTAAATTGAATAAAATATTAAAAATTCTGTGATTATTTTCGGAACTAAATGGATAAAATACTTTTTATAATAATAATTTATAATTTATTTATTAATGCACTCGTTTCTTTTAATTATATATACATAATAAATTAAAATTTTACAAAATAAAAAAGAAACGTAAAATTTAAAATAAAATTATTAATTTTTTCACGTAACATTAAAAAAAAATCATTATTTTTAATTAGAACAAGTGGTAAATAAAAGAAAATTGAATTTTATTTTCTCCTTCTATTATAAATATAAAGTCGCTGCCGTGCCGAAGAAATTTTGAAAAAGAAGAATCATATATGAGGAAAAAGAAATGTCTCTGCTACCTATATGTTTGCTAAAACTGGTCCTCTCGCTCTTTCTAGGGTTTAATTTATTCTCTCTTTGAGAGGAAAAGAAAAACAGGGAGAAAAAAAAATCAATTTTTTTTAAATTATTAAAAAGGTTTTTTTTAATATATTCTTAAATTTTCTCTTCTCAAGCGAATTCAAATTAGATTGGGTCCAATTCCATCCAATGGTTAGCATTTTCATTGAACTTGGAGAAAGCTAGAATTGGAATCGGTATCATTGTTCGATGACATCAGCCAGGAATCTGATCGGTGAAACAGGAAGCAATAAACCAATAATGAGAGACGAAGAGGAGGCCAAAGAGGATGATTCGCCCTACGCCAAGAAACCCAAGTTTGAAAAATTCCCATTCACCAGATGGGAATTGGCCGCTGTTCTTGGGGTTTTCCTTGTTTTCTCCACCGGTTTGTCTTGCATTTACTTGACAATGCCCACTTCTGTCTACGCCAATCTCAAACTGCCGCGCACCGTTTCAGATCTTCGCATGCTCAAGTATGTTTTTTTTTTTTTTAAAGACAAACTTTTTTCTTTTTTATTTTAACAATGTTTTTCAATTTTTGTTGTGCAAATTACTGGGTTTGTTTGGTTTCTGGGCCGGTGTGGATTTCCAAGCTGAGATGTGGATGTTATCTGTGGGTTATGTGGAATAACTTATCTGGGTTGCTTGAAGAATTTGATTGTGTAGTGTTTCTAGATGTAGTTTTATGAGTATGTTCAATTTGATGCTGATGGAAATTTAGTTAGTCTGTGAATTTTAGTTTTGTTGATTCCTTTTCTGGGTGTGGAAAAATATGCTTGTGTTTGCCAAGGGTTGACCTTTGACCGTAATGTATTGTAGTAAAGTGTTAGATTTATTCAAGTGCGGAAGAGATGATGCATTACAATTTTAATGCTGTTTGAGAACTGTGCAAGTAGATTGGATGGATAATGATTTTGAAGGTTGCATGTGGTGGGATGTAGAAATCAGCTTGCTTGTTATGCCTTTCTGGGTTATGTTGATGGGCATCTAATGTTGCATTGCATTTCAACTTTTCTTTTTGGGAATAGAAATTCCTATTTCTTCCAGGAAGATTAGCTTGTGATATAGTATATTGATTCACTGAGTTGGTTTTGACCTTGGTGTCATTGATGCATGAAGGTTCCTGCCTTATGTAGTTTTTTTGATTTTGTTATAAAATCTCCAAACTGATGAGTGGCGTATCATTTAGGTAATTTATATTCTTATTGCAACTGAATTTTACTTACTATGAATTACAATAGTCATGATTTGTTTCAGAGACCATCTTGCTACATATGCAAAAGATTATCCAACAGAGTTTATCCTGGGTTACTGCTCTACATATATCTTCATGCAGACCTTTATGATTCCTGGAACAATTTTCATGTCATTGCTGGCTGGAGCACTTTTTGGCGTTGTTAGAGGACTTCTATTAGTTGTCTTCAATGCCACAGCTGGAGCCTCTTCTTGTTTTTTCTTGTCCAAATTGATTGGCAGGCCTATAGTTAATTGGTTGTGGCCTGACAAGTTGAGAGTTTTTCAGGCTGAGGTATTATTTTCTTGCCATGCCTTTGACATTAACAAACTCTTTACTACATCAATCAATTTTATTCTATTTAATTCTATCTCTTTACTTCTTTTAGTATTGCTTTAATCTGTTTATTGTTTCTTCTTCTTTTTCTCTTTCTCTCTCTCTCTTTTCCCTTTTTTTTTTCACATAAATTCAGATAGCTAAACGTAGGGAAAGGTTGCTGAATTACATGCTCTTTTTGAGGGTAACTCCAACATTGCCCAACCTCTTCATCAATTTGGCATCTCCAATTGTTGACATACCATTTCATGTTTTCTTTTTGGCTACTTTGCTTGGACTTATACCGGCATCTTATATAACCGTCAGGGTAAGTTTCCATAACCCTTTGGTTGTTATTCTATGTTTAATTTTTTCATTCCTTTCCATGTATATTCCTGTGATTACATCTAAATCTGAATTTCTTATTTATTTCTTTTGAGAAATATGTTGCACATTTTTCTCACATTATACTTGAGTGCTTGATATTTCAGACACACGCTAACCTAGGAATATGAAGCTGATAATGGTGGCTTTGTTTATTGATTCGTGATCAATCTTCTGATGCATGTAATCGTAGGTTCATATCTTTAGAGATTGGGATAAATAGTGACTACTTAGTGTGAGTGAGGAGAGTTTGTTGGCGTCACTATTATGGTTAGATACAGATTGATGATTTCCTGTATATGTTAGCACGATATGACAGGGTAGTTCATATCTTTAGAGATTGGGATAAATAGTGACTACTTAGTGTGAGTGAGGAGAGTTTGTTGGCATCACTATTATGGTTAGATACAGATTGATGATTTCCTGTATATGTTAGCACGATATGACAGGGTATCTGCAAATGATTACTGTAATAGACCAGGTTATGAAGTAATGCTGATGACAGAAATGTTTTTATTTCTTAGGGATTGGTTGGTCATGAGTTGTGACCCAAGAAAATTTATAGAATGATATTTGAAAATTGGATGAAGAAGGGAATAAAGTGAAAAACTGGGTAGGAAAATACAATAAAGAAAAGAGGATGAATAAAAGATATAACATTCAATTTGAATCAGCTTATCATGAACTCTTCCACCAGATATGATAAAGTGCTTCGTGTAGTCTTCTATTTTTCTTCAAAATGTGGTGCATCAACATAGTAGTTGTGACTTAATGGTAACTATGGTTTTTTTTGTATCCAATTGTCTCATGCACTGCCAGACTTTATTTCTTTCTCTATATTGTCTGTGCAAAATGAGAGCTTTGTGGTATGGTTTTAGTCATTGTTATTAATTCTTGAGACAAGGTGTAAAAGTGTATAGAAGTTTGACTAGAGTTGTGCGCTTTAAGTATTGTCAATAGCAACAGTTGACAGTATTTTGAAGGATTTGCCTGTTTATAGGAAACACATGTATCATTAGTAGGCCCTTTGGCATTTTTTAAATAGTAAACTTGATAAAAGTTGCTCTCTTTCAGTGTGTGAACATGCACACGTGTACATATTGGGAATTTTACCATGTTCTCTCATTGTTGCCACTGCTTTTTGCCATCAGGCTGGCCTTGCTCTTGGGGATCTCAAGTCAGTCAAGGAGCTTTATGATTTTAAAACTTTGTTGTTGCTCTTCCTTATTGGGTCCATCATCATATTCCCTACACTCCTAAAAAGAAAGCGAATATATGAATGAAGGTTTTGTTGGTGAGGCCTCTGTCATCTATCAGCACAGGAAAGATCTTGACTAGAAGCTAATTGCAAGACCTATGAAAGGATGGAGCTGCATTATGTCATAAAGCACTAGAGGCTGATCACCAACTGCTGTTGTGATACCCATGGGTTGATTGGATCTCCCATGAGATGGCACGGATGAAAATAGATATGAAATTTTTTCCCCTTATTTATATACATATATTTCTAATATAATGTTAATTCAGTGATCTCCCGATATGGATATTATAGATAGCTGGGAGCCAGAAATCTAGGAAGCTGTCTTGATACTATTACTCTGACAGTCTTCACAACAGTATTGGTAGATTGTTCTGCTTGTCAATCCTGTAACAGCTATAGTGTCGTAGTGCTCAACAGTAGCATTGATACCCTTGATTTCCCCTATTTATAAAAGGTGAAAGAGCAAAAACATAAACTCTTTTCTGCGAATTGAATGTTAACAATGCCTAAAAAAGGCTGATGTGATGATTAGAACAACTCATGCAAGAATTAGAGTGATTACCAAATTTACTAAATGGGCATGCGCAATAGGCATTTATGCTCTCTACAGTGATCTTGTATTTCTTCGAGTCTATTTACCACAGAACTGCGCTTTATTTGTATGTTCATCACCCCTTTTTTTTTTGCTCCAAGCAAATGTATGCGCACCCAATGCTAATTTCAATCAGCGACAAGGAATGCTTTTTTCCCTTGGTTTGTGATCACGCTTCACTCCCCAGTCAGTGACGGCAGGTTGTGTTTTTGGGTTGTTTCAGGTTTAGGTTACTTATCTAGCTTTGGGTTACCTGACAGGGTATTTAACTAGAAAGGATATCGACTTGGGGTTTAGCTTTGAAAAAAAGATTTTGAATCAAATCTAATATTGATTTTTCTTTCAAAAAGAAAAATGATATTTTGATATTTTAAAATTGACTTTATTTATTTGAAACATTTTATAAGTTATAGTATAATAACTATTCATGATATTTGCTTGCAAGAATATCATTTTGAAGTATAATTTGGAAGAAGAATCTTCGGTGTTATGTAGAGCAGCTCTTAGCACCGACCGGCTACCAGTCACCCACAAAAGTACAAATCCAACGAGTATTCTGTATAAATATATTTTTCTTCATTTTCAGTAAATGTGCACTAAAAATTTTAGCAGATCGGACATAATTCAACCAAGTCAGCCTACAAAATTGAGTCAAAATGTCTAATATTGTTTCAATCGGGGGGAAATTCTCATTTATCCTAACTCACTTCTGAAATCATTCAACGTCTTCATCATCCTCAAGCAGATTTCAATTTGGATGATGTTGAAGCCAGGTGGGAGAGGATTCTGTGTCCGACGAACATCAAGAAAATACCCAAGAAACCAAGCGCTTTCAGAGTTGTGAAAAGATCCAACTGTTCATAAAAACAAGAAAGTAAATACAACATGTATAAATTGAATTGAGATTTAGAGCAATAACAAATGTTCAAATTGGATGCTCCTGCTCAGCGATAGAGATAAACACGGTGGCATCTGTAGTTAAAAGGTATAATGCTTTAAAAGGATCGCCTTTGAGTTGGCAATCAGAAACGTTTGCCAGGAAGCTAACAGACATCCAAAACCACTAAAACACTGATCTAAGGCCTAGCGGCCATTCAAAATCTTATATATAAAATTAAATAAACAAAGTCAAAGACTGACCTTCAGCCAGAAAAGCACGTAGAGCAACAGAACTGCTGCAATCCCAAAATGAAAGAGGACAGCAAATGTGGCAGGCAAAGGTGAAGAAGGGAAGTTCTTTAAGTTCACCCTCAGACGTAATAGCTGTCAATGGAAACGGCCGTGTTAAATATGTTATTTCCAAATTGACAGAGAATTGAAAATAAGATACACCAATACACACTAGCCTAAAAAACCAACTATATCGAATTATACAACTAACAATGCTACTTCACTTTTCCCATACAAAGTCTAGACTATTGACCTTCATTTTGAGCCTACAGGGAGTAATGCAGATACCATTTAGATTAGGTCCTTAGCCCCAAAATATTCAGAGTAATTTCAATCAGATGCTAAATAGAAAAACACTTGCACTCATGGAGACAGATTAAACGACATTTTAACAACAGTACCTGGTTTCTTAAACAACCTATCAAAGTTTAACCAGTTCTTTAAACAAAGATCAAATGATATTATACTGAAAGAAGTTCTGCTTGTGGCATAAAAAGTCCAGCCCATAAATAAATAGACAGGAGGTTTAGTCAAACCCTTACAAATCATGAACTTATAAAAAGGAGATAACACCAAAAAGCTTGCTCAGAAAATTCTCAAAAACATTAACATAACACTTACCCCAACTAAAAATCCAATGAATGGCAAAAGTGTAAGACCCAAGAAAGCAAGAGAGAGCTCCTGAGGTGGATGCTTTTCTGGTGCCCTAAAGATGTGGGTTATCTCTGCTTTTGGACCATATCTTGAATATGGTTCAATGGGCTGTGGAGGTGGACGAAGGGCTTTCTCAGGCGGTTCTGGTAGATCTAGGTCAATATGACCAATTGCCTTCAAGAAAGAGTTTTCCTGAAGAACACAAACTTGTATTATGCTTACAATTTAAGCCAGCAAATAACAATCAGATGTGAACAGTTTTCCAAAAAATAAAAGTAACATACCATGGCAGCATCACCAACTATAAGCTGAATGTCATATCTACCCGACAGATAGAAAAATTTCTCAACCAGCCCAAGAAAATCCTGCATAACAAAATTGTGAAGTATGAAAAAATTAAAAGAAATAATAACCCGATGTATTTCCTCATATAAACTATCAAGTTTTGTTTGCAAGGAACCAAACCGGTGCACATCAAAAGCACTTGAAAAGCCTCGACATATAAGATGAGGCAAGAAAACTTCAAACTAAACAACAATTTAAAGAGGCACTTTCATTATTCACCCTAAGATATGTAGCTACACGAGAAATTTTGAAATAGCACTTTAACCTAGTAGTTAAGTTACAAAAGTTGTTCTACATATATTCAAGGACTCCACATTGATTAAATTTCCATCGCAGCAGACCACAAAATCTATCCGAAATGCATCACAAGATAGATTGGGTATTTATCTGTAATTTATGCATTAATTATCAACATAACTCAACTGCCAGCAGGTTGCATTTGATAAACTAAATGAGGTAAAAGAGAGAGAAAACAAAACCAAAGGTAAATAGAAAGGTATAATGGGAGAAACTTAACTAGAATTATCTCAAACTTCTTTCCAGAGTTCCCCACCAAAAAGACATGCTCAACCTTGGTCTCATGTCTTAACTTGAGAATCGCCTGCAAGCCAAGAAATTTTCAACAACATTCATACAAACTTGCAACACAGGTTGAAGACACCGCGAGATGCAAACCTGATGTGGCTTGAAGGCATGGCCAAGAGGAGTTGTCAACTGCAAAGAAAGATGTAGCTTTTGGAGGTGGTTCGCAAATAATGATACAAGATTTTCTCCAGCCAAATCTAGCCTACAAACATCCAAAGTGCAGAATCATACCCAATCAAGTTATACAATTGCATTCAGCAAAACCTATAACAGGAACAAAGCATTCTTACTGAAAAGAGTCAAAATAATATAAACATACTTATTTTGGACTTCTGCAATCCCAAGGTCACTATCAAGCACTTCAACTTCAGCATTATCAACTTTTATAACACCCGTAACAACTATCAGAACTTGAGTTTGGCTTCCCATGGCATAAACTTTTTTATGCTCAGGATCATGAAGTATCGTCTACAAAAATTTGGGTTGATCATATAGTGGATGGAAAGACAGATACAAACAGCAATTAATACATCAAAAGTGAACAAGAATACCTCAAAAACAAAATTGTAACTTCCAACATCAATACTCTTTGGCAAAGCATCCAAGTAATAGACTGCACTTTCAGCACTGTACTTGAGTTCCTAAACCATAAAATTCAAGAAATGAACTTGGTTGAACTAAATCCACTGGTCAGAGGAGAATACATAGGGGAATAAGAGAATTAAAAAAGTCCAAACAACTGGCTAATCGAGTCACCGCCATACATGGTTCTCAATTACAGGTGTATCCTTTGAACCAGAACTAAAAACCCGTGCAAGATTTACTGTCATAGAAGGTGCATTTGAACCAAGCACAGTAGTCACCTTAACCTGGAAATTTATAGAGCAATATACATAATTACACAACTATATAGAGCAATATACATTAATTAAATATTATTGAGAACAAGCAGTCATGCAAATCATATAATGAGGAAGAACATAATTGTTTTGTGAAAATGAATAAACTTAAAAGATAAACACAATGTCAAATGAGTGAGAATACACCTTAAGTGTGTCCTTGTTAGTCAATGAAACCACAGTTGCTGGAAGCGATAGAATCAGAGGAATGGAAATCCTGCACCAGGAAGCAAATGAAAGAAGAAAACAAGTTACTAGCAGATTTTGTCAAACTGATGGCTGAAATTAACCAGCAAACTCTAAGCAAGCACCAAAGAGCTGCTAACGGTTGTTCAAGGAAAATAAACAAACAAACAATGACATGTTATATAGCTCCTTGCTGTCTCTGAAAATTTTGTTACATAACGTTCTGTTCCTTGGATAGAAATGACCACAATCTATATTCCAAAGCTCCTTCCATCAGGCATAATGCTATCAAGATAGTTAAATTATAACATGCCCATATACATGCAACGAAGACACCAAAATATATAAGAATACAACACTAGCCTATTGCTGTCCAGGAGAGCCAACGAATCTGCTTGGTTGAATAGATCCTTAGCATCACCTGGAATCCCAATGCTTAGGAAAAACTTAGCCAAACCCACTATTTTCTCACTCTGAAGCTGAAAACCCAAAGACATGTTAGAAGCATTTTTAGAAGAAAACTAGCAGAAAAAAAGCACCAACACAGATAATCCTCTCACTGACATTCAAACTTCCTGAGGTCACAGCGGCAAAAGTTGTCAATCCTCTAACAACAGATGATGTAGTTGAAAGAGGACCTTGATGATCATGCGCATCAACCAGTTTCTCATCAAAGTAAAATGCCCCATCGTCTACAATGAGACAGCTAAGTAAGCATGCTATAGAATAAGTAGAAAAAAAAAATTACAACCAGATCAATTTCCTAGGCTTCAATGAAAACTTAGGATCCTTTCTTTCAGCCAGTACAAAAAAAATAAAAAGAACGCTGCAAAGTAAGTTTGAATGAGATGACATCGAGTCATTTTGTACACAAGATATTTCGGAAAACCCCAGACAAACAACCCACAAATAAACACCCTATGCTAATTTTCTGATTTACCCAAGCGTAAGAGCAAAATCCTATTAATCCAGCATCGCTATAAATAACCCTCTAAATAAATGATCAAAGAAGTAGACTAAAAGGCAGAGCAACAAATGTCATCATCTATCTACTATCATCCTTCTTAATCAACATTTCAAGATACATATATGCATCTATGGCAATTTTAAGTGATACAAGCCCCTGATAGGGTGTTTCATAAAATCAAAATTTTCCAATAAAATTGACCAAAGGATCATCAAATTGTGATTTGACAATGTAAGATCAAATTACAAGTTATAACATAAAAGATATAAAAAGAGGCTTATAATTGCGGTCATATTAATCAACCCTCCGTAGCCAAAAATTATGAACATACCATACTTCTCAATGCTGTCAAAAAGCTTCAATATATCATTTTTAGTTGTTCCAATCTGCAGGTAATAAAGTGTTGTTAGATAAATTAATTATATTGTGAGCACCATAAGGAACAATGGAAACAAACATATTATAGCAACAAAGAAAACTGAAACACAGCATTTGCTGACAATTAAAACAATAAATAAGTAGCCTATGAGTACATCTAACTGAAGAGGCAAAGGGACAGATGCAAAGCATAAAAGCCAATCATAAAATGCAAAGTCAGAGTTAGCACTGGATCGTAGACAATCTGGAAAGCTAACTCATCCTTTTAGGAAGAGAAATACCATGATTTGATTATAAAACATAATCTAGATGCCCAAATTAAATGCTCATTCAAAAAAATACAATGGCTTTTAATATTTGGATTTTGGATACATGCCTCGCATGGTATGAGATTCACAATAGGAAAGTATTATGTGAAATATTGTGACAATATAGTCCACTGTTCAATCTTCAGTGAGAATTATTTCTCACTAAAGAAAGTCCATATAACAAAATCCTAGCATTTACTATCACAAATACCATCATATAAGCCACCTGAATAGCAAGTTGGCAACACCTCTGATGTTGGTAAGCAAATTAACCAAAAATGGCTTCATTCTCACAAAACAAACAATGACAGTAGTTTCTAACTCATAAAAAAAGGTGCAAAGTGCTGCAAGGGCAAAGCTAGAACATATCACAATTACCAAAGATTGATCAATCTCAGACGATGATAATGAGACCACTCCAGCAAGAGCTTCAAGTGCCAAACCTGAAAGAAAATCATATATAGCTGAGCCAAATATGACATCAAGGAGCTAACTTAAATGTTTCACTAAAGATTTGTGCACTGGGTGAAATATAAAATCGCTCCTATTTTATCTTTTTTACAGAAAATTCTCAACAATGGGATGTGCAAAAGATGTCCAATACGATTTCCAACACTCGATACTTTGCAAAATCTGGGATGATTAAAAGAATAAGATGGGAATAGAATATGATTCTTAAGGTAATTATGCAGTTTACAAGGGATCTGGAACACAATGATAGAATGTTCCCCTCTAAATATTAAAAGAGTGGCAGGAAAAGGGACAAAAGGGTTTTTATAAAATAATGTTAAGTGGCTATGAAACAATGATTGATTATTACCTGCAGCATAAGTACTAGACTCAGGATTATTAAAACTGTAGCGCCATCTTCCATCACTCTGCCTCAGAGCCTGCCAATAATTTGTTGGTCAACAGAAAAATATGTTAAAAAATAAAATACAACAATGATAACCATTGGATGTTGGAGAAAAGAAATTGAATGTCATAAAATAATTGAAAAGTCGCAAAAAAACTACAACACCTAACCACAGGAATTTCTTGCCTGCCCCATATCCATGCTCTACTCATGGACCTGGCCAATCATAAGTAGCCAAATCTATATATATATATATATATATATTTCCTATGTTTTGGTGTATGTTTATTAAAATAAGAATTTTTAACATTGGTAAATGTAATAACTGTCTTTTTGTTTCAGCAGCCTACAATTAGTCAGGTTCATGAGTAGGGACCTAGACCTGGACATGGGCTAAGCAAGAATTTCCAAAACCCAAAATCTCATCATATCAGCAAGTAATCCCACAGCAGGCCTAACTAGATCTGAAGAGTTCAAGAGGAGGATGGTCCACTACAAAGCTTTGTCCTCACTGTAAAAACACTGCAAATAATACCAACCTTGATGGAGCGAAAGATTCCTTCAGCATCTCCAAGATGAACATCTTTAGAAATTTGATCCTGCATATAAATAATTAAACCATGTAAAACATATAACTGGTAAATCCAACGTCACAAGGCCATAGTTCTAAAACCACCCTTTAGTAGCATGGTAAGAGAGACAAAATCTCATATCATCACTTTTAAACAGAGAAAGATAGAGAGGAAAAAAAAAAACATCAAAGTCAAGTCACTTCCTCTTCAGCCAGAAATTTGACTCAATCCCAAATGTAGGACAAGAATAATGTAAAATTAGCGTTCCAAATGCATTAATTACCTTAATAAGTACCAAACTGCCAACTGAGTAGTAGAAGTCAAGCAATGAACTTGCACTGCTGACTGCAGCTTGAAGTTTTGAAACAATGCCCTTTAAAAGAAAAAATAAATCCCATGATCAGAAATTATAACGCTACTATAATTATGCAGGCAAAGTGAAAAGAACAAACAAGATAGAGCAAATAAATACCTCAAAAACTTCCTCATTAATCTCACATTTTAATATCCCATTCACTTTTAATGCATGGAACAAATTCTTCGGAGTTGAAGATGATGACCCAAGGGTTTCCAATACAGATGCACAAGCTTTTACACTTACGTCAGCCTTTTTATCAATTCCAAGAACCCCAAAAGTCCGAAGCGCCTCATATGTTTCTTCTAAACTGTTGACATTTGGTATAATCCAGTTAGAAGGTTGTTTCCCATTTAAAATGATAAATAGCAAAATTAGCTCAAATAGAGAAAATAATATGATAATTCAGTAGAGAAAAAGTAACCAGATTACTGAAAATCAGTTATAAGTATGAACCAAGATCAATGTTTTCTTCTACTTCAGAAACTAAACAGGTAAAACCCAATCTTAGATTATACCAGGGGTCCCATGTAATAGAAACTTAGGTAGAAGAAGTTACAGAAATAAATTGCCACCAATAGTAGATAAATATATCACTCACGGGCATAACAAATTTTACCAGATCGCACATTGCCAATGTCGTTCCAATCACACAATCTAAACTAAGATCAATGTCACACACATACAAGAAAGTGATGGAAATGAGGACATACATAACCTCCAAATCTTAAAGAGTTCAAATAATTGCCACAAGCAACAATTAAAGAAAAACACAGGATATTGACAATTTGATGATTTTCAAGTCGTATTTAAGTAATCATCTTCTCCATCATCAGCACCGAGATTAAGAATAGACGACATAGTAACGAGTAAAAGGCTTCAATTAGGGTTAACAACCTTCCAAAGGACCCATCGACTGGCGCAAAGAGCTCCAAAGCGGCGGATCGATGGGAATCAGAGATCGGTTGAAAGATTGAAGCAGTAGCTATTGAACAAACCAATACTGCGGAGAGCAGTACCAGAAATCTTCCTAGACGTCTGGCCATTCCTGCAATAGAATTAGCTAACTAAGATAAATTACAACGTACAATATACAGATTTAATTGAATCTATGTGTTCTCTATAAATGAAAAACAGAAGCTAGGGTTTGAGATCGAGAGAGCGGAGCGTACGAGCAATGCAGAAGAGAAGAGGATCGTCACTGGAGTAAGTCTATGAATTCGACGACTAGTGAGATTAGTCGTTATTGTTGTCTCTCTCCACTGCTAATTACCATGATTCCCAAATTGAGTCATTATAAATTTAACCTATATGTATAATCCATGTTACATTATAATAAATAAATAAATAATCTTTTATTTTTTTATATATTTCAAAAAATAAAATTATCATTATTTAAATAAATAAAATACGTTGCAGTTCATAATATAATTTGCCTATTAAACACGTGTAACGATGCAATTTGCAAGGCTTTCAAAGATTTTGGTGTGAAAATATATTGGGCTTTTCTTTTAATCCAAATGAAATAAATTAGAAAACTAATAAATTTGATTTTTGTGAAAACAATTCCCTCATTTTATAAGAAGGAAAATTAATAAATGGAAAATATTGCTAAATCAATCGATCAAGTTTATCAAAGTTCCGCAACTTGTGAATTTATGGACTATGGTATTTGATAATTCTCTCCTTCCTAAGCATTAGCCATTTTCACCAAATCTGTCAAATGCATATAATCCACCACCAAAAGGGTCGGGTCAAGACATATACGAAAGTGAAACTTCTCACCAAATTGCAGAAACAATATTAGACGCAATATCAGATTCAACAAACCAATTTCCAGAAAGTCACAAACAGAATCAATCATATTTCCAGGTCAAGAAATGTATTGCAAATTCTCATAATGAATAGTAAAGTGAAAGAAAAGTAACAAAACAATTACATTATTTTTCAACTTCATTATTAAATAGCACTCATGAAACACATGAAGAAAAGGTAAATGAAGAAAACAGATGAGAAATTACTTAAAAAGAAAAAAAAAAATTTAAGGTAGTTAAGGGTCATTTTCAGAAATGTAGGATTAAGTGGGGAAAAACAGATCCTACTAAAAATATTTTGCAACTAATTTTCACAATTCATCATTAGAATTCAGAATTCAATCTAAAGACTACCCTGCAAAGGAAATCTGAAAAAAAAAAAAAATTTGAATGTTGATCTTTAAGTACATTCCAAATCTTTTCTGAAGAATTCTACGAGTCAAGGGTAACTGCTGGATATTCTTGATAGCCTGTGATGCCTGTTATCCTTATTCGTGTATTTGGCTGCAAAATCAAGTCATAACCATGTCAAAACATGACAAAAAGTACGATATAATAGAAGGTTTGATCCAAAAATCAGACCAGACATTTTTTTCTTGTTCTTTTTCTTTTTTTTTTTGGAACTTTCAACCTTCTTGAAATGCACAAGGGGTACACAACACTTCTTCGCAACAGTTAGGAAGAGTTATCTATATAGTGCAGTTTTTACCCTGATCTTTTGCAGAGGCTGCTTCCAGGACTCAACTCCATGATCTTACAAATGAGTAAACAATTTCAATTTAAAAGGCTCTCCGCCTCCCAAAGTAAACATTATTATAGAAGGGGTATTTTCTGATGGAAGTTGTAGCAGCTGAAATTTTATGCAGCCCAAGAAGATGATTCAAGACAATATATTTACGAAAAGATACATGAAGCAGCATCGAGATTTTATGGAATGTGTATGTATTTAAGGGGTTACTGGACATTATAATTTTGTTTAATTCCATTTCTGTAAGTCCACAAGGACCAAAACTAGGACCTGCAAACTCACATAACCCACTTGCCACCTGGGTTGTCCCAAACAGAAAAATTTTACTTTCTATCTTTCACGGACTGTAAAAAATGAAGATGCATTAGAAATTAAATGATAAAAGAATAGAAAAATAGCTCCAGATATTCATTTTTCCAAGTCAAATGACATAAATAAGGGTAAAAGGCCAACCGCAATGACTTGCTCAAACTCATCAAAAGAGTTCACTTTTAAAAGGCAAGTGAAATACAGGCATCAATTATAATTGCTTTCATGTAAGGGTTTTTTTGTTGCAAGTACACCAGTAAAATGCAGCATATAAAAAAAACAATAGTAACAAGATGACAAAAATAAAAACATTGATACCTGGCGATGACCAATATTTCTCCGATAGTTTTTCTTCTTCTTATACTTGAAGACTATAACTTTAGGATTTAATCCCTGAATCAGGAGTATATGAGTACCAACTAGACACAAATGATAAAATTGAAAGCAGTTTGAAAGAAATAGTGGATAACAGAAGATAGAGAAACTACCTGCTCTTCAACTACTGCATGAACAACAGCATTAGTTACTATTGGTTTCCCAATATAGGTGCTCATTTTTGTTCCCACAAGTAGAACCTTGTTCAATGTGATCTGCTCAAGAATACACACATGAGAGATTTAATTAAGGAAATTGCAAGCAGCAAAATGAAAAATGAGAAAGTTAGATCTAGTAGATCCTAAATTCTTATGTACGGGAGAATCGCATAAAAAATATCTTAAATTAAGCTCTAAATGTCCAAGGCACCTTAATGATATGTTATGTAATGCTTATAAATATTTTTGGCATTTTCATTTTTTTCACCAATTGTTAATTCAAAACTGGAAAAGGAATTTGATATCCTGAATTGAGAAAAATTGCAACAATCAATGAGAGGAAACTTGGTTAAGTCCGCTGATGCCTTATTATGTCTCCAAAGCATTGCTTGGATAGATTGCAAGAGTTATTAAGGACAAGTATCGAGGTGAGTGGATGTCCTTGCTCAACACTCACTACAAGTGTACAGTTAATGCACAGATATCCTGAGGAATCCAATTCTCCTGTTGAAATGTTATTTACAAAATATCATGCAAGATGAAAAAGCTAATAAATTTAAATAAAGGATCATATGGTATTTCAAAAATTATCTACTAAACCATTTAGATATGAGGTAAATTAGCCCACCTAATGATGCAAGTATTTGACCTTGTAGACCTTCAAGTTGATACTAAAAAGAAGGCTCATAAAACACATTACAGTTCCGTTTATTGGCCTAGAGTCGTCTTTCTATGTATCCATCAATTAAACCATGCAGACATACACGTGTGCTTTTGCATATATTTTTCAATGTTATGCACATGCTTATACTTCTGTTCAGAGTTATTTCAAACTACGAAGACCCAGCAAAATCTGCTCACAAAGAATCTTATATGGCATGCCCTAATGTATCTGCAAAATCCGGTTAAAAACTAATGTAATAACAAATGCCAGAAGATCACATTGAAAAAGTGAAATCCCTGTCAAGCTTCATATAATTCACTTTATTAGCTTTATCTCATATTCTTATATTTCTTAGCATTTGTCTACATTATGGGTGACAGAGCTAAAATAAAAATATTGTGACTTTGCCAATAGCTAAAGCTATTGCTGCTAAAAAGGCAATTAACTAGATACAGCACCACCAAATTGAGGTTATAGCTTATAAGTGAGGGAGATTTTAGGAACAGAACTACCCTTCATCATTCACATGAATTTAATGCCCTCAATTCTAAGACCTTCACAACTGTACTAAGCAGTGGCTCCTGAACTTTGAAGCTGATGGAATGATGAAGGGTAGTAGTGACTACAGAAATAATTGGTGATAAACCTTCTCGAACAAAAGAAACTCAAAGAAAAGGAAGAGGCTCAAACAATTTTTCTTTTTTCTATTTCCTCCTCCAAAAGGAGTGGATGACAGCAAAATAAGAAGAGAAAGTTATTATACAAGAAAGCAGCGGGCATAGAATGGAATCCACTCCTCTATCAAAGGAGGTTACTACTGCAGTGGGTGCCCTTTTTGACTCTCCAGAAAAAGTACAGGAAAGCTGCTAATTCCATTGTTTCCCACAGAAACCTAATAACTATTAGGTTATCCTCATCTGAAGATTCCATAGTGAAAAGCAAATTTACTAAGTGGTACAAACCTTTCACAAACAAAAAGTGTAACAGCAACTATGTGCTTTCATTTAACATCGAAGCACCTTCATCATCCACTGCCATAGACACCAAAAAGGATAAAAAATTTACTCCTGGTGAGACGAGAAATGTTTTTGATCACGGGGACTGTCACCATAGACAATGAGATTTGGCATTGCTAGTTGGCCCTAGTGATCTAGCAATTCTGAAAGCATATGCTATGTCTGCCACAGCCTCCCCTGAGATAGCACTTGGAAGCATATGCATCTTTAAGTTACTCTTTTCAGTTAATTCTAACCTATATCTCTCTCAATTGCAATTCTAGCATGACATCTAGGTACAAGCTAGCCAAGGGAGTTAAACTTCAATGTGTACAAGTTGATTTTCTAACTTGTTGAATAGTCAGATACAAGCATCCAAAAAGAAAGCCAAGACATTGCGAATAAAAATCAATTAACACTCAAGCCAACAATTGTACAGCACAAGAAAACAATATATCATATTATTAATATTGTAACGAGTATGACAACATTGAAAGTATAACAAAATATAAGAAATCAATACCTTATCGTTAACATTTGCACCTTTCAGCCTCTGAACATAAATAAACCGACCTGGTATGACAATATACTGGCGCGACCCAATCTGAAAGAAATAAAAACACAAAAACTTCTAGATTTAAATGAGGCATCACAGCTCAGGAAACCAGCAGAAAAATTCATGAAAACCTACAATGTATAATCTGGACAACCATAAGTTTCAGAGCTATCACTTTGATGACAAACCATTAAATAAATAAATTTAAAAAAAACCATCAGGATAATCACAGCATTACACCTGTACACATTACGAGAATACGAATTATAGATTGAATTATAGAGAAAAGCCACAAAAAATCCTAAACCGTATAACTTCAATAGTATCTAAAAACAGAGAGAGCTTCTGCTATTATTTATCACCGACCATAACAACAGCAAAAACCTCTTCACGCTTGGGCTCATCCTTGGCAACGTCAATGATTGGAGCAACTTCGGGTTCGGGTTCAGGCGGGGACTCGGGCTTATCAACCTCAACCTCGAGGACCGGTGCTTCGGATTCAGAGGATTTGGGAATGGTTAAAAAAGAGGGTCTTGTGGATAAGGGAGCAGAAGAGGTAAGTTTGAGGGATTTGGAGAGAGACCCAAAATTAGAGTGAGGAAGATATTTACAAAGAAAGGGTAGATTTTGATGATGAGAAATGCCGCATTGAGCATTGAAAGAAGAGCAGAGAGAGAGTGTAGAAGAAGAGGAAGCCATTGTTAGAATTGAGAGCAAGAGACTCCTGTGTGTGTTTGAAGGGGTCAATGGGCTATGGGCTTATCCTATCCGTTTCATATTGAATCGACCAAGTTATCCTTCCATAATTTTTTATTTCTTTGGGGTAAAACTACGGTAAAAAGCCCCACTCTCTCTCCTCAATTTGAATAATTTTCACGAGAAATATTTATGTTTTATATACTTAAAGTAAATAACACGTTATCATATATTTAATTATTTTATTTACATTAATTGATAATTAATAAATTTATATATATATTATTATATAATTAAATTAGTTTATATATATAAAATCTATTTAACTGACAGATCAAAGTGACATTTATACATATATATTATACATATATTAAACTTATGCTTAATTACTTCACCGTGACTTCACTCAAGTGCTAATCACATTCTCAATTGTAATTTTAATATTTTTCTTTAAATTCTCTACTTTGATATTAAATTTTTTTTTCAATACTCCAATTTTTTTACTTCAATTATTAAATTTATTTTTCTATACTTTTAAATATTTTCCTCCAATTATTGAATTTAACTTTTCCTACTCTAATTCTTATTTTATTTATACTCTAATTCATGAAGTTTGTTTCTTCATATTTCAATTCTTAAAATGAATTTGTTCCTACAACAAATTTTCAATTATGAATCTGTTTTGACAAAATTTTCAATTAAAAATATATAAATAAATCAATTCTGTTGTTTATTAAAATAAAAATAAAAATATAGATATTATATTTGAGAATATTTTTGAATATGATTATATATTAATTAAAATTATGAATATCTATTATCCATATATGGCTATGCATTAATTTTAATCATTCAAAAAAGTATTCACATCATTCAAGAAATATATATTATTAATATAAATTAAGACAAAATTTTCATATAAATTATTTTTAAAATTGTTTTATTTCTATAAAAAATATTTTACTTTATAAATGAATGCATGTTGGATATTATTCTTTGAAAATTATTATTTATTATAATTTTTAAGAAATTAAAGAATATACAAATAAATCAATTCTATTAATTTTGAAAATAATATAGATATTATTTGTAACATCCTCAATCATATCCACATGCATTTCTATATACATTTCATTTGAATATATTCATTTTGCATATAACTTATTTAAACACATACATAATATGCATTTTTGTTTGAATAAATTCAGGACATATATTTATTTTATTTTTAAATATTTTATAATTGTACTGAATTGCATGTCTCTATATCATAATTTAGATGAGGATAATATAAATTTGAAAATAAAGTAAATAAATATACTAGATTGAATTAATAAAAATAACATAATTAATTTAATTAAATTGAAATAAATAATTAAATTATATTTTTGTATTGGTTAGTAATGAGAGATATATATTTATGTATGTATGATAAGAATAATAATAATAATAATAATAATAATAATAATAATAATAATAATAATAATAATAATAAAAGTAGACGGACAAAAAGAGTGATTGTAGTGTGCTTAGTCATTATTGCCTTAAAATTTATCATTTCCCATCCTTCTTTTCCTACACCTACTACTCATTGTTCTTCTTCCCTTCATTTCTTCTATTTTCTTTCAAAGTTTCAACCATAAATCATGTAAGCAAATCTTTGGTGAGTTAATTGTTTCTCTTTATATTGCTAATCTTGAATTAAATGTTTGATAGATTATGATTTATGGAGTGTAAATAGCTAAATCAAATGTCTAAATTTTGTTTTCTTAGTAGAATATTATAACTTAATTTTTATGGTCTTAGATAAATAATTTGGAGAATATCAAATATAAAACTTGTAGATTTATGTCTTATATATATATATAATAGTTTTGCAAGATTTGATTTACATTAAGAGAAATTATTTTTTACTAAAACTTATTTTGGTTCAATTTTCAGTAGATTAGTCTACTGTTTTTATTTATTTTAACCATCATAGATATCTAATTTGATAAAACATAACATGGAAGTTGTAGATGTATATATCATTTACATGTATGAAAAATTTTATAGTAAAATTCAATATGTATTAAGAGATAAATATAAATGAATAATGATTATTCTTTTAAATAGAGTTGTTTTCTTTGTACATGTGCAGCTCTAGAAAATTTACCCTAATTTTTGAGCTATTTAAATGTAACATTCCCGACTTCTCACATATGTATTTTTACATGCATTTCATTTGGATATATACATTTTAAATATATTTCACACGAACACGTATATTTTATATATACTTTTATATGAACAAGTTCACGATATGCACTAGCTACGTGTCTGAGTATTTTACAATTGTGCTGAATTGCATATATCCATTTTATAATTTAGTTGAGAATGACATGAAATTGAAATTTATGTGAATAAAATTATTAGATCAAATAAATGAAGAAAAATGAAAAGAAACAAAACAAAAATAAAAGAAAATGAAGGAAAAAATGAAAGAGAGAATATGACAAAAGTGAGGAGGTGGGAGGTGGACCTTATCTTCCTTCTCACCATTATGCCTCCTTCACTCCAATTTTATTTTTTCTTCTTCTTCCACCATTTCAACTTTTTTTTCCCTTATTTCACTTAAGTTTTGTAGCAAATTGATCTCTTGCAAGTTTATTATTAGTAAGTAATTTTCTCTCCATTGTTCTAATATTGTTTTAAGCTGTTAGGGTTGAGTTGCAGGAGTATTTTGCTCTCCAATTTTGATACTAATAGAAATTGATTCTGAAAAAATTTAAAATATGAAAGTTGTTCCTCTATGTTTTAGATTTATGGATATATAAATAGTTTTATAAGTTTTGGTGTATATGAAAAGATATTAGCATATTATTGGAACTGGTTCGGATGTGAACCCTAGTTGAGTTAGCTATTGTGTTCGTTAGTTTTGAATATGATAGAGTTCGCATTTTAGGAAGCTCAAAACATGAAATTTGTAGATAAATGTTATATATATATATATATATATATATACCAAATTTTAGGTTCATATGTCTTCTGGATATTGAGTTGTGGTGAATAAAACCATGAATGTTTCATAGTTTAAATTGTCTGCTTAGTGCCCAGGGTAGGTCCAATAGTTTGTTTGGTAATTTTAAGCTCCTTATAAATAGAATCTGTAATTTATCAAAACATGAAAATTATAGGTTAATGTCTTAAATAAATTTTGATATAAATATCACTTTAATATGTTATGTATAGAGTGAGACAGGGCATTCATAAATTATACTGATCCAGAAGTTAACTCTGTTCTAGACCAGTGAAATGTTTATTATAATTTGAGGACCTTAAAGGCATAATTAATAAAAGTTAACTCTGTTCTAGACCAGTGAAATGTTTATTATAATTTGAGGACCTTAAAGGCATAATTAATAAAAGTTGTAAACATAAAAAAAAAAATGTTTCATTTTAACCTATATAAGTGTCTACCAATTTATTATAATCTGACCTACATATTGTAAGATATGAAAGACTAAAGTTGGTACCCTAAAACTGCTTTAAGGCAAAAAAATAAGGCAAAAAACAAAATACAGTTGGAAATTCTACTAAAAATTGTACAATGCTCCAATTTTTCTAAATTTTGAGTATATTAACTAGGAACAAGAATCATATAAATTGGACAATTTTAAAAAAGTAATTGGCTAATCAGTCTCATAAGATTACACTGCCTCATAGGAAAAACCTTAATTATGTATATGAACTATACACATTAATTTGTTTAACCTACATTAAGTTTTTTTTAGTCATAAATTAATCGATTATATTTCCATATTAGGCTCATTCCATATTGGAGACCTACAAGAAGAGGATAGACAATAAGTTAAGGATTGGAATCAAAGGAGAAAGGTGAGTATAGTTATCAAACGATTTCTTTAATGCATATGAATATTGCTTACTATGTGATATGTGAGATGATTTTATGGTTATGTGATTCATATGATTGTTATGATTTGATCTTGATAATGAGATGATGGATAATTTATGACATTGTGGTACATATAAGTGGTATATGTGTGGTATATTTGAGATATATTTGAGATATATGTTTGACATACGTGATATATACATGGTTTATGTATAGTATATGTGAAGTATATGTATGACATATATGGTATATATGTGATATATGTATGATATATGTGATAAAGATACAATGGTTGATAAATGTTTAGTTACAAATACATATGCATATAGACTAAAATGGCGTTGTGACTAGTTAATCCATATTATGAAGCAAAAGAAGAGGCCATACAAATGTGCAAATAAAATAAATGATCAAGCTAACTAGTAAATGCAAATGTTCACATGGAAACCCAGAGCAATGTTTATTTAACTTGGTCACAACAAAATGAAAGTAAAGCATGTGCATACGTAAAGAATAATGATTATATGCTTTAATTTTACTGGTAACTATATGATACTGATGAAAGAAATGGAATATGTGGTATGCATTGGATTTGTGATTTGTTACTATGAGTTGCTTGGTACTTTAGGACTTGTTTGATGATTACTCTCACTGAGCCGACACTCATCAATTTGTATCATTTTTCAGATAAAGGAAAGTGATAGCTTATTTTAAGTGGCATATATAAGACATGGAACACAAGTCACTGGCTGAGTCTCAACACTATCTCTCCTTGCATTCCACACGAATATGGAATCATGTCATCTACATTTTGGATATATGTCAATATACATGAATATTTATTCAGATTTGTATAATAATATGTAAATGGATACAACTAGTAAACCTTAGATGTAAAGTTTAATTTTTAATATATGTGAGAAATATTGATTTACAGATTTATTGAATGATGATTAAAAAAAAATTACTATCAACGTTAACAGGTTCGTTTAACTTATATGTATGTCATATGTGATTACTAGACACATAAATAAGTTTTACCAAAATGCATAAGGTATGATGTTACATTTTTGGTATCAAAGCAGGAATATATTTCATGAGAACATGCATTTGCATAAGATCATGATAACATATGCATCATATGTGTTGAACATTATGTAGTGACATAATTCTATATATTTTAGAGTCATCATAAGACATGATTCACCAAGGAGGGAGAGGCCGACCGAAATGCATTCTCATGAGGCATCACCTCATTTACATAGAGATCAACCAACACCATAAGCTAAGGCTCTAGCACATGCATCATAGTCATCACATGCAGAAGTACCCCATGAAAATCCAGAATAGGAAATGCATGGTCCTAAAATGTACAGGGAAATACATCATGACAAACTGAGAAAACAAAGTGCAACTGATGTCAATGGCACAACAGACCCAGCAGAAGTTGAGACATGACTGAAAATGACACAAATAGTATTGAATATGATGAGATGTATCCCATATGAGAAATTTGATTATGCAGTGTTAGTTATATCGTTTTACTCTTTTATGTCGATGATATGTTAATAGCAGATTCAAATATGGATGATATCAAAAGGTTAGAACAGCAATTGTCAAATGAGTTGACATGAAAGAAGATTATTAGAATGCAAATCACAAGAGATAAGTAAATAGAGTTCTTGCATTTATCTCAGGCAGAATACATCAACCATGTTTTGCAGATATTCAACATGGGCAATACCAAGCCAGTCAGCACACCCTTGGCCAGCCACTTTCAACTATCTAAGGATCAATTCCCTCAAATGAAGAAAGAAAAAGAACTCATGGCTAAGGTTCCTTATGTCTCAGCTATTGGGAGTTTGATGTACATTATGGTATGTATGAGACCAAACATTGGTTATACAGTGGGAGTTGTTAGCAAATTTATGTCAAATCTGGGGAAAGCTCATTGGAAAGCAATTAAGTGGATTTTGAGGTATCTATGAGGCATGACAAAATAATGTTTGAACTTTTGTAAATGAGAGTTAAAAGTACAAGGCTACGTAGACGCAGACTTTGAAGGTGAAGTCAATCATCAAAGAAGCACTATCGATTACATATTCACTGTTGGATCTACAACTATTAATTGGATATCATAGATACAAAAGATTGTCACTCTATCCAGTACAGAGGCTGAGTATGTAGTAATGACTAAAGTTAGTAAAGAAATGATATGGTTTCAAGGTTTGTTAACTGAGTTGAGATTCAAATAAGAGAAGAATATTTTACATAGTGATAGTCAAAGTGTGATACACTTGGTAAAAAATTTAGCGTTTCATTTCAGAATCAAACATATTGGGCTTCATTACCACTTCATCATATCTCAATTGGAAGATGATATATTAGTACTGGAGAAGATCCAATGAAGCAAGAATCCAGCGGATATGTTGACAAAGGCGATAACTATCAACAAACTGAAATTGTGTTCAACTTTAGTTGGTCTGTTAGAGTAACAAGACTAGAAATGTTGCTGCATTGATCAAAGTATGAAGACAAATTGAAATCAGTCTTCAAGTGGAAGATTTGTTGAAAGTCTTTGTGGGTCCCACATATGTGGGACCCACATCAATAAAAACAAAAAAAATAAAAGTCAAAATTTTCAGCTTGAAAAGTTTGCACCAGATTTGTTAAAATTTGTTCACCAAATTTGCATGCGTTTTTTACCTTTGTAAACAACCTCTGCCTATAAAAGGCAAAGGATTTTTCATATCAAAACACTGCAAAATTTAGAAAGGAATGAACAAATGTGAGAGCTCCCAAATCCAAAAGATTGTGAGTTGCGAGTTTTGAATGTTTGAAAATATTTTGCAAATTTTTTTTAATAAAAGATTTGCAGCAATTTGGAGAAATAGACATAATTGGCCGAACTCCATTATCAAATTTGTGTATCTTATTATTCCGTATTTATTTCGATTTCTCACAAATCTAATTATAGAAAATTTGTGTATTTTTCCTAGCAATTATAAGGTCCAAAAATTAAAGTATATAAGGAGCACACTAACAAACTATTAATTGTGCCACTGATCTATTATGGGACTCTACTTTACGTGTCAATTTTTCATTGACTAATGGATGGAATCCAAATTCCAATGGCCTATTTGCTATGGGATTTAAGTTTTAGACCTATTTGCTGTAGAAAACTGTTGAATCTTGAGAGTTATTTCTGTCATTTTGATGATAACAAATAAAATAACAATAATGTATTTAACAATATTTGTGTTCTAAGTGTGTTAAACAAGAAATACTTTGATTAGAACATGAAGCAAGATTGAAAAATAACTTTTGAAGATAAAAATCTAAGAAATAACAATGTGTCATACTCGTGACTACTAATGTCACACCTGTAAATATAACTTAGCGCCAATTTTCTACCATTCAAAGTTCATGGCCATGAAAGATCAAACCAACTGTGAATGACTAAACAAGTCACGCCCGTGAAAGATTAGTCACGCTCGTGACTAAATATTTCCAATTCTTCCAGAGAATGTCACGGCCAGAGTCATCACTTGGACCACGACTTGGAAGAACATTCATACCCGTGACACATATAGTCATGCTCATGACCAAATATTTCCAATTCTTTTAGAGAGTGTCACGGTCAGAGTCACCACTTGGACCACGGCTTGGAAGAACATTCACACCTGTTACATATATAGTCACGCCCGTGAATGATGACAGAAAAATATGTCAGACGCAAATTAAAAGTTGGTTCAACGACTATTTTCGCATTAAATACACCCAAACGACTATAATTTACAGAGGGAGTATAAATACAAGTTGTTTATGAATCCTAACAAGAAGAACAATAATTATTTTCATCTTTAATCTTATTGTAGCCTTGTACATTAATTATTTTTCAATAATCCTCTATTTTTTTGTGAAAACCTAATTGCTCATAACTTTTGAGTATTGTAAGTTGATAAGTGTTTTTCATTGTAATCAATTACTCAAAAGTGAGCTTGGTTATATTGGGTTAAGAGTGAAATACTTTTAAATATTTATTGTGTGAGTCATAAAATACAATGAATTGGTTTTTATGTAAGCCATTGAAAAATACAAGGGAATCTTGAGGTTATGTGTTAGTCATTGAGAGAAACACCATAGTTGAGAGTAAATTTGAAAAACTTCATTGTAACACTTAGTATGTTAGTGAAACACTCAATTGAAATTAGGGAGAGAAGTAGGGTTTGTTAATACCCGAACCTTTATAAATTTTGTGTGTTATATCTCTCATTTCTTCCTCTATTTTATTTATCTCGTACTTCCAATTAAGACAATTTTTATTTGTTAACCAATTCAATCTCTTTCTTAGTTCACTGTCTAGACAATAAAAACCATATGATACTCTAAAGCCACACTTTCTATAAATGCTCGAAATTCAAATGGGGTCATATTTATGTGGCCTTGTGGAATGGAACATCTATAAATGAAACCTGGGCAGCTCTTTGGCTCCATTTCAAAAACTCCACTAGCAAGGAAATCATGGGCTCCAAATCCATACTCTTTACCATGAATTGTTCATGCACATCAAGTAGTTTTAGTTCATTATAACAAAAAGAATGGGTGTAGATGTAGAGGTTCCATCTTAAATTCATCTATTTTATTTCGACTGTATAAAGCTAATCTCCTAAAGATTGTGAGACAACGATTCAAAAATATGATTTTCACATAACAAGTTACATATCTCATGCCAAAAGAAGTCCTATACATAATCCTCCATAGAAGAATTAACTTATAAATCAGAGCAATCTACAGATCTAAAGAGACCATAAAGAAAAAGCACAATCATTTTATACTGAGCATACTAATAACATAACATGATACTCAATAATACAACAATTACATTAACAAATCAAACAAGGAACCAGAAAAATAGCTCGATTATATACATGAAAGTTTTTGTATATATATAAAAAAATTTGGATAAAAATTATATACATGTTTAAAATTAACTAAAGCAAGCACAATTTTTCCATAGTAAGAGATTTAGTGTTTTGGTCCATGGAGAATATGATAGAATAATAAAAAATAAACAATTTACAAATTAGTTTCCCAGGAACCCAACATGCAAAAGCAAATTGAAGAAGGACATCGATGTACCTTGGAAAAATTTTACATGCAAAAGCAACTTGAACAAAACTTTAATAAGCATTCTTCTCAACGAGTAAGGACGATAGAGGGTGGACGATTATGGATAGGGAGGGAAAGAATGCGATAGAGGGAAAAGAGGAACTTTTATTTTTCTTTTAGTTTTTTCGCTTTTGTTTTTAAGGAATTTTGAGATTCCCTCTTTGTCGGCAGCGGATGTGAAATATGAATGTGAAATGTGGCTTTTAGGATTTGTTTAATTGTTTGTTTAGGTATTTAGGTAATTGTTTAATTTTTTTTTTACAATTAGTTTAAAGTTAAAACTTAAAAGTTAAAATGCATGTATATGATTACACATATAATATTGTATATAATTTATTATAGTGGCTTCTTATAATATATATTTATTTTCTTATATTGTTCTTTTTTATATCAATTTCATTTTTATTCATCTTTGTTTTTTAAATAATTTCTATTAATATTTTTAATATATAATAATATATATAAATACAAATCTTTATATTTATTCTAGTAGCTACCTAATTATTCTATTATAATTTTTTATGTCATTTTTTTGGAGTAATTATAAAGAATTTAGTCTAGAAAATTCAATATTTGTTTCTTTGTTAATATTTTTTTTCTTTATAATGGAATTAAATTGAAACGACATTCAAATATTATGATTTTCTATATAATTTTTCTTATAAATTAATTCATTTATACCAATTAAAAGATAATATATTTGATAAATATATATATATGTATATATATATTTAGAAGAATTCACGTTTGAAATATGTCACAGACTTATATATAACTATCAATATCAAACTCAAGACAATTAAGAAAATAAATAAAAAATAAGTAAATATGAATTGAAAAAATTAGAATAGACGGTTGGCCTGAAATCATTTAAATTTAATATGTTACAATTATTTTAGTTAAAAAATCATATAATATAATTAAAATAAATAATAAATTATATTTATTTATTATATAATTATAATACACTTATTATAAATTATATTATTTTATACTAGACTGCAGTTAAATTGGTTTACCTAATCATATATTAATACATGATTTAGATTTATTACACAATATAATTAGAAAAATCATAAATGCTAAAAATTATAATTAGTGATAAAAAAAATTAGAGTAAAAAAATAAAAACTAGAAATATCTTATAAGTTTTTGTTTGTTTGCATAATAATAAAAATGTTTAATTTTCTTGATGGTTAATTTATTCATTGAACTTACATTGAATAATTTTTTATAAAATTAAATTTCAATTGATTAAATTGAGTTTATATTGGAGTTCAATTAATCAAATTGAATTAAAATGAGGTTCAATTGCAATTAAACTTATATTCAATAAATTATTATTAAATTGAACCTCAAACTTTAAATTGCACTTAAATTCGAGTTTCATTGATCAATTTAATTGAATCAAATTGGAGTTTATTTGATAAATTGAACTTAAATTTAATAAATAATTATTAAATTCGACTTCAATTGATTAAATTGCACTTAAATTAGAGTTATATCGATCAAATTAAATCAAATTAGAGTTTATTTAATTAATTAAACTTAAATTTAATTATTAAATTATTATTAAATATAACTTTAATTGATTAAATTACGCTTCAATTATAAGTTCAATTGATCAAATTGAAGTTCAATATTAATTTTGAATATTTAATTGAATTTTAATATATTAAATTGAATATATTAATTATTTGAAATAATCCAATGACAAATGAAGTCTTAATTACTATTATATATTAATAAAAATTATATTTATTATTATATGTACATAATATACTAAATATAATAATAATAATAATAATAATTATTATTATTATTATTATTATTATTATTATTATTATTATTATTAACACAACAACTACAATAATATGGTCTCTAAATAATGACCAAACATAATTGGTCGCTAAATAGAGACCGCAAATAAATATAGTTACTAAATACAAACCACAAATAAATATAATCTTTAAATAACAACCCCAATTCATGTGATCGCTGATTCCATACATACACATTTTTTATAAAGACTATAGAAAATGTTATTTCTAAATAGTGACCACAATTAATGTAATCATTAAATAGAGACTACAAATAAATATAGTGTCTAAATAACAACCCTATTATTTGTGGTTGTTAATTCCATAAACCTAAACGGTAGATCAAGTAACCGTTTTATATAATGATCATAGAAAATGTGTTCTTAAAATAGCAATCACAACCAAATGTGGTATCTAATTAGAGACCACAATAAATATGGTCTTTAAATAACGATCACAACCAAATATGGTCTCTAAATAGCAACTACAATATTTTGTGGTCTTTGATTCTATAAACTTAAACGGCAAATCAAGTTACTTTTTTACGTAGCAACTACAAAAAATATAGTCTCAAAATAAAGGCTATAAGAAAATATGGTCTCTAAATAGAGACCATAATAAATATGGTCTTTAAATAAATATCATAATAAATATGGTCTTTAACTAGTGACCACATATGTAGTCTCTAAATAGAGACCATAATAAATATAGTCGCTGAATCCATAAACTTAAACGATACATATGTAGTCTCTTTAGGTAACTTTTAACATATTGAAAACATTAAATTTTTGGAGGTTCTTAAAGATCTTTTTTATGCTAGTTGGAGTTGGTAAAACCTGAATAAGCTTAGAGGTGAGACCAATCATCCTTTGGAATAATATGTGGTTATTGCTTGATGTTTTAGATCAAAGAACTGATAGAGCTTGGATTACTCATGGTTGTTATCTTCACTTACAAAATAAGTTTTTCTCTTTTTTGTTGACTTACAATCCTACTATGAAGTTTGGACTGCTTTAGCAAATGCATTTGGAGACATATCCCAAAATAGACAATTTTATATAAGTGTGTTTTTGTTGTTCCTCTTCATATGGGTTATGCTTATGAAGCTAAGCTTTTTGCAGCTTGATGGCTATTTATTACACCTAGATAGGAGCATAGTTCCTTACAATTTGTGTTTTCATTCATTATACTCCATTATTTGTTTTCTTTAATCATTTTCCATTTTGAATGTAATCTTTTTGTTGTTGTTAATACCTATAATTTCAGCATATCATGTGTTTGAGAGAAAGTTGAATTTTTTGAGTTTCATGCCATTGTGAAGCATTGGGATATTGTTGGTTTTTAGCTTTCTAGGTTTGAGTTAAACTAGAAATATTAGGGTCTATCGGTTTGTCGTTCTCTTCCTTTGCTTCTTCTTATTCTTCAATTGAGAGGTCAGACTAGGACATCGATGATGGCTATCAAAATACAGAAGTTGCATCATCCTCCAAACCTTTAACGCCATTATTAAGAAATCTAATTCTTAAAATCATTAATGGAACTGAAAAACTCATTAATTCAGGCATAAAAACATGACATTTTTTTTAATTTCCTCCAATATTTTGATTTGCTTAAATAAATTTTATAACAATTTTTTTTTCTTTTCTAATTTTAGGCAATCTAAAAATCACTAAAACAAATAATGTAACATCCTCAACTTTCCAAATATGCATTTTTACATGTATTTAATTTGGACATATGCATTTGTATATATTTCACTTGAACATGTGCATTTTATATGTATATTTATAAGGACAAGTTTACGACATGTACTAGCTACGTGTCTGAGTATTTTACAATTGTACTGAATTGTACGTGTCCATTTTATAATTTAGTTGAGCATGACATGAAATTGTAATTTATGCGAATAAAATTATTAGATCAAATTAATGAAGAAAAATGAACAGAAAAAAAAAAGAAAAGGAAAAAACGAAAAGGAAGGAAAAAAAAACAAAAGAGAGAATATGACAAAAGTGTGGAGGTGGGAGATGGACCTTATCTTCCTCCTCACCATTATGCCTCCTTCACTCCAATTTCATTTTTTCGTCTTATTCTTCCATCATTTCAATCCTATTTTTTTCCTTATTTCACTTAAATTTTGCAGCAAATTCATCTCTTTCAAGTTCGTTCTTGGTAAGTAATATTCTTTCAATTGTTCTAGTATTGTTTGAGCATTAAGGTTAAGTTGCAGCAGTATTTTGTACCTGATTTTAATACCAATAGAAACTAATTTTGGAAAAGTTTAAAACATAAAAGTTGTTCCTTTATGCCTTAGGATTATGTATATATAAATATTTTTTCGAGCATGATAATAAAAAAAGTTCATAGGGATATAATGGATATATCATATGTGTTAGAATTTTAATCATATCAATCCATCTAGAATTGGTTTATTTCGAACAGCAAAGTCAATGACAAACAAGGAGATTCTTTGATTTGTATAAATAAGAAAATTCTAATTCTAGATCATCAACCTTTGAATTGATTCTTCGGTTGTATTTTTTTTATTTTCATCTTTTAGTAAAAACATTTCTAATACATAATAACTAAGAGGAGAGAAATTAATAAAATTCAAATCCTATGTTCACAATGTACCTTGATGCTATCAACTATGCTTATCTCATTATTTTTATGTTCATTTTCTGAAAAAAATAGAGAACTAATCATTTAGCGAGTTAATCATATATCAATTAATAGTTTAGAGTTTAAGGTGGAAAATCATAAACTCAAATTTTAACTTTTGCTAAAATCGAATGATAAATGGTCGATGATTTAAATATTATAAGAAAAACAATTGTATTTGAATATAAAATTACAGAAAGTGAGACTCATATATTCATTTAGTTTTACAGACTCATATTGCAAAGTATGTGCATACCTAAAGAGAAATGATTATATGCTTTAATTTTACAAATAAGTACATGATCTTGATGATTGAAATGGAATACGTGGTATGCGTTGGATTTGTGATTTGTTACTATGAGTTGTTTGGTACTTTAGAGATTGTTTGATAATTACTCTCATTGAGTCTCAACTCATCAAATTGCATCATTTTTCAGGTAAATGAAAGTAATAGTTCATTTGAGTGGCATATAGAAGATATGGAACTTAGGTCATCGGCCGAGCCTCACTACTTTCTTTCCTTGCATTCCACCCGAACATGAGATCATGTCATCTACATTTTGGATTTATATGAATATACATGTATATTTACTTAAAGTTGTACAATGATATGTAAATGGATGCAACTAGTAAATCTTAGATGTAAAGTTTAAATTTTAATATATGTGAGATATGTTGATTTACAGATTTATTGAATGATAATATGGATGTGATGATAAAAAAAAAATTTACTATCAATGTTAACATGTTCATTTAACTTACATGTATGTTATATGTGAGTGCTAGACACAATGATAGGTTTTTTCTGAAATGCATAAGGTATGATGTTATAAATTAAACCAACAAAATTCTAATCTCACGAAGCCAAATGGCTAAAAATTGCTATGGATTAATACTTGATGTTCATAATTAAAACATTTAATGAATGATTCTAGAATGCATGTTGATTCTAATATTATCATGCAAATGATATTTTAATATTTTTAGGTAAACCTATTTTATCATGAATCTAAAATATGGGTTTAGAATGAGGTATGAGTCTCACTTTCTGCAATTTTATATTCAAATACAATTGTTTTTCTTATAATATTTTAATCATCGACCATTTATCATTCGATTTTAGCAAAAGTTAAAATTTGAGTTTATGATTTTCCACCTTAAACTCTAAAATATTAATTGTTATATGATTAACTCGCTAAATGATTAGTTCTATATTTTTTTCAGAAAATGAACATAAAAATAATGAGATAAGCATAGTTGATAGCATCAGGGTACATTGTGAACATAGGATTTGAATTTTATTAATTTCTCTCCTCTTAGTTATTATGTATTAGAAATGTTTTTATTGAAAGATGAAAATAAAAAAAAAACAACCGAAGAATCAATTCAAAGGTTGATGATCTAGAATTATAATTTTCTTATTTATATGAACCAAAAATTCTCATTGTTTGTCATTCACTTTGTTGTTCAAAATAAACCAATTCTAGATGGATTGATATGAATAAAAACCAATTTTTAATGGATTGATATGATTAAAATTCTAACACATGTGATATATCCATTATATCCCTATGAACGTTTTTATTATCATTTTTTTAGTTTGAACGTTTCTATTTATATTAGAAATTGGCATAGGTAAAAAAAGAAATCGAATCACTCTGTGAATTATATATATAGATATATAACAATTTTGAACACGATACGAAACAACATAGACTTAAATATATATGGCTTTAAACTAAATGAATATATGTCATAATTGTGTTAATATGTTTACGACATGAAAAAAAATCGTATCATAAATATATTTTATCTGTCTAATCTTAATTGTTAAGATACGATTAAGCAAGTTTAAAAATGAGTAAATTATTTAATAATTTATATTATTCAAACTATATAAAGTATTCAAGTATAGATTATAATATTTTTAAACATATATAATATAAATTTATATAAGAATAAATTATGAATAATATAATATTTTATAATATAAATTTATATATGAATAAATTTATAACACATATATTATGAATAATATAATATTTTATAATATAAATTTATATATGAATAAATTTATAATACATTATAATATTTTTAAAATATATATAATATAAGTTTATATATGCGAAATTTTTTTTGCAATTTTTAAAATTTTTAATATAATCTTTGTCTTTTCATGTATAATTGTGTATTTGTCATGTAACTTGTACATGTTTAAATACATTAAGTTAATTGTGTCTAATCGTATCTTATTGTGTAACTTATACATGTTTAGATACGTTAAGTTAATCATGTCTAGTCATCTTGTATCGTTTTAACACGAATTATAATTGTGTCGTATGCATGTTTTGAATTTTAACATGATTAATTAATCATGTCGTGTTTGTATTTAACATAATTGTATCATACACGATTAATGACATGACACACTTAAACACGATATAAACGAATTGTCAAATATATATATATATATATATATATATATATATATATATATATATATATATGTATCATAAATTGAAGGGATAATGTTTGTATGATTTAAAGGGTAATCAACAATGAGGAATAATAAATGCAAATGTAAATACAATTTTTGATACACAAGATCATTTAATAGCTACAAGTGTAAAGCAGATTTATGAATGCAAATGTAAGATTAAAATTTGGCGAAGTTTTGTAAAAGAAAATGATAAACTTTTACATTGATTTGAAAAATATATTTACAATTTAGAAAATTACAAAAAGAAAATTTGGATAGAAAACACAATAAGAATTTAAGTATGAAAACCCAAAAATTCACGTTCGTGACATGGTAGTCATGCTCGTGAATATTGTACACAAACACGTTTTATGCCCATGACAAAGGAAGTCACGCCAATAAAATATGAATCCAAAAAAAATGTCTAAAATGGCATAAGCTTTCACGTTTTGCATCACAACTAAGAAATTGTAAATGTATGGGTTCATATCTATGAACATATAGTCAAGGTCGTGAACATTTATACTCAATTTTCATCTTCAATTTTCACGGTTTGATCCATAGTCATGAATGTGTAGTTTTATACCTATGAACATATAGTTATGACCGTGAATTAATTGTGTTTTATATATAATAGCTTTTACGTGAATGGTTACAGTTTGGTCCACGGGTAACGGGGTACCCGTGAACACTATGTTATTTTTTATATGCAATTTATAACTTGTGAATGATATGTGGATAATATAACAGTGATAAATGGTATATGTGATGATGATTAATAAGTAGCATGATTATATTATATGCTTGTGAGCATGAAATTGAACACGAAAAAGTAAAGGATAAGGAAATAAGTTACAGGTAATGGATATGCCATTTTATTTAATCTAAAACTTGACCTAGGATAGATGAAATGTCATTGAAGGAGTTACAGTATTGTAGAATATATGATTTTAAGAATAAGGTAGCTGAAGTTTAGGCTAGAACGCTATTGTTTCTCAGTTCCATGTTATTATAAGGACAAGGTGGCTAAAGCTCAGGTAAGAGCACCCTTATTCCTGATTATACTTAGTTAAGGTGGTTGAAGCTCAAGTGAGAGTGTCCTTGAATTAAGGAGGTTGAATAAGTACTTTTATAGTTAGTAGACAAGGAGGCTGAAGCTCGGGTTCAATTGCACTTATTCCACATCCCGCATTCGTATAGTTTGGCTTAGAGTTTTGAGTAAAATAGTTATAAAAAGGAAACCAAAATCGGACAATAGTAAGTCATGAGCAAAATAAAGTGAACTAAGGGAAGAGGTAAGGATTTATGTTGATATGAATATAATAAAAGATACAACGGTTACATTGCCATGCATTATAATAGTTGTTTTATGATATGATAGTATAACATGAATATTTATAATATTCCATGATATAACTTGTATGGTTGCATATTTGAATTTTTATATTTATATGTACCATTAAGCTTTCAATAGCTTACCCACATGCAGTTTAAAGCCTAAAGAATAACAAAAGTTGACTCGCAGAGAAGAAGTGCCCATATCTTGGAGTTAGTGTTACATGTCATCTTTTAAAGTTTTGTGCATGATATTGTTTTGGGGTTAATATTTTGTGTAAACCCGGTTATGTATAAACATGTATTTAATTTTAGAAGTTGTAATTTTGTAAACAGTGAGCCAATTAAGGCCAAGTTTGTTTATAAGAAAGTGATCCTGAGATCAAGGTTTAAGCTATGGTAATAGATTTCTTGTGATGTTTTGATAAAAAAGATTTAATATGAATTGAAATAAGTTTTATAAGGAAAGGAAAATAGTTTTTAATTTGCACTGGTTTTCTAAAGCGATAACTTGTAGTATTTGCCCGTTTATTTATGATTTAATCATGATTAGCAAAACAAGTGTTATATTTTTTTAGTATTAGAGCTTAGGTTTAAATGTTTATAGATCTAAATGGGTTAAAGGGTTGTCATGCATGCATAATACATCTCATCTAACTCTAACATGGGTTGCTTCTCTGTTAACTTGTAGGTTTAGAGTGAGTGTAAAAGGAGATAGAACCTCACAATGTTATTGAAAACAACAGTCCTCTAGATGCTAAAGCTCAGGACTAGCCTAGTGTTACTCGTGTATGATGTTCAAGTGTTGTTCTAGTTTCTCCATAGCATCCGATATGCCAGTTTAGCAGGTCAAGCTCAAGATCCATTGATATAGAACCTTGCAGCTCTTCTAGAGAAATTGGCTCAAGTAGTACCATAAGCTGCTCCACCTCCACCACTGCCACCACAAGAGAAGCCCAAGGTCAAAATTGATAAACTCCAAAAGTATAAGGCTACAAATTTTCTTTGCAAAGTAGAGGATGACCCAACTGCAGTTAAGTATTGGCTAGAAAAAACTGATAGGATTTTTTATGAGTTGAAGTGTATCGAAGAGCATAAAGCTAAATATATTATATCTCTTCTATAGAAAGATATTTACGACTGGTGGAAGACAGTTTTGTTAAAGTTAAAGGTTCTTCAAACATTGACATAGGAGCTCTTCATAGTCAAGTTCAAGGAACGATAAATCTCCATAGTGTACATTGATGAAAAGAAGAGGAAGTTCTTGAACCTCAAGCAGGATAATGATGTTGGTCACTGAGTAATAAAGGAAATTTATTCGCATGAGTAAATATGAATCTAAATTGATCAAAACGAGATTGACAAGTGTCATAGGTTCGAAGATGGCCTCAATAAGGAGATTGGAGATTTTGTGATGACTCTCTAACATGTGAGTTTCTCACTGGTATTCTCTGTCGTTAGTGTGGAGAAGATAAAGAGAAAAAGAGTTAAAGAAGCTCATAAAAAGTCAACAACTTAAGTGGCCCAGACATCAGGAAACAAATGTCATTTTTCTTTAAGGCGCACACAGATCAAAATATCAAGATAGAGCCATTTTCAATCTAGTTTTTTTCAAGAGACCACCCTTTAGGACTACATCTGTCATCGCTAGTACACTGTTAGCTAGGGATAGTGCATCTTTTTGTACATATTGCAAATTCTATCGAGGAGAGTGTCATTGGGCATCAGGGTCTTGCTTCAAATATAGGGCCCAAAACCTTTATTAGAGAGATTGTCCTTTTCAGTCTCGAAGGCTCCTACATAAACCAGAGGATTAATGCCAACTTAATGCCAGGGTTAAGGACCAGCCATGAGTGAAGCTAATCAAGCTATTTTCTAAGACGGTGAATAGGCCAGGATCAAGTAAAGCATATGCAAGAGTCTACAACATGAGGACCATAGAAGGATCAGAGCCTACGGATGTTGTTGATGATATGTTATCTCCTCTTCGTTACATATTTCCCAGTTATTTAACTCAAACAACCAAATAAATTTTGAGAACAAAATTTCTTTAAGAGGGGAAAAAATGTAACATATGGTCTTTGGGGTTTATATGTTAGATGGGCTAATATGAGTAAGTGTGGGTAGAGTAAGAGGTAGATATAGTTAGAAAAAGTATTTTTCATGCCCATGAATGGATATTCAAGCTTGTGAGAATGTTATGTTTTAAAACGATATAGTTTTAAAGGTTGTTCATGCCCGTGAATTGATTTTCACTGCTGTGAGCGTTGTGTAATAGGTTTTTCCTGTGAAAGATTTGTCACAACAGTGACAAAAGTGTGTTCACTCCCATGAAGATTTTTTCACACCCTTCAACAATGGTCAGCATAGTAGGTAAGCATATCCTGCAATTTTCTCTCTCTCCCATATTTTCTTTTGCTACCTACAACCACCCTATGTCCCCTAAAACTCATCATCTCAAACCATACATCTCACTTTTATCTTCATCTTTTTCTTTCTCTTTTTTGCCCAAGTTTTCATAGATCCAATGGGTGAGGTTGAGCTTGAACTAGGGTAAGTAAAAGATTTTAGTATTGTTTTCTAGTTTAATGATCTAAGGAAGATATTTTTTATTGATAGGAGCTAGATATAGAGGTGAGAATCATTAAGGGGCTAGGCAAGCTTGAAAAGTTTGAAAGTTTTAGGCTCCATAATTAAAGGTTAATGCATATATGCATATTAATTTCAAATTTTTATGTGTTAATATGTTTTATGCCATGAGTTAATTTGTAAGCGTAATAAAGAATATGAAGGAGTTTCTAGAAATGTAAATGCATGATGATTAGATGATATCATTGCTAGAAATGCCATGAAATATGTTATGAGGTATATGGTATTCAAGAGATATTTTGACACGAATTATGTTTATATGGGTATAAAAGATGTTAAAGGCATGATGTTAGCTTGTTATGTTGTTAAATGTTGACAGAAGTGATTGACATTGGTCAATCTTAGAAACCCTTGTATGTGAATTGATAATACTCTATTTTTTATTCTCAAAACCCATAAATTTATGCCCTTGATACAGTAGTCATACTCATGAATGTTGTACATAGACGCATTTCACACATATGACAAAGGAAGTTATGCCCGTGAAACATGAACCCAGAAAATGCCCAGAAGGGCAAAAGCCTTCACACCTTGCATCACGACAAAGGAAATCGTAAATGCATTGGTTCATGCCCATAAACATATAGTCATGGTCGTGAACATTTATGTATTGTTTTCACCTTCAGTTTCCACAATTTGATCCACAATCATGAATGTGTGGTTTCACACCCGTGAATATATAGGCATGACTATTAATTAATTATATTTTGTGGATAGTAGCTTTCACATGAACTGTGGTGATTTGGTTCACGGATAAGAGATACCCGTGAATAGCCTTCATGGCTGTGAATATTTAGTTCACACCCGTAAATGCTTTGTTATTTTATATATAAAATTTATAACTTGTGATCGATATGTGGATAATGTAATAGTAATAAATGGTATATGTGATATTGATTGATAAGTAACATGATTATGTTATGTGCTTGTGAGCATGAAATTGAACACATAAAAGTAAAAGGATAAGGAAATAAGTTATAAGAATTGGATATGCCTTTTTTCTCTAATCTACAACTTGGCC
This sequence comes from Triadica sebifera, assembly GCA_023653625.1. NCBI lineage: Eukaryota > Viridiplantae > Streptophyta > Magnoliopsida > Malpighiales > Euphorbiaceae > Triadica > Triadica sebifera. The sequence goes on along the minus strand of CM042901.1, from coordinate 10,819,357 downwards.
TATAGTAGATGACATACCATTGAAAGGATTACTATATTGTAAAATATATGATTTTGAGAATAAGATAGTTGAAGCTCAAGGTAGAACACTTTTATTTCTCGATTCCATGTGATTATAAGAACAATGTAGTTGAATCTCAGGTAAAAATGCCTTTGTTCCTAGTTATACTCCGTCAATATGACTGAAGTTCAAGTGAGAGCACCTTTGACTTGAGGAGCTCGGACGAGCACATTCATAGTTAATGGATAAGGAGGCTAAAGCTCAGATTCGATCACACCTATTCCATAACCCGTATCCGGATAGTTCAATTTAGAATTTTGGGCAAAACAGTTATTAAAAGGAAACGTAAATTAGATAATGGTAAGTCATTAGCAAAATAAAATGAACTAAGGGAAGAGGTAATGATTCAATGAATTGGTGTTATATATGAATGTTGAGGTATGATTTGTTGATATGAATATAATAAAAGATAAGACGCTTACATTATCATGCATTAGAATAGTTGTTTATGAGATGATAGTATAACATGAACATTCATAATATGTCATGACATAACTTGTATGGTTGCATGTTTGAATTTTTATGTCTATATATACCAATAAATTTTCAATAACTCAACGTGTGAGTTTCTTGTACGTATGTTGGAGCCGAAGTAGAAGTTGACTCACAGAGAAGGAAGCACCCATATTGTGATAGTTAGTGTTACATGTTATCTTTTAAAGTTTTGTACATGATATGGTTTTGGGGTTAATATTTTGTATAAAATTGGTTATGTAAAAAAAATATTTAATTTTAAAAGTTGTAATTTTGTAAATAGTGGACTAATTAATTCCAAGTTTGTTGATAATAAAGTAATTATGTGGGATCAAGGTTTATGCTTTGATAATAGATTTATTGTGATGTTTTGATAAAAATAATTTAATTTAAATTGAAAGAAGTTTTACAAGGAAAGGAAAAGAGTTTTTAATTTTCACAGGTTTCTAAAGAGGCAAACCGTAACATTCGTCCGTTTAATTGAGATTTAATTATGATTAGTCGAGCTGATGTTACAAAATTATTTAAGAATCATTTAAATATATGATTATTTTGAAATAATTTTGAGAAGAAGATTATTATTTCTTATAATTTTAGAAAATAAGGATATAAAGTATATATGTTTGGCTTTAGGCTTAATCCAAGATTTTTTTTTGTCTTTTTTGGATCCCTTTGAAATTAGTCAATTATGATTTGATATAATTGAGTTTGTTTGTCTATTGATTTAGAAGACTATTGGGCCTTTGAATGTTCTGAGCCATTTGGAAGTGGGCTTTGTTAAGTTAGGCTTTTGTCATTTGGATATACTTTAAAGTGCGTGAATTATTTTTAACAATTTTGTCTTCAAACTCATTCTTGAAATTGGAGGTTTTCGGCTTTTGATTAGTCCATTTTTTTATTGGGCCTCATTTGGGTTTGAAAATGTTGCTTCTTCTGCTTTTTCTTTCATTTGATCAATCTATAATCAAATTGGCTTGGCTGAATAAATTTTTAGAGTTTTATCTTTATGGACTTATTTTCCTTTATTTTTATTTTTTCTCATAATCATTCACCTATTTTGGAGAAACTCTTTGATTAGAAAATTAAAAATAAAATTTGTATCTCCTTTGATAAATTTAATATCAAAATAAAAAAATACTTAAAATAATTTGTCATTGGACGAAAATTTATTTGAATGTACTATTTTGAACATTTGTTTGCAAAACTCCTTTTATTGATTATCAATCAATACGTAGTAAAAACTTTTGATTTCATAAATCGCTTTGAAATTTTGTAATTTACATGATAACTGAAAGAATATCATTTTTCATTATGGAATAATTTTTTTAACCATCATTCTAATGCGCAAAGGTATTCTTTGTTTATTTTGACTTGTTTTGGGATACCATCATATACTAAATTAGAAGCATATATCTCAAAAATATTTGAAGCAAAGGGGTTTACTATATGCTGACATGAAATAGTTTAAATTTGTTTCTTAATATGCTTAACTATTTCGGTATGCTCATTAGACCAAAGAACTAAATTTTTCTTTAACCTATCATGCAAGAGTTTTCTTAAAGGGTTAATATTTGGATAAAAATTTAAGAAAAAATTTAAATTTCCTAAAAGTCTTTGGTGTTGGGTTTTGCCCAAAATTTTATCTAGAAACTTATTGGTGGACTATAAAGATCTGTCATGAGAGTGATTGTTTTCTTAGAAATATAATGACTAAGAAAATGAATTTTTGTTTGGAAAAAACAGATTTTGTATTTTAGAAACATAGAAAATGTTTTAAAAATATTTATAATATTGTTCAATTGATTTTGAAAAAAAAATCAAAACATCATAATATAAAAAACACAAAATTGGAATAAGGATTGAAAATATCATGTCATTTGAAATTAAGATTGAGCATTTTTCAATCCAAATGACATTATTGTTCATTCAATTGACCAAAAGGAATTGTGAATATTGTTTCGTAATGATCTTTTGGATAAATCTAAATTTGCCAGAAACCAATCTTCATATCAAATTTGAAGAAAACATTTGTAGAATGTAATTTTAGAAGTTAATCTTTTTTTATTTGGAATGGGATAGTAGACTCCTTTCAAAGCTCTATTCAGAGGTTTGTAATAAATCACAAATCTAGGAATGTCTCTTTTTATCTCATAATTTTTATTTATATAGAAAGTTGCACAACTCCATAATGACCTAGATTTTTGGATGAGAACTTTGGATTATAGACCTTGAATTTTTCTTTGCATTATTCTTCAAGTTCATGATTTATTTGGATATGCCTTTCTTTTGTTTGAATTTATTTTTTTTAGAAAAATCATTTTCATATGGTAAATTTACTATTTTTTTCAAAAAGCATTTGAAGATTTACACAAATCTCATTTTCGATTTGTTTTTGGAAATCATAAATTTTATATTTTATAAAATTATTTTGGAGTTGCTCTTCAATTTTTAAAACTGAAATATCTTATTTAAAAAATACAAATATTTTTTTTTCTTTTATCAAACAATTTTATCTTATTTTTATAAACTGAATGAGCTTTCAAAAGATCGAGATCCCTCATTTTTGGTTTTTAATAAAAGGGACAACAATTTTTGAATCTTTGGAATTGAAAAAAATATTATTAGTTAACATAATAGGAAATAATCATATTTATGAAATGAGTTCCTAAAATGATACTATGATTAATATTCTTTTATAAAACAAAAGGTGTTTTTATGAAAATATTTCCATTAACAATGAATGTTTCAATTTTAAATTTTATTGAAAGATTTGCATTATTTGTAGGAACTAAAGTTTGGATTCTTTTTTAAAACATTTTGGAATAATATTTTTTTGATACAATTTAAATATGTATTAGTATCAAATAAGACTATTGTTTCAATTTTGAAAAAACAAGAGAATTTTGAATTAAGTACTTGACATGTTATTTCTCGAAGAATAATAAGAAAATATTCAAGATTTTTTCTAGGTTCTCAATCCTTTTTATTTCCTCATCATTTATGATTTGGCCTTTATTTGGAAGATCATTTAAGGGAAAAGGGATTTGGAGGAGTTGAGAGGTTTGGGTTTTCCAATCCTTTAAATCTTTGAGTTGGGATTTGACATGTTTCATCTACTACTATAAAATTTGGATGGTTGTAGAAAATGATTTGGATTTTGTTTGTTTTTGGAAGACATTGGTAAAATTGTAGTGGTTTTAAAGAGATAAAAAAGAATTTTATAATTTTTGAAGAATTTCCAATTGGATTTTTTTTAAAGGACATAATAAGTTTCTCTAAGAGTTTTTGTTGGAGTTTTGGGGTTCTCTTTTTACTCTATAATATCAAGAATGAATTTTTGTTCTTTGGTAGGAATATTAAGAGACTTTGAACTTCCATTTGATTCTGAATCAAAAGAGTTGAGTTTTACTAATTCATCAAATTGCAAAGAAATTTCATCCTTAAATGGGTGTGAGCCTTTAGGTTCAGGTTCACCATTTGAAGTATTTAGAAGGAGAGTTTCTATTTTGTCTATAAGTTCTTCTTCTAGTTGGAGTTCATTGATTTTTTTGCTAATTTTACAACATTTGAAAATATGGCTAGGTTTACCAATTTGTAACATGTAACAGACTTGGATTTGGATTTGGATTGGGCTTATATAGGCTTTTTAGAAGAAATTTTCTTTTTGTGAGTCGATTTAGATTTTTTGTAGTATTCATCTCTGTTAAATTTGGAAAAGAATTTGGTTTTAGACTTTTTATGGGTTTGGGTTTGGATCAAAAACCTTGACAACAGCATTATAAGTTTAGCGTGGAAAACTCAAAATATTTATAGAAAGATCCTAATTCTTATTTGGTTTTTTTCATCTCTTGAGATTTTTTAGAGTTTAAGGCCCTGACAAATCTTTAATCCTTCATTCTAGAATTGGATTACCCATGGTTTGTTTGAGATTATTTCTAATTCATTCTTCTAGAAGTGTAAGAAGACATACTAGAAACTTTTCTTTCAAGAAAGGATGATTTATATCTTCCCTAAGCATGAGTCTAGTAATGAAAGTATTTTTTAATATTGAAAATATTACAAACCATTTAAACCTAAAGTTTGAAAGAAATTCAACATTTTCGCCTTTGAGGTGCGAAGAATCACCTACAAAATGTCAACTAATGCTTAAGATCAAGGCTAAAGTTGCATCAGGGGTTTCCTAGTTCATCAAAAATAGGAGTTCGATAATCCCCATTCTTGACATTTTCTAAGATTTCTATTTCTTGTTGGTGAGTGAGATAAAAATCTCATCAATATTTGAGTTGGCTAGAGAATCATGCTTTAAGGAGTTCTATTATAGCCCTATCAAATGTATTTGTTAAGGTTTTGTAAGCATTAGTTGCCATAATCATTTGTTAAAAAAGACTAAGGACATTGTCTTCATATATACTATTTTTGTTTCATTCATATACAATAAAAGCATTAAATTGAAATTGACTCAAGATATGTTGGTTGCTTTCTAACTCTATATTTGGAGTTGTGATCATTTAAAAGGACTAGGATTTTAGCTAATAAAATTTATTTAACTTTCTTTTGGAAGACAATAAAGATTTTAGTTGTGATTCAGATTTGTGTTAAGAACATTGACACTTTTCTCTAGTATATCAGAAACAATTGGAGTAAAAGAGGAAGATTGTTTTATCTTATTGAGTTGACTCTTAAGACTTTAAAAGAATTCAACTCTATTGTTATTGAACTGTTATTGGCCAACTTTGAAAAGCTAGAACTGTTTGAAGATTGGGGCTTTGAGTTTCAAGTCTTTCGTTGTTTCAACAGGGGGAAACAACAAAGATTTTTTTTTGTTTTCTCAATCTTAGTCAATTGTTTTGTAGTTGTACTAATATGGGCATTGATGAAGTTGTTTTGTTGAATGATATTTTGAAATTGGTTTTGGAATCATTAGTTGGGTTTTTGGATAGGGAAGAGATAGATGTTCTGACTTAACTTCTTTTATTATCAAACAATTTTCACTCAGATATTTAACTACATTTGGTGATGGGATTGATGAAGTAATTGTAAGTACATAAAATATTCTCTTGAGAAACTAGTTAAAGAATAAAATTTTAACTTTATTTTGGAAAATAAAATCATAAAATTCATTTTGGATATTTTTTCACATGAAAAAAGTTTTTGAAAAGCCTTTTTTTTTTGCATTATGAGATGCATAAAAATTATCATGCAAATTTTTTTTATCTACTTTAAAAGGTTTTCTAAAATATTCAATTCATTTGAATATTTTTCAATAACGATAAAAAAAGTTAGAGAAGTTGGAGAGAAAGGAAAATGATTTTCTCAATTTTTTTTATAAACTAGTTTTGAAATAGGTGTACTGTAATCCATAGCTTGAAAAAATGTATTTGACATACTTGAGGTTGAAAACTTTGGTTTTGAAAGATTTTTTTTATTTGGAAATGATAATTATATATCCCGAGGTATTTATGAGACCCTTGAAAGATTGATAGTACTTATTTTAGAATATATGTCAAAATATCTGGCACTAGAACTTCTATTGAAACTTAATTTGACACTATCATTCTTGTACAGTTGAATATTTGATTTGGAAACAAAAAGAGATGTAGGAAGTACTATTCCCAAAAGTCATTCTTCAAAAAGAGTAATATATTTTCACTAAATAGTTTTTGAAATAACAATATTTGATTTTGAAAGATTTGCCTGTAAAAGTATTGTATACCCTCATATTTTGAAAATGGTATTTAGAAGCAAAAACATAAACTATAGCTTTGTAATGACTTTTGAAAATCAAAGCTATCTGAATGAATCATTTAAGTATTTTATAATTGTGCATTTTGAATGTAAAAGCAACAAATGCAAAATATTTTTATATTCAAAGAGACTATAAAATTTGGATAACAATTAAAAAAATGAATCCATTATAAAAAATCAGACTCAACAAAGCTAAATGGAAAATTTTGAAAGTTTGTAAACATAGCGTCTCTAAGAACACACATGATGGATATGTTTAATCCTGCTTTGGTAAAAGACTTTAAGTAAATTCATATGAATGTATTTGTATCGTTTTTTCTATGTATTCGGAGATATTTGGATGATTGAAGTCGGATGGTCTCAAATATGACTTTGAGATTTAAATATCATTTTCTTATGTTATGATAGAAAAATCAGATAAAAAAGAAAAAAATTGGAAACTTTGTAAATGTGATCTTTTGAATTTTTGGATTCTCTCAATCATCAAATAATTTTTTGAAATCTTCAACAGTGATTTCTTCACAATTTATTATCCTTTTGAATTCTATAGAAGAACTAGAAAAAAAGTTTAAAAGATAAGTGGTTTTATAAAATATATGTTCATAAATAAAAACTTTTAATTTTTATTTTTTTAAACATAATAACCTTATAAAGGATTCAGTACCCTAGGCGCTTAAAATAATCATAACAGCAGCTTAAAAATGGAATTTATAACCCAACAACTATCCTTTACCCTGATAAAAATATGTTTTCTTCTCCACCAAAACTTTTAATTTATGATATAAAATATATATATATATATATATATATATATATATATATATATATATATATATATATATATATATATATTAAACTTCATTTACGAATAATTATCAAATATCAATGAATTAAAAGATCAAGGCTTTAGTGAATAATCGAGTCTTGGACTGGAGCCAGTTTCAGCGTTATGCTGGAACTTCTCTGCCGATTATGGAAGAAAATCATGAAACAAGCAGATGTTGTCTTGAAAGTTACAGTGACAGATGTATAGAGACTATCACATTAATCTAATATTTTCCAATTTCAAATGTGTCTGTGGAGTGATTGACGTTTTTGCAGATGATTATCTTATTCTGAATACAACACTTAGGGATGTGATTAATCGCGCCTTGGAATCTGGGTCTGTTGCAGCAAAGACGATAATGCCAATGGCGATTCCTTTCAAGTTAGGGATGTACTGCTCTATCTGAAGGTACTTCTGAGTCAATGAGAATGAAGGAGTCTTTCCCAGCATTAGCAAGTCCTGTGTGCTGAATTCTGCATAATATAATCTTCCATTCTTGAAATGAAAGCATTGAAGTTGAGACTGGAAAAAAATTGTAATTTGCAATTCTTAAAGAGAATTCGGTTTTTATTCAAAAAATTTTGCTCTACTTTCTATCTCCCTCAAAAATAATCAATAATCATGCACAATACAGATCAACTAATTATTATAAATAAATGACAGAAGGCCAGTACATTTGAAAGCACTAAACCTACAATATTAACATGGCCCCATGGTTAGAAAATCAACAACCGCTAGCACCTACACTTAGTTTGCTTTGACAAAATTGCTGCTAACGTCATACTCATACTGATTCTACAGTCACACTTCTTAGTTTCTTATTGTGAAGCTCCAAAAAAACCACCAAAATTTAAGAACAATAAAATCCTACTAACCCTAGAAAAAGATAGCTTTAAGAACTTAGCTAAGGCATTCTTTTCCTGATTACTGCATGTTGCCTGACTATACAAAAGAACACTTTTAGTTAGTATCCTTATTTGTATCCTTGATCGCCAAGTGATCAGCTATATTAAAATTCATATTGCTTCTCATAGTTCTGGTTCTTCCAACTGCTTCATCACCCTTTCTCATCATTGCAGTGAACTCAGCATAATCAATCCGTCCATCCTAGAAAAACAACATTTAAGCACAAAGTTAAGAACCAAAGTAATTTGACACCAGCATACCATCTATAATGAATAAATTATGCATTTCACTTCTAATATTAATCATACAATATCAAGCAGGGGTTGAGCAACCCGAAATCTTTTCATCATTAAGTAAAAATAACACCATTTTTTAGGAAAAACAATGCCCTCTGAATTCTGAATCAGAAAGAACCAAAATAACAAAATCGAAAAATACATAACGATCAAATTACAGATAATAATAACAGCTAGAGGAATTAAAGGACAAGGAAACCACTAGATACAAATGCAATCACACAAAAACTTACGTTGTCCTGATCAATTTCTTTGATCATTTCATCCAGATGAACATCAGCTAAACCGAAGTCTTTGCAAGCCTGTTGGAGCTCATCAACTGTTATGTAACCACTACCATCCTTGTCAAAGTAGGCAAACGCTGCCATTAAATTTTCTTCTCTCTCCATCTTATTGAAGTGCAAGGTCGCAGCAAGAAATTCACCATAGTCTATTGTTCCACTGTTGTCTATATCCGCCTGAAGAAGATTCCCATGCAAAAACAAAAATCATTCAAATTAATCAAGATAGCAATATAAGAACTGTTTCTTCTATTTATGCTCTCTGATAAACCATTTACCGCCTCCATTAGAGCCTTGATTTCATGTTCTGTCAATTCAGAACCAACTCTCTTCAAACCCTGTTTAAGTTCCTCAAAAGTAATTGTCCCACTATTGTCTGTGTCAAGCATTTTAAACAACTCTTTCAGACCACCAATTTCTTCTTCAGAAAGTCTTTCTGCTATGACCTGTAAAAGGGTTTTTCTCATTGCAAGAAATATATGCAAAATATAACCTAATAGACACTTCCATACACAGAGTAACAGTGAGATACCAAACTAAACCCATGTACTAAATTACTTCACAAATAATCATTTTCAAGACATATAACATTATATTAATTTTGAGCATTTATCAAGAAAGAAACTTAACGTAACTCGGTAACTCTAATTTATATATGTATATATAAGACAAAGGAGATGCATTAGGAGACGATGGTTAATGTAGAAAATCTAACTAAATCCTGCATTAAATGATGATAGAAACTATGCAGTCACAAATTAGTATAGAAGAGTACATTTCAGACAAAATCCAAGTAGTAAATAATAAAAAGGAAAATTGACAAACCAACTTCTATTGAACTAACTTTTGCCCTATAAGAATCTTAGAAAGCAATCATTCTTCTCCTTCAAGAAGTCATATTAATAGTTTCATGTCATATATTCTCATGTAAGATGATCCAATTCATATTTCAACAAGCTTGGTAACTGGATCAGTGAGTTGACTATCAAATTTCTAATGCAAAATACTCCACAATAACAGATCATAAAAGGAAAATTATAAATAAAACATACACGCAATGCCATCTTTTTAAGCTTATTCATTGCTGAGAATTTCTTCAGGCGTGACAAGACTGCAGAATCCAAAGGTTTATCGGGAGCAACTCTGTCATCCACAATCCATGGGTGACCTATGACATAAGCATATTCCATTGACGTAAATTTATGAGAGTTTAACAAACGTACAAGATATTTGTATCCCTACTATAAGGACTAAACTAATTTTATATCCCAATAGGAATGAAAGAACTAACATAAGACTTCATGAGCAGATATCCTTGCCCTTGGGTCCCTCTCAAGCATCTTTCGTATCAAATCTTTTGCACTTTCCGAGATACTTGGCCATGGCTCAGAATGAAAATCCAATTTGCCTTCCAAAATCTGTCTGAAAATTCCTGATTCAGTTTCTGCAATAGGATAAAAAAAGAAAATGAATTTCACAAGAACAAAAAACTAAAGACAAAGGATCAAACATACAGCTGCATCTCCACAACTGCCAAGAGAAAAAATAGTAATTAAGATCATTACCTGCCCAGAAAGGAGGAACCCCACTTAACAAGATGTAAAGGATCACACCTGCACTCCAGACATCTACTTCAGGTCCATAATGCTTGAGCAAAACCTCGGGTGCAACATAATATGCACTCCCAACAACATCAGAAAAATATTGTCCTGAGGGAGAAAAAACCAAGGGGAAAGTTTCTTATAGTTAGTATTTGAGCCACTGAAAAGCAAATGAGAGAATGCAGTAACACTCTCCCAGATATCGAGATATATTTAACCATTAAAGGCAATAACCTTTTTATGAGACAACATGTAACATTCTCGACCTTCCCTACATGCATATTCACATGCATTTCATTTGAACGTATGCATCTTGCATATAATTCAATTGAACACATGCATTTCATACGTATTTTCATAGGAATAAGTTTATGACACGCACTAGCTACGTGTCCTAATATTTGGCAATTGTATCGACTCGCACATGTGTACTTATAACCTAAATGAAAATAACAAAATATTAGAAATAAATTGAATAAGGTGACTAAATTAAAGTAAGCAAAATGACTAGATTAAGATTAGTAAACCTTTTACATTATTAATTTAGTTAAATTGGGTCAAATGAGTAAGTTGTATTATTGTGTGGATTAGTGGAATTATATATATATGTAAATAATAATAATAATAATAATAATAATAATATAGATAAAATAAAATGAAAATGAAACAAAAGAAGAATAAAAGAAAAGAGAAGAGAAGAAGAAACAAAAAGATAAAAAGACAAAAAGAAAAAGTTGACTTTATCTTCTTCCACCCATTTCTGCCTCCTTACTCCGGCCTCGTTTTCTTCTTCATCTTCCCCCATTCCAACATTCAATTCTTCCTTGTTTCACTTAATTTTTGCAGCAAATTGATCCCTTGCAAGTTCGTTCTTAGTAAGTAATCAATTCCTATTGCTATAGGGTTGATTTGAGTTGCTAAGGTTCATTAATAGACAATGACTTGCATTCCAATTTTGATACATATAGAAATTGATTCTGGAAAAGTTTAAAACATGAAAGTTGTTCATTTATGTCTTAGATATATGGATATATAAACAGTTTTGCAAGATTTGGTATATAGGAAGAGAAATTTTCTCTCTACTAAAACTGGTCAAGGTGTGAACCCTATCTGAGTTAGCTACTATATTCATTGCTTTTGAATATGATAAAGCTATTATTTGAAGTATCTCAAAACACGAAAATTGTAGATATATGTGTTATGTAACTGTATACCAAATTTCAGGTTTATATGTCTTGTGGATTTTGAGTTATTGTGAATAGAACCATATGATTGTTTCATAGTTTGAGCGGACTGCTTAGTGCTCTAGGCGGTTCCAGAAACTTGTGTAGCCATTTTGAGCTCCTTAGATATGTCATATGTAAATTATCAAAACATAAAAGTTATAGGTATATGTCTTATCAAAATTTTGGTATTAATATGTTATGTATAGAGTAAGTTATAGTCTTTACAAGTTATACTGGTCCGAAAGCCACCTCTGTTCTGAACCAGTAAAATATTTCTTATAATTTGAGGACCTTAGATATATAATTGATAAAAGTTGTAAACATGAAAAATGTTTCATTTGAACCATATAAGTTTTTGTAAAGTTTCATTGAAATATGACTTATATATTATAAGTTATGATGAACCAAAGTTACTACCATGAAACTGCCTAAGGGCAGAAAATAGAACACATTTAGAAATTCCACAAAAAATTGTACAATGATCCAATTGGTCTGAAATTTTAATATGTTACATAATTATATGTTAATTTTAATTAGGAACAAGAATCAGATTAATTGGTTAAGTATAGAAAAATTTATTGGCTAAACAATCCCACAAGATCACACTGCTTTATAGAAAAAATTTTAACTATTGATATGAACAATGCATATTAATTTGTTTAAGCCACATTAAGTCTCTCTAATCATGAGTTAATAAATTATATTTCCATATAGGCTCACAACATATTGGAGATGTACAAGAAAGGGATAGACAATAAGTTAATGGTCGGAATCAAAGGAAAAATGTGAGTCTAATTATCAATTGAATTTTTTTAGTGCATATGAATATTGCTTGCTATGTGATTCATATGATTGTCATGATTTGTTCTTAATAATATGATGATGGATAATTTGTGACATTTGTGGTACATATAAGTGTTATACTTGTGGTATATATGTGATAAGATACAATGGTTGATAAATGTTTAAGTACAAGTGCATATGCATAATGACTTAAAAAGCGTTGTGACTAGTTAATCGACATTGCAAAGCAAAAGAAGAGGCCTATGACCCAATAAATGTGCAAATAAAATAAATAATCAAACTAGCTAGCAAATGCAAATGCAAATGTTCACATGGAAAACCGATGCAATGTTTGTTTAATCTGGTCACAACAAAATAAAATGAATAAGCATAAGTATAAGTAAAGAGCAATTATTGAATACTTGATTTTATCTACATTTATATGTTATTGACTAATGAAATGAAATATAAAGTGTGTATTAAGTATACTTGTTATTTGTTATTATGAAATGCTTAGTATTTTAGAGCTCATTTGATGGTTATTCTCACTAAATCGCAACTCACCAAATTGCATCATTTTTCAGGTAGAGAAAAGTAGTAATTCATATTGAGTGACATATAAAAGTCATGGATCAAAAGCCACTGGCCGAGCCTCCTCACTTTTTCTCCTTGCATTCCACATAAGCATAAGAGCATATCATTTATATTTGGGGTTGAATACTTGCATATGTATAATTACAATGAATAAGTACTATGATATATATATATATATATATATAAATGGATTCAACTTGTAAATTTACTAACTTTTAAACGTAATATTTAAGTTATTAATATATGTGATGTTATAGGTTATGATTAAAACATCTGTATTGATTGTAAAATTATTGTTGATAATATGAGATGAGTTAAATAAAAAAATATTTACTCTCGCTGTAAACATGAATTTTATTTTATTCTTGTTCCATACGTGATAACTTAATATAAAAACACCATATGTGGTATATAGAAGTATAAGATGTTAGGTGTTACACAACATGCTCAGATATTCTTGCAATTTTGACATATATTGCATTTGAAGCAGAATGGATGAAGAATTCATTTTATTTCCAAACTGAATGAAACAGAAGAATCATTTTGTAAATGAATAAATGTTTGAAATCTTATAAATGGATGCATAACGTTCATGTGTAGTTGAATGCATTTGCAAATTCCACCAATTTTCAGAGAAACTGAGTTAGTTATAACCAATAATAACTTTTTTATAAGGCAACACGCTCAGATATTCTTGCAATTTTGACATATATTGCATTTGAAACAAAATGGATGTAGAATTCATTTTATTTCCAAACTGAGCGAAACAAAATAATCATTTTGTAAATGAATAAATGTTTGAAATCTTATATATTGATCCATAACGTTTATGTGTAGTTGAATGCATTTGCAAATTCCACCAATTTTCAGAGAAACTGAGTTAGTTATAACCAATACCATGGAATCAAATATGTATAAGCATTTTCATGAATGAAGCAAAAACAAAAGTTCTAAACAAAACAAAAAAATTTAAGAAACTTGATCAGTGCAGACAATAATATAAATAAAAGCAATGTCCCGACTGATCTTCTTATTCAACAAAAGCCACTTGAATATAAATTCCAAAGAATATTTCTACATTATTTATCAAATAATTCCAAAGAATGTAGCGACAACAACCTGATTCCACCAAGCAGTCAATAGAAATTGGTGGTGGGAATGCAGCTTAAGATTCACAACCCCACAAAAGGAATTGGAATAATGTACTCAATAAAGACAAGGAAAAGAAATGAAAGTCAAATGTAAAGCATTAAAGTGCCCAAAACAATTCATTCTTCTAATAAATCAAACTCTAATGATTAACTAAGAAAAATAATGAATGCCCAAAACAATTCATTTCTTATAATCAACAAAAAAACAAGAAATCTCGAATCGAAGAACCAAACTAAAATGGGAAATGACAGAAAAAAAATACAAAAGGACCAAAAACCAACCTGGCTTATAGAAGACCGATAGCCCAAAATCTGTAGCCTTAAGCTTGGCATCATCACCAGGAACATCAAACAAGAAATTCTCAGGCTTAAGATCCCTATGCATAACCCCTAAAGAATGGCAAGCCTCCACGACGCCAACAATAGTCTTGATCAACTTGGCAGCCTCTTTCTCACTGTAATGACCCTTTGCTATAATCCTATCAAAAAGCTCTCCACCTGCGCAGAGCTCCATAACCAAGTGGACAAACATGGAATCCTCATTGGTACCCTTGATTTGAACCACATTTGGATGTTCAGATAAGTGGTGCATGATCTGGATCTCCCTCCATACATCTTCATAGTCTTCCTTACAAAGAAGCTTTCGCTTAGGGATTGATTTGCAGGCAAATTGCTTGTTCGTGACCTTACTGGTGCAGATATAGGTAGTACCAAATTGGCCTTGGCCTAATTTCTTGCCAATCAGGTAGTGGTCCCGAAGTCTTGAGGTTTGATATGGAAGAACAGTGCGTGCAGGCTTTGATGTTGTTGAAGACGATCCCGTAGTTTCCTTCTTCATTGATTCAAAGATCTATGTTAAAGATTTTTGGGGATTTTGGATCTAAACTGTTCGCTCTCTTTGAATTCTTGAAATTGGTTTTGGCTTTCTAGTGTTTCTCCTATTTTCTTTTCTGAAATTTTATTTATTTAATATAATATTTTCAGTTGTGTCAATGGGTCCAGGGGATTATGTGGGGCTGTAATCATAATTAGTTAAGATGATAATATTTTATTGTTTTATTTTTATTAATTAATATAAATATAACTATTAAAATGATTAAATTAGCTTCGGTATCATATATATTAGTAAGATTCATACTTGGGATTTATGAAAAGCTAAGATATAGCCCACCATTTAGTTTTTGTTCTTTTTATCATTTTTTTTTTCTTGGAAAAGTTATAAAGAAAAAAGAAAGAAAAAAATTTATTATTATAAAAATAGATAAAAGAAACTATGCAATATATGATAATAGACAATTAAGCTATAAGATAGATTATACAATAGGGAATTATGAACATTTAAAAGAGATACAATATTCATAATACTCTCCTTTGATGTCCATTAAAAAAAACATTTTTTTGTTAAAATCTTATTAGGAAAAACTAATGAGAAAAAAGTATATTTTTTTTTTATAATACATATGAAGCTGCCTCATTAAAAATATTGTTAGGAAATTTCATTGAGATTTACCTTAATGAAGAAAAAAGTACAAAACATTTAAACAAAATTTTTGTGAATAAATTTGTCAAGTTATCACTTGAACATATTTATTGAACGTCAATTTGTCCATTGAAAGGAAGAACTTGAGAGAAATATATTTTGTCTAGTCTCCTTTAATGTAATATCTTGTTAGTTGTGCTATACATGCTACATTATCTTCAAATAATATTGTACGAGTTCCTTTGTTGACAAATAAATTATATATTTCTCAAATGTGTTTTGTCATTTGTGTCAGTCATACGCATTCCCAACATGCTTTATGAATAGTAATTATTTTAGCATGATTTGAAGATGTGGCAATTAGCATTTGTTTTATTGATCGCTATGAAATAACAGTTTTACCATTCATAAAAATATAATTTGTTTGATATTAAGCTTTATATAGATTAGATATAAAAAAAAACTTGCATTAGCATAACCAATTAGATTCGATGTAGATTTATTTGAATAAATAATCTCATGTCAATTGTTTCTTAGAGATAATGAAAACATATTTAACTTCATTTCAATATCTTAATATTGGAGAAGAATTGTATATTGTCAATAAACTTACTGAAAATGTTATATCAAGTCATGTAGTATTAGTAAGATATAGTAATGTACCAATCACACTCAAATATGGTACTTCAAGACTAAAAATTTCTTCTCCACCCTTTTGAGATCAAAAATTATTATTTTTCTCATTAAATGACCTCATAACTATTGGTGTATTCAATGGATGTGCTTTATCCATATAAAATATTTTAAAGACCTTTTTCAATGTAAGTTGATTGATACACTAAGATCACATCAACTAAATATTCAATTTGTAAATCAAGACAAAATTGTGTTTTTCTTATTTTCATCTCTTTTCACATTTTTATAGAAATGGCCATCATTATCTCTCCCTCATCCACAACTACAACCACAACAGCAACGGCGACCACGATCGTGACCACTACTATTAGATGTTGTTATATTCACTTCAGGGAGTGCAACATAATCAATTGGACGAGATTCATGCTTTTTTTATCAAAAGTTCATTATTTTATTCAGCAACAAGAAGACGTGTGATCAACTCAAAATATTTTTTATCGTTTACAGTGTTATTGTTACAGAAGCACATAAAAGGCATGAAATATAGAAAAAGTTTTCTCTAACATATCATTATCAATAATATTTTATCCGCATAATTTCAATTGAGAACTTATTTTTAATATTGTGAAGTTATATTCATTTATATAAATCTTATAACCGCAAGTGCATCTAGTTATATCGAGCCTTCAAAAGAATGATAATTTTTTGGCGATCATATCTTTCGTTCAAATTGTTCCAAAGAACAAGAGGGTCTTTCACTGATAGGTATTCAGATTTTAATCCCTCATAAAGATAATGATGAAGGAAAATCATGACCTCAGTCTTATCTTGATTAAATATTTTATTTCCTTCTTTGAAAATATCACTAAGATCATTCACATCTAGATGAATTTTAGCATCCAGTATCTATGACAAAATAACTTTTTTCACTAATGTCAAGAGCGATAAATTTTAATTTTGCAAGATTTGCTATTAATGCTATTACAAAAAATATTAATTAAATTAGAAAATAATAACATGTACATCTAGTCAAATTATTGATTAGCATGCTATGATTATATTTATGTCTAATATGTAAAATATAATAGTTCATATTAATATAAATAAATCAATTATGATATGAATACAAATAACATATTATCATTAAAAAGAATAATTTATAATATTAAATAATATTCATATATATTTATAAATAAATATGTTTAATGAGTATTTATAAGTGATAACATGTTTAAGACACATTAATTTAAGATTTAAAAAATAAAAAAATATTTAAATGAAAAAACATACTATAAGTTCACACATAAAAAATCAAATGTTATACACAAATATTTATTAATATATTAACAACATAAAATATGATATAAGTAACATAAAATACAATATAAAACATAACAACTATATCTTACTCTAATTACATAAAAATTTATGAATGCAAAATAAAAAAAAATACAAACATACAAAACATACAAATATAAAAAGAGAAATTTAATTAAAACCTTTCTCATAATAAAGTGAGAAATTCATAGACATAGATATACTGCATAATAGAAGTTAAAAATAAACAAGAAATCAAACCTACCTTATTAGAGTTACTTTAAAAATTATTGCTAGACTTCGTACTGATAACATGTTATAAAAATAGATAAAATAAATGTAATGTAGGATAAAATAAATAGACAAAAGAAATTATGAAGAAGAGAGTAGAGAATAGAGATAATATTTTCACTTGTCCTTTGTTCATTCACCAAGCATATTTTTATAGGCTTACATGTAGGTATCAAAAAAATATGATTTTAAGTTTAATTGTAAAAATAAATCACAATAAAAATAGACAATTAAGTTATAAAATAGGTTATACAATTGGGAGTTATGGATATCCAAAAAAAATATACAATATTTATAATATTTATACTTTCACTTTTGACTTTTAGTTTAAGATATCTATCTATATCATTAAAATGGGGATGTTTGATACCAAAGTTAGTACAACACGTTTTCCACTGTCGTTTTGCTCAATTTGCCCTTTAAGCAAAACGATTCCATTTTTAAATGCAAAGTCCATAAAAATTAGAAGCATTTTACATGTGATTAAATTGGAACTATGTATTCTACATGGTATGGACAACAACAACATAGCTTCATTTTGGGTACTTTTTGGGCAAATCCATAAAAATTAGAAACATTTTACATGTGATTAAATTGGAACTACACATTCTATATGGTATGAACAATAACAATGATGACCCTATTTTGGCCACTTTTTGGGCAAAGTTTTTGCCTATAAATAAGCATTTAATTCTTGCAAAGATGGCACAACAAGTGGAGCTTCCCAAATCCAAAGAAAAAATAGAGTGATAAAGAGTAGAAAAATAAAGAAAATGAGAGTTTTTTAAAAAAAAATTATTATTCTCCTAATTTTTGAAAGAGAATATAATTGTTTTCTCCTTAAATTTAAATTTAAAGAGAAATCATAATATATTATTTCTTTATAGTAAAATTATTCTATAATTATTTATAATTTTTATCTTAATTTGTTGGGATATTTTCTATGTAAAATTTATGTTCAATTTTATTACACAACTACATCTCCTCTCCACCATCATCCTCTACCACTCTGCAATCCAAAACATGGTGTGGTCCACCAATTATTAACTAAAAAATTCAAAATTAAAAATTTAAAAAAATGTGGTTGAAAAATGTCATTAACATGATACTACCCTCTACCTCTCTACAATCCAGAACATGGTGTGGTCCACCAATTATTAACTAAAAAATTAAAAATTAAAAATTAAAAAAAGTGGTTGAAAAATGTCATTAACATGATACTATAGTTAGTACAATGCATTTTCAAAAGTTACCGTATAACAATACGACACTGTTTTTTTTATTTTTTTCTAAAGTTTGACTAAATGTGGAATCAACATTGAAACCGAAAAGTATAATATTACTCTCACTTTTAAAGCTACCCATACCTCTATGCTTAACATATCAGGACCTTTCTTCGTTTTCAAAAACTCGTGTCTTTTTTGGTTTGTAGTTGATATTTAAAATCTATTTTAAAAATTGATTATTTGTTTGGATTTTTCATTCTCAATTTTTTTGATATATTTTGATAATTTATCTGAAACATATGAACGTAAGAAATCTTCAATCTATTTTTTTTCAATGTTTTTTAATCTTTATTTTATATATGTTGTTGGAAGTGTTTAATGTCATTTTTTTATGCTGCTGGTATTTTTGCTTTAGTAGATTTTTTAACCATAAATCTATTTTTTTTCATGCATCTATAGTATGTACAATACATGTATTTGTTGATTGTTTACTCTAATTTTATTTTATTTAAAGAATATGAAATATTTGCTAAATTTGATTGTAGATTGAAAAAAAAATTGTTATTTGTTTGATTTTTTCATTCTCCATTTTTTATGATAGATTTTGTTTACTCTAATTTTATTTTCTTTAATAATATAAAATATTTACTAAATTGGGTCAATAAAAAATGTTATTTATTTGGCTTTTTTGTTCTCTATGTTTTGATATATTTTGGTAATTTATCTCAATCATATATGAATATATAAAATCTTGAGCATCTCCATCGACTTTTAAAACCAATTGCAATTATTGATGTGACAATTGCAAAGTGCATTGCATGAGTAATTTGCGAGCTTGCAAGAAATGAAAGAGGAGAGAGACAACTTCAAATGAATAAAAAAGTTATAGTATGTTGCACTTATATTATTTTATAATAAAATTGAATAAAATAAAATAATAATATATATTATAATAATTAGTATAATTAATATTAATTAAGATAATAAAATTAATTTAAATAATTATTCAAAATTCAATATAAATGTAAGTATTATTATAATTAATAATATAACTATACAAAAAACGATATATTAATGTCAGCAATTACATAAAAAAAGTATTACAAAAGTCATATAATGACATATACATAGAAAATAATATATAACTAGTAATTATATGATTATACATAAAAAAAATTATATATAACTGTTAACAATTACATAAAAAAAATATTACAAAAAGTCATATAATTATTAGTAATTATATGATATCATATAAAAAATGATATATAATTGCTAGTAATTATATAAAATAATATTGTCAAAGTCAATAATGCATATGAGAACATGAAATTCAATAAACCAAATAATTAATTTTTTTTATAAATAAAATATTGTGTGTTTTCTTTAATTTTTATTAAGTTTCATAATTAATTTTTTTATATAATTTATTAATTTTAATATTAATTAATAACAATAAAATCTTCATTATTAACTTTTTTTTGCTTTTTTGCTTTCCCTTTAAAGGATAGACAGAGTTCAATTTTTAAATTTATTATTTTATTCAAATAATCTATGAAGACTGTCTAAATTTTTTTCTATTGACACAATGTGAGGATTACATTCTAGTTGAGTAATAAGAGTGTAGATCATTCAAGCCTAAATTTGAATAATCTAACACGTATTATTCAAATCAAAATGCGAAGCTAATTTCCCCCAAATTTTAATACAAATTAACTTTAAAAATTCAATTTAATTTGATTTGGCTTAAAATGAAAATTAATTTTAAAATCAAATAGCATAAAAATATCTATCCCAATTAAACTCAAAAATGTAATAGTAATTTCTTTAAAAATTCAATTCAAATAAACCAAATAAAAAATGCAATGTGGATTTGTTAAATGAAATTAGATTTACAAAATCCATTTGACCCATTAGGTGTTTTGTCATGGAAGATAGGACTATAAATAAATCAAGTTGTTAACAAAATATTTAGATTTTGGTTGGAAAAAATTCGTTTGAAATCGTTTATTATTGTTAACGAGCCAAATTTTAACTCAAATTCGAACTCAAAAATCTTTTCGAGCTCGAATTTAATATTATTTAATTTCTTAGCTTGCGAACGTGTTCATTTAAAAATTCGCTAAAATGTTTATTTAATAGCTCATGAAAGTATTCATTTAATAGCTCACGAACATATTTATTTAAAATTTGTTATTGTAACACTTCTTGCCTTTCTGTACACTCATGCATAAGAGGTATTACAGAAAATCATGCATCTTTTCAAAAAAATATTCCTTTAATTTTTAAAACATATATATTATAAGAAATTTAAAGTATATAAAATATTTTATTATGCATACACCCTAATTACAATTTTATTGTTATATATACATATCATAATGAAATTTTAAAAACTTGTTCATATATATATATATATATATCCAAAATAAAATAACAAGACCAACCTGCTCTGGGTGGCTGTCACTGCTACTGCTGTGCTTCATTTTGTGGGTTCCTAAGTCAGCGTCTCTATCTACAAGTCAGAACGCTCTCTGCTACTTTAGCAACCTACGCGAGAGAAAACAAACTTCTGCGCTGAGTATATAACTCAGTGGTGCAAAAACTTTTATAATAATAATCATTAAAATAAAACATACATTTAAAATGAAACCAATTCAAAATTTACGTGAGTTCTTAATAATATATTTTTCATATACCCATATATTATAACATCTTAAACTTGGTCGTAGGGAATCAATGGGGTATCATATTACATCTCAACTTATGATTCACAGAAATGCACATGATCCAAATGTAATATGACTCAGCCTACAGAAATGCACAGGACTAACAAATGTATCAGGTGATCCACAAAAATGTACATGATCATAATATTTCATTGGTCCACAGAAATGCACAGGACCATAATTTCTACCCTATTGGCATGCAATAATACCATAGTTTACGTCTAGACTAACATGTGGGAAAAATTCTCATATTAATAATTCACTTCATTTTTCAGAAAATAAATAAATATTTTTTTCATACCAAAATAATTATCATCATATATAATTTTTAACATTTAAATTTTTTTGGAATACAAAAGAAATATTTTCAACTCCATAATTGCAAAAATTCCATCTTTTCACCTAAAATATGTTTATATGACTAATATTATAAGAGTAGTTACACTAACCTTTTTATATTCCGCCGGTGTCTGCTGGCTCTTTCCCCTTATTTTACGGTGGTGTTTGTCTCGATGTTTCACTTAGAGATAGAAGTTTTCGATTAGCTCTTGAACCCTTTACGACATAAAATCTACCAAAATTCAAATATTTCACTATCACGAATATCAAGATCCTATAATTAAAAATTTTCTTATTATGCGTTTTTAACGTATAAATCACGATTTTGGTCGTCATCACGCATCCCGGTGCCACCAAAAATTCAAATATTAATTAATTTTCTTTATTTTTCTGCCTCCAAAACTATTTTTCTCTATTTATTTCTTTTATTCTTATAATGTCCATTTCCAATTCAATAATTTTCATTAATTCAATAAATACTCTAAAAATTCTAAATAAATTCTTATCATCGCTTTAACTCATTTTCTTTCATTTTCCATCATCAATTCCACCAAAACAATATTCAACAACTCCCAATAAATTTTTCCATAATTAGGCTAAAAATCTAAAAATTCACCAAAAATCCTATTAAATTTTTCTTTCATCCCAAAATTTATTTTCCACCTCCAAACACTCCAATTAACACCATTATCTTCAATTTAAGGCAAAATTCCTCCAAAATATTTTTCGTAAAATTTACCCATAATTATGAAAATTCTTTTAAAATTCCACAAAAATTTCTAAAAATTATTTTCATCAATTCTTCACCAATCCATTATCCTCAAGCCATATTCTCTTCATTTCCTATTTTTCTCTAATTGTTCAAGATTTTTGCCATAAACCCTAATTTTTCCATCAACCAAATATCAATAAAATCACACTATAATTCAATAAATAATTATGGTAATAATTAAACCAACAAAATCACATGGAGAAAGAAACAAAATCTCACATTCTTCAAATGGATATTGAGAAATTATTTGATTTTTTTTTGCCAAAATTCCACCCTCTATCTCTTTTTCTCCACACCAATCTTATTTTTATCCTTTTAATTGGTGATTAATATGATTGGAAGAAGAAAAATTGAAGAACTCAAGGAATTTGGGGCTTAGAGATTCTCTGCCATAGAGGAGAGAAGGAAGAAGATGAGATTTGTGATTTTTTTTATTGAATTTCTAATTAATTTCATATATATACCCCAATTAAATTAATTAATCCTAATTAATTCCTTAATCAACTTCCTCATTCGCCAATAGCATAATTAATTATCTCTTAATATTGACACATGAGCCAATTAAGATTCAATTAATTTTGACTTAACCAATTTCCAGCCAATCAAAAATTTTCTTCATTTTTCTTCATAATTAATTTTAATTCTTCAAAATTCAACCTCCAAATAACTTAATTTCATCAAATTAAATATTTCAAAAATTATAAAATAATTTTCTTTTTGAAATGGTCTCTTCGATTTTGCAAAATGACCACCGAAGCAAAAATCGAGTTTTTACGGGTTAATTATTTTTTTTAATTTGACACATAAAAATTCATTTGCCGTCCAATTTCTAATTTATCAGTTTTAAAAATCTTAAAATTAAATTTTAATCACATCGACTCTATTGTGATCGTAAACACATCTCTCTAGCTTCTGATCCGAAAAATTAGACTGTAAACCTGTACTGAGGATCAAATTTTCACAATTCAAACCCTTAAGCTTAAATTTCACATTATAACTTTACCTATGACCTTAAAATAATATTTTTCATATTTTGGTGTGCTTAAATTATAATTTTACTACCGAGCAAAAAATCCAAAATCCGACTCGGGTTGTCGTCTCGATTCGCATGCATAACACGAAATTACATTGTTTCATTTGATAAAATTCCTATTCATTTTATCATACTAATATAATTAAATTTTTATGTAGTTATCCGTATTTAAACTCTGATCGTACGTCTCTATACTGCAGTATAAACGTCCGCAGTACACGGATACAGTCAGGTCTAACTCGTGGATGTGGCAATTTATATTGTATTTTGTTATTAAGTTCGAATTTGAGCATTTGTTATTATTAGTTAACAAATCGAACTTGAATTAAGTTCGTTAAAAATAATAAATGAGTTTTTTATAAATCGAGTTTAAGCTGCTCGTGAGTTTAATAATTTTAAAATGAGTCAAGTTCGAATTCAAGTATAAATGGTTAAATCGAGCTCAAGCATGTAATAAACTTTAACAAATTGATTTCTAACTCACCAATATTTGGTTCGACTTGATTCGTTTACAATCCTAATAGAATGGTGTAAATTCATTCAAATTTAAAAGCACAAAGTCCATCCAATGATTAAGTTGCATCACAATAAATTATTATTTTATTGAGAGGAGTTTGATAAATTCGGTGGATCGTTAATTCAAGTCAAAGTAGGTGTTTATCAAGACTTTTTTTGTTATTGCGTTTGGAAAAAAATATTTTTCAGAGAAAAATTATTTTAATTTTAAAAATTACTTTTAGAAAAAATAGATAAATAAATATTTTTTCAGAAGTATGGTTAGAAAAAACAGTTTATAAAAAATTTAAAAAATCAGTTAATTAAATTTAAAAAAATTTAAATTTATTTTTTTACATCCAACAAAAATTCTAAACACTCCTTAAGTTGAATTATTTTCACATCTAGATTGGATAATTGAAATTAATTTTGAATTAATTTTTTTAAAGAAAATCTCAAAATATAAATATCAAAAAATAATATAATCTATGTATTTTAATAGAATTATTAAAATTAAATTTAACTCAACATATCAAAGTTGCTCATAATATAAATGATTGAAAACTAATAGAAACTTGCTCTTTTAAAAGTATTCTCTATTATTAAAAAAAAAGGGAACATTGAGTTCAAAAGCAATGTTTTCGTAATTATTTATAACTAGCAGTGTATCCGCACTTTGGGCGCAAGTGAGAAAAATAAAATAAAAAAATTCAGAATCCAATATTTTTCTTTTGAATTACCAAAGGAACATAAATATTTTTTGATTTCTTTTTACCAAAATTCCACCGTCTATCTCTTTTTCTCCACATCAATCTTATTTTTATCCTTTTAATTGGTGATTAATATGATTAGAAGAAGAAAAATTGAAGAACTCAAGGAATTTGGGGCTTAGAGATTCTCGGTCATGGAAGAGAGAAGGAAGAAGATGAGATTTGTGATTTTTTTTATTGAATTTCTAATTAATTTCATATATATACCTCAATTAACTTAATTAATCCCAATTAATTCATTAATCAACTTCCTCATTGTCCAATAGCACAATTAATTATCTCTTAATATTTACACGTGGCCCAATCAAGATTCAATTAATTTTGATTTAACCAATTTCCAACCAATCAAAAATTTTTTTCATTTTTCTTTATAATTAATTTTAATTCTCCAAAATTCAACCTCTAACCAACTTAATTTCATCAAATTAAATATTCAAAAAATTGTAAAATAAATTTCTCTTCGAAACGGTCTCTTCGATTTTGCAAAACGACCATCAGAGTAAAAATTGAGTTTTTACGGGTTAATCATTTTTTTTAATTTGACTCGTAAAAATGCATCTGTCGTCCGATTTCTAATTTATCAGTTTTAAAAATCTTAAAATTAAATTTCGATTACATCAACTCTTTTGTGATCATAAACACATCTCTCTAGCTCCTGATCCGAAAAATCAGGCTGTAAACCTGTACTGAAGATCAATTTTTCACAATTCAAATCCTTAACCTTAAATTTTCACCTTATAACTCTACCTATGACCCTAAAATAATATTTTCCATATTTTGGTATGCTTAAATTATAATTTCACTACCGAGCGAAAAACCTAAAGTCCGACCTGGGCTGTCGTCTCGATTCGCATGTATAACATGAAATTACATGGTTTCATTTGATAAAATTTCTATTCATTTTATCATACTAATATAATTAAATTTTTATGTAGTTATCCGTATTTAAACTCCGATCATACGCCTATATACTGCAGTACACGGATACAGTCAGGGTCTAACTCGTGGATGTGACAATTCTCTCCCTCTTAAAAGATTTCATCCACGAAATCATACCTGGTAAGTCATCACTGAATAGCTGAGGATGTTGGCTCCTTATTATCTCCTCGCTTTCCCATGTCGCCTCTTCGGCTGAATGTTTATGCCAAAGGACTTTCACTAGAGGTATTTGCTTATTCCGTAGTTGTTTCACTTCCTTAGATAGAATAGCTATTGGTTCTTCCTCGTACGATAAATCTGGTTGTACCTCAATGTTCTCTACCTGTATGACATGGGATGGATCTGATCTGTACCTTCTGAGCATCAATTCATGAAATACATTGTGAATTTTCTCCAACTCAGGAGGTAAAGCCAACCTATAGGCTATTGGTCCCACTCGCTCAATTACCTCGAAAGACCCGATAAATCTGGGGCTCAGCTTGCCTTTCCTTCCAAAACGTAGTACTTTTTTCCAAGGAGATACTTTCAGGAACACTTTGTCACCAATCTCATATTCAATGTTCATGCATCTCAAGTCTGCATAAGACTTCTGTCTATCACTGGCTGCCTTAAGTCTATCTTTGATAATTCTAATCTTTTTCTCTGTCTGTTGAACCAAATCGGGTCCCACTATCCTTCGTTCACTAAGCTCAGTCTAAATTGGAGTTCTATATTTTCTGTCATACAGTGCTTCATAAGGAGCCATGCCAATACTTGTCTGGTAACTGTTATTATATGTAAATTCTATCAGTGGAAAGTACTTATCCCAACTACCTGTTAACTCAATCACACAACTCTGAAGCATATCCTCAAGCAACTGGATCACTCGCTCCGATTGTCCATCTGTCTGAGGATGGAACGCAGTACTGAAGTGTAGGCGAGTACCCAAATATCTCTGTAGGCTATTCCAAAAATGTGAGGTGAATCTGGGATCTCTATCTAAAATGAAAGACAATGGCATACCACGCAACTGAACTATCTCTTGTACATATAATTCTGCTAATCGATCCATAGAGTAGTCCATCTTGACTGGTAAAAAGTGTGCAGACTTCATCAACTTATCGACAATCACCCATACTACATCATGTTTTTTTTGAGTCAATGGTAGTCCTGACACAAAATCCATAGTAACTCTTTTCCATTTCCATTCTGGTATGGCAATAGGTTGCAGTAACCTTGATGGCAACTGGTGTTCTGCTTTTACTTGCTAACACATCAGACATTTGGTAGTATACTCTGAAATGTCTTTCTTCATACCCGACCACCTGTAGTAAGGCTTCAAATCCTGATACATTTTGTTGCTGCCAGGATGCATGGAAAAAGTCGATTTATGTGCCTCTTTCAATATTTCTCGTCTCAATCCTGAGACATCAGGCACGCATAGTCTGCCTCTATAATAGATATCACCATCAGCTTCAATTGAATATTCCAGTTTCTTCCCGTTGGAGATGGATTCTCTTATTTCAATTAGCTTGGAATCATGCTTCTGAGCTTCTTTGATCTGAAAGACTAATGTAGGTAGGACCCGAAGCTCTGTCATTCAAAGAGAAATCTTTTAAGAATCCATTATTATAAGAATTCAGATGCCTAATTGTACTTAGTATTCGAATTTATCTACTAGAGTCTTTCGACTCAAAGCGTCAGTCACAACATTGGTTTTTCCAGGTTGATAATCAATAACATAGTCGTAGTTTTTAATAAGCTCTAGCCACCGTCTCTGTCTCAAATTTAGCTCTTTCTGTGAAGGTAAATACTTTAAACTCTTATGATCTGTAGAGATGTAACACTTTTCTCCATACAGATAGTGTCTCCAAATTTTTAAGGCAAAAATAATAGATGCTAGCTCCAGATCATGCGTAGGATAATTCCTCTCGTGCGACTTTAATTGTCTAGAGGCATATGCTATCACTTTACCCTCTTGCGTCAGTACACAACCTAATCCATTCAATGAAGTATCACTGTATACCACAAACTCTTTTCCTGCAGTAGGTTGTATCAGAACTGGTGCCTCCATCAATATAGTCTTCAATTAATCAAAGCTTACTTGACGCTTATCTGTCCACTCAAATTTAACATCCTTGTGAAGTAATTATGTTATGGGAGCGGCTACGGAAGAGAAACCCTTCACAAATCGTCTATAGTAGCTTGCTAACCCAAGAAAACTCCGTATCTCAGTTATATTTCGAGGCGACTTCCAATTAAGAATGGCTTCAACATTACTAGGGTCAATTCTGATCCCATCTGCTGATACCATATGACCCAGAAACCCAACTTCCTTGAGCCAGAACTCACATTTTGATAGTTTAGCATACAACTGTTTCTCCCTCAAAGTCTGAAGCACAATATGAAGATGCTGATCATGGTCCTCTCTATTCCTGGAATATACCAGAACATTATCAATGAAAACTACAAAAAATTGATCTAAATAAGGCTTAAAGATCCTATTCATCAAATCCATAAATGTTGTTGGCGCGTTCGTTAGCCCAAATGGCATGACTAGGAACTCGTAATGGCCATACCGAGTCCAAAAGGCAGTCTTAGGCACATCACTCTCCTTGACCTTTAACTGATGATATCCCAATCTCAAATCCATCTTGGAGAATACCGCTGCACCTTTCAACTGATTAAACAGGTCATCTATCCGTGGCAGTAGGTATCTGTTCTTCACTATCACCTTATTCAACTGTTTGTAATCAATGCATAATCGTAAGGTGTCATCTTTTTTCTTCACAAACAATACTGGCGCACCCCAAGGTGATACACTGGATCTAATAAACCCCTTATCCAGCAACTCTTACAACTGCACTTTCAATTCTCTAAGCTCTGCTGTTGCCATTCGGTATGGTGTGATGGATATGAGTGCAGTACTAGGTAACAATTCAATGGAAAAGTCTATCTCCTTGTTCGGAGGCAATGTAACACCCTCTTATATAGTTAGAAATAATCTCAATTATATAGGAGAATGTCACATGCCTATTAACTTAAAATTCGTTTGAATTAAAGTTTCTTCCATTTTAGTTATTATATTTTCATATGTTAATTAAATTTTTTTTTTCATGATAGCAATATGTCATACAATTAATGAATCTAATATAACATTTATACTCTTTATAAAATTTTTAGACCTATGTTTCTATTTTCATTTCCAACTGATTTCATCTTGATCCAAGTTCCAGAAAAAAAGATATAATCAAAATACCATAGAATGTGTAAAAAATAACTACCCAGAATTTTCTAGGTACTTTCAAATCCGAGAATTTGTAAAAATTTTTAGACCCATATAGAATCAGATATAACATTTACACTATTTATAAAAGTTTTAGGTCTATGTGTCTGTTTTCATTTCCAACTGATTTCATCCCGATCAAAGTTTCAGAACAAAAGATATGGACAAATACAACAAGACTATTCCAGACAAATTTTAACAAAATCAACAAACACAACAAGTTATTTGTTCACTATTCCTTCAACATCAAACAACATTGTAATGCAAATAAAATGCACAAAGGAATAAATATGCTTATATGTACAAACCTTGACAAAATGAAATCTAAATCTTGACACAATGAAGTTTTAACCTCTTCAAATCTTAAGCTATTATAATTGTTTTAAGTTTTTGGGGAGAGGAAGAAGAAAATGGGTGAAAGAAGAGAGTATTTGTGTATGGAAGAGTGGGAGGAAGGCTAGGGTTCTAAAATTTGGAAGAAAAAGAAGAAAATAATATTTTTATACTCATGGTAAATACCATATTAGGTCCCCCTTTGTTTTTGCCAAATATCCACTTAAATCCTTGATTTTTATCTTATTATTATTAACTTATCAAACCTTTTTATTTATTTTATTTAACACACATAACTTAATAAAAATTTACTTATAAATATTTTTATTATATTTTATTTCCAAATTTAGTCTCAAATAATTTTAATTACGATCATTAAATATGTTAATTATCCAAACCTAAATTGACGGGCATTACATTTCTCTCCCCTTTAAGAAATTTCGTCCTCGAAATTTACCTGATTGTTTATGTTGAAAACAACTGGGGATATTGTGCTTTCATCACTTTCTCGTTTTTCCATGTTGCTTCTTCAGTTGAATGATTCCTCCATAACACTTTGACTAATGGGACTCGTTTATTCCTTAACTCCTTGACTTGACGAGCCAAGATCTCCGTTGGTTCTTCCTCGTATGTTAAATCTGGCCTTACTTCGATGCTCTTGGTTGGAATAATATGAGAAGGATCTAATCGATACCTCATCAGCATGGAAACATGAAAGACGTTATGGATCTTGTTCAACTCTGGCGGTAAAGCAAGTCTATAGGCAACTGGTCCAATTCTGTCTAAGATCTCATAAGGTCCAATAAACCTAGGGCTTAACTTGCCCTTATTTCCGAATCTGAGGATCTTTTTCCAAAGGAAAACCTTGAGAAACACCTTATCTCCCACTTCGTACTCTATGTCTCTCCTTTTGAGATCTGCATATGATTTTTGCCTATCTGAAGCCGTCTTCAACCTTTCTTGTATAATCTTCACCTTTTCTTCTGTTTCTTGCACTAACTCTGGTCCCACTAGCTTCTTCTCACTGAGTTCTATCCAACACAATGGTGTTCGACACCTTCTACCATAAAGTGTCTCATAAGGAGCCATTTCAATGCTTGACTGATAGCTGTTGTTGTAGGCAAACTCCATCAATGGTAGGTATTTGTCCCAACTTCCTTCAAACTCTATTACACAACCCTTTATCATGTCTTCCAAAATCTGAATCACCCTTTCTGATTGTCCATCAATCTAAGGATGAAAAGTTGTGCTAAAACTAAGCTTGGTACCCAAAGCTCTTTGCAGACTACCCCAAAACTGAGAAGTGAACCTGGGGTCCCTATCTGAAACAATGGAGACTGACACTCCATGAAGCCGTACTATTTCATTACATATAACTCCGCTAACCTGCTTAATGGGTAGTCCCTCCTGATGGGCAAGAAGTGAGCTGACTTCGTTAATCTATCCACAATCACCCACACAACGTCATATTTTTTGGTGTCAAAGGCAACCTAATCACAAAATCCATGATTATTCATTCCCATTTCCATTCTGGAATCGTGATTGGTTGTAACAACCCTAAAGATATCTAATGTTCTGCCTTGATTTGCTGACATGTCAAGCACCTAGTGGTGAATTATGTGATGTCATTTTTCATACCTGACCACCAATACTTATTCTTCAAGTCATGATACATCTTGTTACTTCCTAGGTGCATGACATATTTTGTCTCATGTGCTTCCTTTAAGATCCTCTGTCTCAAATCTTCCACATTAGGTACGCATAATCGACCTTGGTAGTATAAACTGTTATATGAACTAATTGTATAATCAGTTCTCTCCCCCTTAGAGACTGACTTAGCTATCTCAACTAACTTGTTATCTTGTTTTTGTGCATCTTTGATTTCTTGGTTGAGAGTCGGATGAATGTGTAATTCTGCCAAAGTCTTTCAGCTTAATGCATTGGCCACAACATTGGCCTTACCTGGATGGTAGTCGATCATATAATTGTAATCCTTTATCAACTCTAGCCATCTTCTTTGTCTTAAGTTCAATTCCTTCTGGGTAGGAAGATACTTTAAACTCTTGTGGTCGGTGTAAATAAAACACTTTTCCCCATACAAGTAATGGCACCATATCTTTAAAGCAAAAACAATGGCAACCAGTTCAAGGTCATGTGTGGGGTAATTCTTCTCATGTGTCTTCAGCTGTCTAGAAGCGTAAGCTGCTACCTTGCCCTCTTGCATCAGTACACACCCCAGTCCATTGTGAGAAGTATCACTATAGATGACATATTCTTTACCAGGGACTAGTTGTGTCAAAACGGGATTCTCAGTCAACATCTTCTTAAGTCTCTCAAAGCTATCCTGACATTTCTCTGTCCACTCAAATTTCACATATTTCCTCAGTAATCTGGTCAAAGGAGAAGAAATCATTGAAAAGCCCTTAACAAACCTCCTGTAATAACCGGCCAAACCGAGGAAACTCCTGATTTCTGTCACATTACGGGGAGGCTTCCAACTCATAACTGCCTCTTCTTTGCTGGGATCAACTTTGATGCCATCTGCTAACACAGTGTGTCCAAGGAAAGCCACATCATCAAGTCAAAACTCACATTTTAAGAGCTTGCCATAAAGCTTCTGTTCCTTGAGGATCTGCAAAACTATCTTCAAATGTTGACCATGTTCTTCCTTATTCTTGGAATACACTAAGATATCATCAATAAAAACCACCAAGAAACATATCCAAATATAATCTGAAGATTCAGTTCATCAAGTCCATAAAGGCTGCTAGAGCATTTGTCAACCGAAAGGCATCACCAAAAACTCATAACGCCCATATCTGGTTCTAAATGTTGTCTTAGCTATGTCATCTGTCTTAATTTTTAATTGGTGGTACCCTGATCTCAAATCAATCTTAGAGAAAACTCCTGCACCCTTCAGCTGATCAAAAAGATCATCAATTCGTGGTAACGAATATCTATTCTTAATAGTCACCTTGTTCAACTGTCTATAATCTATGCACAACCTCATAGACCCATCTTTCTTCTTTACAAACAATATTGGTGCACCCCATGGAGACACACTTGGTCTGATAAAACCTTTATCTAACAACTCTTGCAGTTGTGCCTTTAATTCCTTTAACTCCGCCGGTGCCATTCTATATGGTGCAGCTGATATTGGTGTTGTACCTGGAGTGAGCTCTATAGAGAATTCAATCTCTCTATCAGGAGGTAGTCTTGATAGGTCATTTGGGAACACTTCTGGGAATTCTTTCACTATAGGGATATCCTTAAGATCTGGACCTCCCTTCCTAGTATCAATCACGTGAGCCAAGTAGGCCTCACATCCCTTTCTGATCATTCTTTGAGCCTTCATCATAGATATCACTTGAGCAGGTGGTGGAAACCTTTCGCCTTCCACTACTACCTCTTCTAGTTCTGGAGTTTTAAGAACAATTGTCTTAGATCGACAGTCCACTACTGCCTCATGTTTAGAAAGTCAATCCATGCCCAAGATAACATCGAACTCGTGGAATGGCAATTCAATCAAATTTGCTAAAAATTCTTTCCCATGCACTATCAAAGGGAAACTTTTGTATACCCGGTTAACAATCACACTGTGGCCTAGGAGATTTGTGACCTCAATCTCATATTCTAGATTATCGCTCGTCATACTGTTTTGACTAGGTGTGCTCGTGCATACATAAGAATGTGTATTTTCATTTATACTTTTTATAAAAATTTTAGACCTATATGCCTATTTTCATTTCCAACTGATTTCATTATGATCCAAGTTCCAGAACAAAAGATATAATCAAAATACCATAGAATGTGCAGAAAATAACTACCCAGAATTTTCTGGGTACTTTCAAATCCGAGAATTTGTAGAAATTTTTAGACTAACATAGAATCAAATATAGCATTTACATTTTTTATAAAATTTTTAGGTCTATGTGTCTATTTTCACTTCCAACTGATTTCATTCCGATCTAAGTTCCAGAACAAAAGATATGGACAAATACATCAAGACTGTTCTAGACAAATTTTACCAAAATCAACAAACACAACAAGTTATTTGTTCACTCTTCCTTCAACATCAAACATCATTGTAATGCAAATAAAATGCACAAATGAATAAATATGCTCATATGTACAAACCTTGACAAAATGAAGTCTAAACCTTGACACAATGAAATCTTAACATCTTCAAATCTTAAGTTATTATAGTTGTTTTAAGTTTTTGGGGAGAGGAAGAAGAAGATGGGTGAAAGAAGAGAGTATTTGTGTATGGAAGAGTGGGAGGAAGGCTGAGGTTCTGAAATTTGGAAGAAGAAGAAGAAAATAATATTTTTATATTCATGGTAAATACCCTATTAGGTCCCCTCTTGTTTTTGCTAAATATCCACTTAAATCCTTGATTTTTATCTTATTATTATTAACTTATCCAACTTATTTATTTATTTTATTTAACACACATAACTTAATAAAAATTCACTTATAAATATTTTTATTATATTTTATTTCCAAATTTAGTCTCAAATAATTTTAATTACGATCATTAAATATGTTAATTATCCAAACCTAAATTGACGGGCATTATAGGCAATCCTGGTAAATCCTCAAGAAACACATTAGAAAACTCACAAACTGTAGGAATGTCTTGAAGCCTCAGACTCTCTTTCCTGGTATCCACCACATATGCCAAATAAGCTTCATTGCCCTTCCTAATCAACCTCTGAGCCTTCAAAGCATAAATAACATTAGATGGCATCTTCATTCTAATGTCTTGTACCACTTTATCCTTGCACCTAGGCTTTTTAAAAATTACCTTTCTAGCGGCATAATCTATTACTACCCCGTGCCGTGCTAACCAATCCATCCCTAATATGACATCATATTCATGAAATGGTAATTCAATCAGATCTGCGAGATATAGCTCACCCTGACTCACTAAGGGTAGCTGTCGGTGCACTCTGTTAACCCTGACACTGTGACCTAGGGGATTCATCACTATTATATCAAATTCTAAATTCTCAACCTCTAAATGCTCCTCGGGCAATAGTGTAGTGCATATGTAGGAATGTGTAGACCCGAGATCAATTAAAGCATATATATCAAAATCAAATAAAGAGAATTTACCAATGATAACATCTGGGGCATTATGCTTCTTTTGTGCTCTCATTGCGTATGCTCAGGCAGGTGCGGCGTGGCTACCCCTTGGCCTACTAACAGTCTCCGACCCAACCTGCATTGATCCAGTTCGACCTCCCCTAGCATGACTTATGCCTCAGCCTCTAACAGGTACTGATCCTTGTGTCGAAATCGGTCTTTCCCCTATAGGCTCTACACTCTGGTCTCTATATGGGCAATCCCTCCTGAAGTGGCCTGTCGCCCCACAAATGAAACAAGCTCTGGATGTCAGCCAACACTCACTAGCATGATATCTTCCATATTGATGACACTGAGGGCGTGGAACAAATCTTCCCCCTACTAGACCCGGGGTACTGGCAACTGATGGTGCTAACCTTGCAGGCTGTCCTCGCCAGGCTGATGTGCCTAAACCTCTAGATCCCCTCTGGAATCTGCTACCAGAAAACCTGGTCTTCTTACTAGCGAATGAACTGGCACCCGGCTGAAAAGATGGTATCTTGGGGTGGCTCGAAACTACTGTCTTCATCTCTTCAGCCACGGCCTCCTCAACTGCCTCAGCAACAGTTCTCAAAGCAGTAAACTCCTTAATCTGTGCTCTAGCCAACCTAGCTTTAATAGGGGGCTGCAATGTAACACCCATTTTACTCTACTAATAGTAGCAAAGCAAAGGAGTGCTACCTTACTCTTAACTTCCTGTCTAACTTGCTTATACACTCATTTTGTATATTCTCATTTTAAAATATATGAATATAAATTCAAAATATAGTTTCCCAATTTTTTTTAAAATACATATACTTTATACCAATTTATATAATTCATCCATAATAAACCATTTCATTTTCTAAAGGATTACATATAAAGTTCTACTAATTAATATTTTATTTACAGACCCAAAATATGAGTATCACACAATATGAAAATAAAATTTACTATTATGTTTTACAAAAGTTAATACATTGGAACAAAAATATCTTCAAATGCTGCTATCCACTATCTGACGTTCTTCTCTCTCTGACAACTTCATCCTTTACTTACTAACTACTTTAGTATCTACGCGTGGAAAAAACCACACACGCTAAGCTACTAGCTTAGTGGTGCTTTATATGACAAAAGCTTAATATGCAATTTATAAAATCTCACACATTCATACATTTAAAGTCAAATAAAAGGAATATCACAAATTTATCAGCAATAAATTACTTTGCAAGTTAATTGTTACTACACAAAATTTCTTTTACATATGATAATTATGTTAATTGCATAATATTATTTTTAATATCACCATAATTTTACTCATTTTATTATTCAATAATTATTCACAATAAGTAAATTTTATCATATCTTATTTTGTCTTGTTTATTCAAATTTATGCCCAACACCAATAACTAGAACTACTAGATAGAATATGGGGCATTATCTTCCGGCAAATCTTAACTCAGCGCATAGCGCCTACATAAATAAACTCGGCACAATGTGGTGCCTACTGCCTACATAAATCAACTTGGCACATGTAGTGCCGACATAAATCAACTTGGCACATGTAGTGCCTACATATCCTACCCTTTATTGGCATGTCAATCTATCCTTTACCCTAGTTCCCAGCTAGGTGTTTTAGGAATTAATTATTTCATCTCAATTTATTCAAGTAATCTCTTAAAATTTCATTATGGTCAAAATATATACCAAACAATTATTTCATAGTTTTATTTTCTCAATAAATTGTTATGGAATTAATGGCTTATATGACATAATAATCACTCATATCAATATCATTCATCTCATATCATAAAGCCCAAATCAATTTACATGTAAAACTCTCACTTTTTCAACAACCCTATTCTGGACAGATTTTGGGCTCTGTCTTAGATCTCAATTTTGATGCTGTTATTGGACGAATTTAATTAAGTGGTCTTCTAATAAATTTTAGCCACATATCTTATCTTTAGTTTTCATTTTGAATCAACTAATTATGATCTCGATAGACAAAGTAATGACTGATTGAGTATTGACTGCTCAGCTAAAATCTGTACAGGAAATTCCGAGGCAGATTCCAAGTCTCATATTTGTGTCAATTTTTAACATAGTTTCATTCATAATTAGATCTCATGTTCTTCATGAAAGTTTTAGATATATGTCTTAAGTTTCCAAAACATCAAAGAAAATGAAATTAGAGTTCCAGAACTTAAGTTATAGAATTTTTAATGCATGTTGCTCCATGATAAAATTTCCAGCAACACATATAACATCACAACCACTCATTTAATCATGCAATTAACACAAGATTTAATAATAAAATAAACATATTAAATTTTCGTCATACAAGCACATACCTTATTAATCTCTTCTCCCTTTCCTAGGCTTTTTCCTTTCCTTTCCCTTCCTCAAGATTGCTTCTACCCTTGTCCTTGGTTTGCCCTAAAACCATCAAACATATCTCATATCATCAAACCAATTTCTTTTTGTTTCAACCCACCATTACCTAGGCAGCCATTCTTCCTCATTTCTAACCTTAATTATCATCACTTTAATCTCAATTGATAAAGAGAACAAGAGAATTGAAGAAGAAACTCACCTTGACAAAATTTCTCTATCTCTTTCTTTCTTATTTCTCTTCCTTTCTTCTACCTTTCAAATTGATTTTCCTTCACTCTCTTGAGTTTTCTATCACTTGGATCATTCTTTCCTCTCTTTTACTAGCTAAAATTGGAACAAGAATGATGGAGACTTGGTGGAGAAGGTGGCCGGCCATACAAGATAAGAATGAGGGGATTTTATTTTTTTATTTGCTTTTAATGTCTAATTAATGAAGAAGCTTCTAGACTAAGCTAAGGTTCATTGGATTTTAATGTCATTAATTAGTAAGATAAGGATTAGGATAAGGCTCATTAATGCCTCATAAATGAAGAACTTCTAGAATGGGTGATTAGGCATATGATTCATCAATATTGATTAATACACATTAATGTATAAGATGAATATTAGGTTAATATTCATTAATATAAAAAAAATTCTAGATTTGTTTCCTATTGGTCAATTTGATTAATTAATCATAATAAATTTTTAATCTTTAAATAATACATCATTTAACTCATAATCTCTTTTTTGTACAAAATAATCCCAAACCATTCCATAAATCCTCATTTAATCCAAAGAGAAATTTTATTTCAACTAATTCTAGCACTAAACTTTTAAATTCCCAATTAATAATGTCCTTAATAAATTTCTCTTAAATATTATTATTTTTCTGTGCATCCAGATTTAAACTCCAATCGATCTGGCGTGCCTGACTCGGTCACATGTGATCAGTGTCTAAATGATCGGGCGTTACACGTAGTCCCTTCTCAAACCTCCTACAACTATCAACCTCATAAACAATGATACCCCCTACATATTTATTGAGGCGGCTGGACTCCTTCTCGTATTTCTCTACAGTCATATCCCCTTATCTGAGGTCCAATAATTCTTGTCTTTTTCGATCAATATAGGCTCGGGGAATGTACCTCTATCTGA
Organism: Triadica sebifera; assembly: GCA_023653625.1. Taxonomy (NCBI): domain Eukaryota; kingdom Viridiplantae; phylum Streptophyta; class Magnoliopsida; order Malpighiales; family Euphorbiaceae; genus Triadica; species Triadica sebifera. The sequence continues at coordinate 10,781,149 of CM042901.1, read as the reverse complement.
ATTGCTCCAGAAAGAACCTCTAGGAAGGTGGATCGGGTGTCTGAGTGCGTTGTAGTATTGTCTTCCAACAGTCATAAGCCCTCTCTTGCAGTAAAGACTCTGCATATCTATATTTGTCTCGCAATGTGCAATCCATCTGTCGAAACACTCTCTCTACCCTTTCAAACCAATATTCTGCAACTGCCCCGTCATCCTCCCTGCAGCCATAGAAATCTGGAGCTCCCAATTTACGAAGTCTCTCAAATCCCATCTCAGCAGTGGCTAGTTTGGCAGAACTCCATAAGATCTCAGCCATATCCTATAACAGCTCCTCTCTAGCTGAACTCGAGACCAGCGCATGTCTATCATGTCTATGTGATCTATTTGATCCACGGGTGGATACACTGCCCTCAACTGTCCTCCGTCGAGATGAAAGGTATGAAGCATCAGTGTCAAGTGGCTCATAAGTACCTGGGGTTTCTTCTCTAACCCTCAATATTTGAAATCTATAACCCTATAAAGCACAACAGTGACCCACATTAGGAAGCAGTAGCAGTTATATTTATACATTCAAATTATTTTTCAAAAACCAATGCATGAGAAGACAATCTTGATTCTACCCCTCATTATCCTAGAATCGCCTGAACCACGCTCTGATACTAATAAAATTGTAACACCCCTTATCCTTCTGTACACCCATCCGTATACCAGACGGATAAGATGTGCTACATAAAATAATGCATCTTTTCAAAAAAAAATATTCATTTAATTTTTAAAACATATCTATTATAAGAAATTTAAAGTATATAAAATATTTTATTATGCACACACATCCTAATTACAATTTTATTGTTCTATATACATATTATAATGAAATTTAAAAAACTTGTTTATATATATATATATATCCAAAATAAAATAACAAGACCAACCCGCTCTGGGTGGCTGTCACTGCTACTGTTGTGCTCCATTTTGTGGGTTCTTAAGTCAGCGTTTCTATCTACAAGTCATGATGCTCTCTGTTACTCAAGTAACCTACACGAGAGAAAATAAACTCCCGCGCTGAGTATATAACTCAGTGGTGCAAAAACTCTTATAATAATAATCATTAAAATAAAACATACATTTAAAATGAAACCAATTCAAAATTTATGTGAGTTTTTAATAATATATTTTTCATATACTCACATATTATAACATCCTACACTTGCTTTTAGAGAATCAAAGGGGTTTCATATTACATCTCAACTTATGATCCACAGAAATGCACATGATCTAAATGTAATATGACCCAGCCCACATAAATGCACAGAATTACAATATTTCATTGGTCTACAGAAATGCACAGTACCATAATTTTTACCCTATTGACATGCTAATAATACTCTAGTTCACATTTAGGCTAACATGTGGAAAAAATTATCATATTCATAATTCACTTCATTTTCAAAAAATGAATAAATATTCTTTCCATACCAAAATAATTATCATCATATAGAATTTTTAACATTTAATTTTTTTTGGAATACAAAAGAAATATTTTCAACTCCATAATTGCAAAAAATTCTATCTTTTCACATAAAATATATTTATATGACTAATGTTATAAGGGTAGTTGCACTAACATTTTTATATTATGTCGGTGTATGCCGGCTCTTTCCCCTTATCTTGCAGTGGCGCCTGTCCCGATGTCGCACCTAGATATAGAAATTTTTGATTAGCTATTGAACTCCGTACGACATAAAATCTAGCAAAATTTAAATTTTTCGCTCTCACGAATATCAAGATCCTATAATTAAAAAATTTCTTATTATGCGCTTTTAACGCATAAATCACGATTTTTATCGTCATCACGCTTATCGGTGTGACTAAAAATTTAAATATTAATTTTTTTATAATAATTTATTTTCTTTATTTTTCTGCCTCAAACTATTTTTCTCCATTTATTTCGTTTATTCTTCTAATGTCCATTTCCAATTCAATAATTTTCATTAATTCAATCAATACTCTAAAAATTCCAAATAAATTCTTATCATCACTTTAACTCATTTTCTTTCATTTTCTATCATCAATTCCACCAAAACAATATTCAATAACTCCCAATAATTTTTTTTTATAATTAGGCTAAAAATCTAAAAATTCACTGAAAATCCTATTAAATTTTTTGTCAATCCCAAAATTTATTTTCCACCTCCAAACACTCCAATTAACTCAATTATCTTCAATTTAAGGTAAAATTCCTCCAAAATAATTTTTGTAAAATTTACCCATAATTATGAAAATTCTCTAAAAATTCCCCAAAAATTCCTAAAAATTATTTTCATCAATTCTTCACTCAATCCATCATCCTCAAGCCTTATTCTCTTCATTTCCTATCTTTCTCTAATTGTTCAAGATTTTTTCCATAAACCCTAATTTTTCCATCAACCAAATATCAATAAAATCACACTACAATTCAATAAATAATTATGACAATAATTAAACCAACAAAATCACATGGAGAAAGGAACAAAATCTCACATTCTTCAAATGGATATTAAGAAATTATTTGATTTCTTTTTGCCAAAATTTCACCATCTATCTCTTTTTCTCCACACCAATCTTATTTTTATCCTTTTAATTGGTGATTAATATGATTGGAAGAAGAAAAATTGAAGAACTCAAGGAATTTGGGGCTTAGAGATTCTCGGCCATGGAGGAGAGAAGGAAGAAGATGAGATTTGTGATTTTTTTTATTGAATTTCTAATTAATTTCATATATATACCACAATTAACTTAATTAATCCTAATTAATTCCTTAATCAACTTCCTCATTCGCCAATAGCATAATTAATTATCTCTTAATATTGACACATGGGCCAATCAAGATTCAATTAATTTTGACTTAACCAATTTCCAACCAATCAAAAATTTTCTTCATTTTTCTTCATAATTAATTTTAATTCTCCAAAATTCAACCTCCAAATAACTTAATTTCATCAAATTAAATATTCTAAAAATTATAAAATAATTTTCTCTTCGAAACGGTCTCTTCGATTTTGGAAAACGACCACTGGAGCAAAAATTGAGTTTTTACGGGTTAATAATTTTTCTTAATTTGACACGTAAAAATTCATTTGCCATCCGATTTCTAATTTATCAGTTTTAAAAATTTTAAAATAAAATTTCGATCACATCGACTCTATTGTGATTGTAAACACATCTCTCTAGCTCCTGATCTGAAAAATCAGACTGTAAACCTGTACTGATGATCAATTTTTCACAATTTAAACCCTTAACATTAAAATTTCACCTTATAACTCTACTTATGACCTTAAAATAATATTTTTCATATTTTGGTATGCTTAAATTATAATTTCACTACCGAGCGAAAAACCCAAAGTCCGACTCAGGTTGTCGTTTTGATTCGCATGCATAATATGAAATTACATTGTTTCATTTGATAAAATTTCTATTCATTTTATCATACTAATATAATTAAATTTTTATGTAGTTATTCGTATTTAAACTCCGATCATACATCTTTATACTGCAGTATAAACGATCGCAGTACACGGATACGATCAGGGTCTAACTCGCATATGTGACAATTTATATTGTATTTTGTTATTAAGTTCAAATTCAAGCATTTGTCATTATTAGTTAACAAATCGAACTCGAATTAAGTTCGTTAAAAATAATAAATGAGTTTTTTATAAACCGAACTTAAGCTGCTCGTGAGTTTAATAATTTTAAAACGAGTTAAGTTCGAATTCAAGTATAAATACTTGAATCGAGCTCAAACATGTGATAAATTTTAACAAATTGATATCTAACTCACCAATATTTGGCTCGACTTGATTCGTTTACAATCCTAATAGAATGATGTAAATTCATTCAAATTTAAAAGCACAAAGTCCATCCAACGATTCAAGTTGTATAACAATAAATTATTATTTTATTGAGAGGAGTTTGATAAATTCGGTGGATCGTTAATTCAAGTCAAAGTAGGTGTTTATCAAGACTTTTTTTATTATTGTGTTTGGAAAAAAATATTTTTCGGAGAAAAATTATTTTAATTTTAAAAATTACTTTTAGAAAAAAAAATATTTTTCCAGAAGTATGGTTGGAAAAAACAATTTATAAAAAATTTAAAAAATCAGTTAATTAAATTTAAAAAATTTAAATTTATTTTTTTACATCCAGCAATAATTCTAAATACTTCTTAAGTTGAATTATTTTCACATCTAGATTGGATAATTGAAATTAATTTTGAATTATTTTTTTAAAGAAAATCTCAAAATATAAATATCCAAAAAATAATATAATCTATGTATTTTAATAGAATTATTAAAATTAAATTTAACTCAACATATCAAAGTTGCTCATAATATAAATGATTGAAAAATAATATAAACTTGGTCTTTTAAAAGTATTCTCTATTATTAAAAAAAAAGGGGAGCATTGAGTTCAAAAGCAATGTTTTCGTAATTATTGATAACTAGCAATGTTTTCGTAATTATTGATAACTAGCAGTGTATCCGCACTTTGGGCGCAGGTGAGGAAAATAAAATAAAAAAATTCAGGCTCCAATATTTTTCTTTTGAATTACCAAAGGAATATAAATATTTTTTTTTTATTTTTCAATATTTGGATTACCAAATGAACATAAGTCAAAAAAATATTTTTCTAGTCAAAATGAAAAATATTTTCTTAATCAACAAAAAATATTTTTCTTTTGACTTGTATTCATTTGGAAATCCAAATATTGAAAAATTAAAAAAAAAACATTTTTCAGAAAAATATTTTAAAAAAACGAACGGAACCTCAAAATATTTCAGCAACAACATATCAATCACTTTAAAATTCCATTAATCATTTAATTTATTTATGTGTTCTAAAATAAATTTTATTAAATTTTATTTTAGTAGATTAAATTTTTAAAAATATTAGAAAAAGATAATATCAGTATATATATTTGGTTGATTTTTTTGGAGGATATGAGGAAAAAAAAAAGATAATATGGAAAATTGAAAACTTAAAATTCTGAAAATAGTAGAGGATATATATTAAAATGCAAGAGATGCAAACGAATGCGAGAATTCCACAGCAATGATGCCTTCACAAAAATAAATCGAAATTCAAAATTTAAAAAAAGAAAAGCAATGAAAGTAAGAAATAAAAATAATAATGAAGCAATAGCTGAATATTTAATTATTGTGTCGCATCTTGTGTTTTTCAATCCTGTTGAATAACTCAATCCTGTTAAATAACTCAATTATGTTAAATAAAGCAAAAGTTTCCGATGTTAAAAAAAAAAGTTCAAAAATATAATTTTTCTACTAGTAAATTAAAATTTCAAACAACTATTGTAACTGTTATAAAAGCTTATCAAATAGTTATAGATTATCTATTGAAAATATAAAAAAAAATAATAGTTCTTTGAAACAGTTGAACCAAACACCTCCAAATTAAGGAAATAAAAATTTACTAATGGTCAAGAAATAGTTGGATCTCATGGATTTCCACTGCTCGTCTCAATAACCAAATAAGAAAATTTATAGGAGAAGAAGCTTTTTAACTTCAATGTATTGTGTATAATTTATATATTAGATTGCAAATATAATTTAAATATAAGTTTTAGTTTACATCACATTCTATTCACGTTCAACAAGGATAATTTTATATTAATAGACTATGACATTAGTCTAATTTTTAAAAAATATTAAAAAATTATTTATACATAAAAAATAATAGTAAAAAGTTCAAATCATTAAAATAAAAGTATATAAGATAAATAAAAAAAGTAAAAAATCACAAAAATCAAATGACATTTTATCAAAAAACTTTTCATTCAACCCAAATATCAAAAATTTGCATTGAAAAGTAGATTTTACAAAATTTTATAAAAATCTCTGTACCAGTGCTTAACAAACACTTGATTTTGGACTTATTTATGATTCATGTCATAAGCATGGGGAACTATCTAACTTGATCTAAGTTCAAATAAAGAATTTTACCTCAAAATTCAACCCAACCCGAAAAACTAAGGGTTTAGTTACCCAACCCGATAAATTAAGGGTTTATTTGGTCTCACGGTAGTGACGCTTAGCTATTAGTAACTAACAATAATGGTCAACTTAACAATTAACTAATAATTAATAATTAATTTTAAAATGTTTTATAACTCAAAAGTCAAAAATTAATTATAATTTATAAAATAATTATATTTTATCATTAATGTTATACAAAGTAATTTTTTTATTCATATATATAATATAAAAAATAATTAATTAAATATATAAATATATAATTTTTAGTCAATAAAATTAATATAAATTGACCTACGTATAAATAATTAATTAAACATATGTTTGATTTTACATAAAAAAATTAAATTTTTTAACTTTTTATAAAAAAAAACTAATATTTAGAACAAATTCTTTAAATCTGTTTTTAGTTAGCTAGGCCGTTAAAAACTGAACAAGCCAATTACCCAATAAAAACAAAAACTGCACTAAAATTTATTTCTGACTTTCCAACTCGACTAGATAAATGATACAAATTTCTAAATAATATATGTTATTGTTTATATTTGGATGTGCTCCATAAAAATGAAAAATCTCGATCGTTTGAGCTGCAATAGAAAAAAGTTCCAAGCATAATTTGATTTACTGCATATTTAAACCTCATATTTAATATCAAATGAAACCAGAAATGCATTGGCAGACAGAGCTGCCAGATGCTTATTTTCATGTACAGAAGCATAAGGAAGTATATATATATACTGGAGATCCAGAGCATTCTTAGCACACAACACTTGGAGGTAAAAACACGAAAACTTGTTTATATATAGGGGTACTAACTTTGTGTTTATTTTTTATTCAGTCACATAAGCATCATGCATTTTAACGCCGATTCCCAGGTCCCGAATGCAGCTGATATGTCATGCTGGGGACAACTTGAAGAACACCTGGTTGTCCTGCAATAACATTATACAAAATATAATATTATCCATATTGGCATATTTATAAATATAAATATAAAAGAAAACATTTCAGGATTAATACTTTAAGGGTTCTTAATTTTTTATAAAATTACATGTTCATCTAAATTGGCCTATTTTGTTACTTTTCAACACTTTTTTGCTGATATGTCATGTGCAATTAAAAATAACAAAATACAATCTTCACTTGATTTTTGAAACATATCCTCTATTTTTTTATGTGATCCCATATGGAGAAGAGGACATGAAAGTATTTATTGGAGTCTAGCTAGCGCGAATCCAGTCTAAATTACTAGAATCAAAAAACTTAATAAGTATTTCTCTTTATTTTTTACTAAATTCGGATATTTAGAGATGAATTAGACCAATATTTCCAATATTTAATCAAAATTTCCAGTTTAACTAAAAAAAAAGAAGAGGAAAAATAATGAATATATCATAAGCACAATAACTGTACACTTGGAAAAAAAAAAAAGCAATTGAGCAGATAGAACTTTTAAAAATTTGTTCAATTTTAGGAGGCATCTCTACCGGAGTCAATGACAATAACATACAGAATGTAATAAATTAACATAAATAAACTGTAATGCCATCAGGGATATTAGGTATAATCAATTAATCAAAGCATCATCAAGAACCAAACACAAGCAATAAATCTTGAATTCCAATGCTACAAGCATATTTGCTAGATCACAAGTTAATAAAATCAACTTTTCAATTTTCTCCACTTTCAGATCAGTGTAAATAAGATGTAATTCAATGGAAAAAGAGATTCTTACTTGAGATTCGCTCAACCTGCTCAGGGGTGAGCCTAGCTGAGAAACCACTAGCAGCCGTTTTGTAGCTATAAACCAAGGCCTCCTTGGCAGCCTCATCACTTGAATAACAAAATCACATTAAAAAAAAATTCCGATCGATAAACGCAAAACAAAATATATCTTCAAACCGGCAAATTGAGGAGCGAAAACAGTAACCCTACCTTCCGAGGACGGAGGCGAGGGTGCGGAGATGGTAAGCCTCAGGCTCCTCATCCTGTGGCCTTTCGGTGTAGACGATATGAACGGCGGCTGTGGAGGAATCAACCGCCGGAGTCGGAGTAGGAGAAGATTCGGCCATTTTGAAGAGAAAGATGAGGAAAAAGAAGAAAATCAAAGAGATCGAGGTTCTCTGCATATCTGATTGATTATAAACGTTTCTTATTTATATAATAATTAGGTTTTGGATTAGTAGAAATAGCGCGGATAGTGTAAGGCAGGAAGAAAAGATTGTGAAGATTACGACTTGTCATTTGTATTTGAAGAAGCTTAATAATTAAGTACTCCATAAAAATAAATAAATAAATTGATATTTACGAGGAAGAAAAGGAGGAAGTGGTGTTGTGTTGGAGAGTCCGCGTTTTGATCCCTACGCTTGGCTTGGCCTGGTCTGCTCTTGCCATTTGCCTACAAAGCCTGCCTGCCTTTTTTTTTTTTTTTTTCATCTGTTGATAAGCTTTTTAATTTTCAAAATTCAGCATTTTTCATTTTCAATTTTCTTCTTATCTAAAAGTACAACTATTGAATAAATTACAGAGTTCAAAAATATGCACTCAACTACCAAATACTCATTTTGATTATTTTTTTTATATTGAAGAAGTCTAAAATAAGTGTGAGATTATTGTAATAGGCTTCATAAAAATAAAGGAATTTCTATATAAATATAACAGGAAAAAAAGAATTTACAATTGATTCTCTTCCAAAAATAACTTCTTTTAAATTTACTATTTAAAAAAATGCCCTTTTTATTAAATTTACTATTTTAAATATGCCCATTTTTTAAACTTTGAAGAGAAGCATTCTTCAAAAATAAAAATTTAAAAAGAGATATTTTTGAAACATAAAGTATAAAAATGATTTTTTTTCAAAAATAAAAAAAGTTTAAAGAGTGACAAATTATGTAATTTCCTCGAAAATAAATCAATGCAATTTGACTATATAATTAATATTTAATTATACTCCTATAAGATCAGGGGAATGTATTGACATTGTCATATGTTAAGTTTTGCTTAATATGCGAGTTTTACATTTTCAAAGAAAATGGAGGCTTAGACACATGGCCATTTTACTTGAGAATTCTCTAAAACGAAACGTTTTAACTAAAAGAAAGTGAAGAATTATATAATAGCTTTTGAAGTAATAACATCTATAAGATTATATATGTTAATTCAACTATGACCAACTAATCTGTTATGTGTAAAATATCCTACATTCGTAAAATGAGTGTACTAATATGTGGATACCATCTTATCCATTAAAGAACAAGAGCATTCCTTTTTTCCTATTGAGAGAGAGATGCAAATGCCTTCCATGTAGAAGCAGTTCTTTTAATTATTTTTGTACCGTTTTCTTGCGCAGCTTGAGAACATTTATGAAATATCTGAATTTACGTGCAGGTGAATGGAAATACATCTTTAAAAAAACCTAAATAAATGAAAAGCAAGTATGAGCACTGCACCAAGAAAACGCAGGACAAAAATTGCCATATATATCATTTAGTAATTTTAGTAATTCTCCAAACATGGCCGCCCATCAACAATATTTTTGAACTCTATAAAACAATAAGAAAATTATTATTTATCTTATGAGATTTGACCTAATATACTATACTAGTACTCTTAAGATTCAAAAATTATACGATCGGCATTCTCTGTTTTATCTCCGTTAAATTATACAGTTCTTTTATTAAATTTTAAGACATTTACCATTAGTCAAAAAGAATATTATCTTTTGTTTAAAGAGTACTAATACAATATATCAAATCTCATGGGATAAATAATAATTTTTTCTTTTTCATTTTATCCAATTTAACATTTTTCTAACAGAAAATTTAATGCAATGACATATTAGTAGAATATGAAAAAACAGAGGGGACCGATTGTATAATTATTAAATCTCAGATAGTATTAGTACAATAGATCAAACTTCAAGAGTAAATAGTAATTTTCACTGAAACATTCTGCTATATGTACAAAAATAAGCCATCTAGTTCATTTTCAAAACCTGGGAACCTTGCCCAGGTTCCCGTATATTGCAGCTAACATTGGGTTGCAAGGTAAGTAGTGACAACAATGTGATGCAAACGGCCTTCAAGTGTGCAAAGTTACTTACAGTATGAGATGCGAATACAACACGATAGGATCTCCTAAAGCCCAGAGGAGAGTCTCAGATTACGTTGTGCACAATGCATTCATAGCATGCAACTGACTGAAATCAGTGGACTTCAAGAACATTTGGTAGAGTTCCCTAAGCTTCCCGGCATCAGGCTTGTTAGATGCTGTGGTTGGCTGGACAGCAGCCGAAGATCTATTTGTAATTGAAGGAAGTGCTGAGGCCAACATTTTCTTTAAAAGTGACTGCAAATGATTCCAAAATTTGGCATGTATCTCCAGAATTACACTCGCGGAAGCGCCCTTTAAGCATGCGAGATAGAGCTGATTTTAGCATCTAGAACAATAGCTATCAATCTCCAGTATCCATCAATAATCAAGATGACAATATACAGTGCTATGCCAGAAATAAAACTATAATAGAAAGTTTGAACTCAGATAATAACTTAAGCAGGACCGCTGTTCCCACAATAATATAGTTCCCTAAAATACTAGATATAAACTGCATTCCTTTAACTATATTATGTAGCCTGGTCTAGCAGGACATTATCTTAATTGAAGTACTACTTTACTGCATTACTGCTATATTTGTAAATAGCTATTTTCCATTACTAGCACTATTATGCTATATGCTGTCTTTTAAATTTTGGATAAGGTCATTGCCTGGTTAAGATCACATTGAATTGAAGTCCTAGGAGTTTGAATTGGGAAGAGTTCCACTGTTCTAAATTCTGCATAACCTGCAGATTTTTCGGTTGTAAGCCCCACTCTTCTATTATTTTACAAGACAGCGGGCATTTTTCAGTAAGAAAATCAAATAAAAGGCTTAACATAAAGGAGAGGGAAGTTATATTACTATTGAACTGCACAAGCATTAATCATAGCCTTTGTATGTAGAATTTACTATTCTCAAATAGCAATGTCGGGCTATATGCAATCTAAGATTCATATTCAAGAACAAAACTAATACCAGCACATATTCATCAAATATAATAGACCGAATGCTTGTTGTAAGACATTCAGATATTGCTCTTACTCAAGCCTGTCTAATAAATCTAAGTTGGTTTTAAAAGATTCACATATTGGTAATTGAGACCATGACAAGGAAAATATTTATGCTTGGCACCTTTCTACCTTCAGCAATAAAGGATAAACATACTAAAGGAAATCAACCTATGTCTTTCTTTGAAATTTAAATTTGGATTGTCAAATTGAAACATTTTGATTGTATGCTGCAATTTAAGCAAAAATATAAACTTGGATTTATCAAATTGAAAGATATGAACTGTATGCTGCTATTAAAGAAAAAAAAAGGTCTGAGAACATACTGCATTTGAGTGTAAGGTACTAGAGAGGCTTAACAAAAAGCGCTGATCTCTCTGTAAGAATAGTAAGGTACATGGTGGGATGCGTGGTAGAGTCATAAAAGTCTATAGCTTTTTGCCAGTTCCTCTCAGCCAAGGAAGCATATTGCTTTACCCACTAGATAATGCTGTTTTCAGCATTGGGCAAGTTGTTTTTCTTATGATCCGACTCCAAAAATTTGAAACAGGAATCCCTTTGGTAGCAGGCCAGCTGAAAGTGTGAAAATGCAGCTTCCTGTTTGCCCAAAGGACCAAGAAATTCATACATAGACAACGCCTTCCTTATGACATCATTGGCTGAAATCTCACGCTTTCTCAGTTCTAGAATTAGCACCTGCCAAGGAACTTATTCCATGCTTATCCACTTCAACCCCAGCAGCTTCAGTTGGAGTATCACCGTTTCAATCAAGTTGGAGATATTCACCATTGGAATTCCTATTCTCCACTCTGTGATGTGTGAAGCCATCTGATAACTCCCAATACTACACTTATACGAGTAGAAGGGGTGGGTAGCAAAGTTATGGGCTGGATTCTCATCTGATTTTGGTTATTGTTGGGTATGTTACTGCAGAAGGGTCTGGGTTGAGTTTAGGAATGGGTTAAGTTTCTAGAAAGAGAGGATTAAGGGTAGATCAGAGATTTTGTTAGAGGTTGTTGCTTAGGAGAGTGTAAATAAAAAGCAGGTAGTGGTTAGTGGGGAATCATTCTGATGCATTTTGTATGACCTAGTGTCAAAGGGAAGAAATCAAGCATTCTCGAATTTGGTTGTAAATGAAATTCCATTTCTGAGTTCATATTTCTTACTTCACCATTGCTGTGTTCATCTCTCTGGTTCATATCACCATCACCAGAATCTCCATAAGGTGAGTAAGTGGCACTCTTTGCATGAGATCTTTCACCATGCTTCCTGCCATGGAGTACTGACTGCTTATCTCTACTGCTACTGCTACTGCTACCACTGCTAGCCCTGTCACTTTGACAGCTGCAATTCACTAAGGAACATGAAATGCAATTCTGAATGTACTGACCCAGCTTCTTTTTTAACCTTTGGACTTCCTTCACAACTTCAGATGACATTCTCAACTCTTTGCAGAAGGTTTTGTTTCTGATTGTATTGTAAGATCTTTACCCTTTATGAAATGAAACTCAACATAAACATCTCCAACCAGCGTCCATGCCTTGGCCCAGAAGAGGTAAGTGGAAGAGATTCGCTTAAAAGCAAGAGATTCATCACCATAGCTGGATTTTATTTCCTTTGTGTCACCAATATATGATATCATCTTCTCATTTTTGCCATTGCAATTTGTTTGGGATGAATATTTAATCATTGAAGAAAGAAACCTCGTGTCCTCTAAATGCTGTGGCATTGATCCATAAACAAAACATACTACTTCAACAATTTTAGAGTTTGATGCAACTGGTTATCCTCCTTATAAGCTTGTCCTAGAGCCAATTAAGATTATCCAAGTAGAAGAACAAGTTCCCACATTTTGTGATCTATATTAGATGTTGGCAGCCATTCTCAACTATCACAAACTTCAATACAATCAACATCACCACAACCACAAAGAGAAAATTTTATAGATGAATGCGATCTATCATGAATACTACTTTCCTCATCAAGAAATTCTACATCAGAATCTTGTAGTTGACGCATCCATCTGAGAGACTTAATAGCTTGAGAAACATGATGTATTGCAGCTAATTTAGAGGAGAATGGATCAGCAACAGTTCAAACCACACATGTGGATGCTGGGGATGTTTACACACTGCAGACTTCTCATCGCTGGTGGAACTGGGCAGAGATCCTTCTGAATCATTCAACTCTGTGCTGCAAGATGCTATCAACTTTCAAGGAGCAGATACATTTGCCTTCAAAGTCAACTTAACAGAAGCTTCAGATATTGTATGCTAACCTTTTCCATCTTGACTTAATCTGTCATCTGGAACCAGTAAGGAGAGATTTTCATAAACAACTGACTCAGAGAAACTAGAAGAAGAGTCCAGGCATTCTATATATTGGAAGTGATTCAGATGAAAAATTCAATTCCAGCTCTTCATCATGATTCAAAAGGAGCCTTGCATATTGTTCATGAGCAAATGCACGTACCACCTGTTTATGTAATTGATTTCTAATTCATGTCCACAACCAAGTATGATGCTGAAAACTTAAATAGGCACACCCAAAAAAAGAGAGGAAATACTAAGAGAACAACACATTCTGCAAACCGGATGAGCTGGCTCATCCAGAAATTCCAAACATTTTCTGAAGAACCTTGCACACTTGGCCCTACTATTAGGTCTTAGGTGCCTATATAAGAAAAATTAATAATTAGTAAAAGCAACATCACAATGTATTAGGAAGTTGGAAACTAATGTAGAATTTTGTTGATGACATACCACAGAAAGTGAAAGCCTGTGAGCAATACGATGAAGCAGGGTCCCCAATGAAAGCAAGGAATCACTTCTCCCTCTATTCAATAAAGAAGGCAGTGGGCTTGAGCTATCATTGCAATTATTGGAGGGATGGTGCTTGGGCAAAATAGAAATATCAAAAAGTTGAATCACATCTTCACCAGCACTTCTATAAAGCTGTAAAAAGAATGCAGAAAGCATAGTTCACTAACAAATTTCAGGAAAAAATACTTGATAATATGAAAAGTTAACGCATTTAATACATGAAAACCAAATGATGTATACCCAATAAGCACCGTGATCTTGCTTGCAGTTTTCTTGAAGGAACCTCAGAACAGAAAGGTCCTTGCTGGACAACATGAGGATGAAAAGCCGGAATACCATCTTCAGAGATGCCTTTTAAGAGAAATATATCATCTGTTTTAAGAAGCTCATAACCCTTAACAGCTCCATTTTGATGATAACATATGGCTAACTCAGGTACACTTACCATGATGTTGTCAAGCCAGGCTTCAAGCCAACTTAATGGAGTGACCCATTGAACAGGGGAGGTAAACAATGAAAATTTTGCTAAGCACAAAGGCATTTAAAAGCGCATGGAAGTTAGTCTTCACCTGTCTTGTTACATCCCATAAATGCAAGCTTACAGCAACATATTTTTCATTACTGAACAAAAGCAATTCACTGCCTAAGAGCATGCAGAAATTCTGAAATTGCCAAAACAAAACCCTTAAATATCCATCATTACTGACTCTTTTATTCTTTTCAGATTCTTGTACAGAGCATCTAGGCTTTTCACCAACATGTCAAGCCTTTTTCACAGGATGATGGTCTTTATTTCTCTTATTCTTCTTACTTTCCCAAAATTAACCATCTTGTTTGACCTGTGGATACTCTGAAAAATGGTTGTAATCTTTATTCACAGAGGTGCCATCATTCTACCCCACAAAATGGGATGTATCAGCCCCAGGTAGTACATATGAGTTTGATTGCCCCTCTGATGAAGACTGGTGCATAGGTGGGCAATCACAAGCCTCCATTCTCACAGAATGCATTGAAAATTTCAGAAAAAAAAGATTGATCCACACATTTTGAATGGTTTCTGTGTCTTCTAACTAACTTTTCTCCCTCTTCCACATCAGGCCTGTGTGAAATAACATATTCTAGACGATGAAGGAATTACAGGATAATTAATGAAATTTCAGTTACAGAGACACAAACCCAGCATTCAGAACAAGAGTCGGTCCAATTTGACGAACTGCAATTGACAATCGAACCTTAGAATATGGCATTTTGAATATATGCTCCAGAATATCAGCAGGAGCAATCACATCTATCTCATCTCCATATTCTGCCAAACCAGATACGGCTAGGGCTTCAGATTTCTTAGTAAGATTTGATGAAATGACATCTCCTTCCCAAGGTAATTCTGCAACATATTATCACAAATCAATAATTTCAGATGTTGCAGCTTCAAAACAAGGAAACAGATGAAAGAAAATAAATGTCATTTCATTAGAATGACAAAATCAGGTATGTAACCAACAACTTAAAATTAATCTTGGCAGAATAGGACACTTTAATCTTCAGCTTCAAGAACCAGAAATCAACTTCAGCATGAAAAACCAGACAGCCTCAACAAATTCTACAGAATAATGACTCTATAATCAACAAAAAAGAAGCAATTTAGGTGATACCTTTTTTATCCTTCCAGTTATATGTCAGCCATGCCATTATGAGATGATAGAATATATATATTAAACTTCATAATACATCAACCACAATGTTAACTCAGTTTTATTTTATAACCGAACTTCATGATAAAGGCCTAAATCTACATCTTTCCTAGGGACTACAAGCACTTCACAATACATCAACCACAATATCACTACAACATAATATGATAATCATGCCAGCTTTCAAATGCACTGTGTAAAAATATAGACCAACATAATGGAATCTAGAAAGGTCAGAAAAAGCCAGATTATAAAACAAAAAACCACTAGATTAAAGAAAATTTAGTACTCAATTGAGACCCTCTCTAATCTGCATACTAGATAATTATAAGCTGCATGAATATTTTCAAGTCTCACATATGACAACATGCATAAAATTTGTTATGACAACAATATCGTAACAATTGAAATAGTTCCAGAACTCTTAATTTGCAAGTAATTGAATTTAGTTGTGGAAGTTTACTGCGAGTTCCAGCTTTGAACGTAAACTCCAAAAGTCAGTTTCTACATTGAAATTACCAATTCTCAAGTGCCAGCAGAATGATTGTTCTTGTAGTAGCAAACAAGCTAAGAGGATTCTGTAATAGTTATCTTAAGCAAATATAGGAATGAATTTGTGCAGTTTATTTTATACTGATTATTCTTATGATGTTCTAGTAATCTTCTCTTTCTCTTTGGAATTTATTTTTGGATTAGACAAACAAATAAAGAACCACATCACACAAGTTCCTTGAAATGCAAGATAAACCTAATAAATTTTATACAAACACAGTTACATGTGCAACGTTCTAACCCCCACCTTTGTACAGAAATGATGTATTTTCCGATAATTACAAATTCCTAATAATAGACATCTAACATCGAATCTACTTCAACAACAAAAGAACATTTCCATTATTCTACAAAAAACCAATAGAAACTCATGCTATTCAACAACCTCTCAAAACCAATGCAAATGTACAATAAACACTGCAATTTACACCACAACTTAAAATTTTTTTCTCCCGAAATAGGAAAAAAAAAAGAGCAGAAAGAAAAGAAAACATTGAGCTCAAAGTATGCATACCTCCAGTAGCCCCAGAGTGTACAGCAGCAATAGGAAGAACCTTCTCCGGCAAGTTGGAAACAACTGGAAGCGAATTCAAATCCGTCTCCGTCGGAAGCATCCGGTATCTAGGTGAAGTCACCCTACTCGACCAAAAGCACAAATCAAGCACATATATATACAAACAAACACGCACACACACACAAGTAATAAAATAGAGATAGAGAAATTAAAATTTTGCTTCGACGAGAAGGAACCTGAGCGGACTTGAAGGGGGAGAAGGAATTATCGGTGGGAACAGGAATAGTGCCGCAGAGAAAACCAACATGCTTAGGTCTAACAATTTCCAATGTCCCAATGCATTGAAGCTCTCTAGAGCCATCAATGGAGCTCGATGGAGGTGACGGAGGTGACGGTTTCTCCATGGATTTTTACTTCGCTAACATTCTCTTTCCGGTTCAATTCAAAAACCAGTTTGTTAGTTTTGGTTTGGATTTTCCAGTGTCGTGTTGTTCTGTTGATTACACTGGAATTCGCCGGAAGAAGGAAGCCTTAAAATTCCATAATTTTCTTCTTTTTGGAGCGAAGGGGCAATCAATGGGATGGGCCGCGCCTGTAAAAGGAGGGGCTGGACCCTATTCCTTTCAAGTCCATGACTTACCGTACTGTATAATTTTTCAACAAAAATTGATTTTTGCCAATTATTCCCATTCCTTCATTATTGTAATTGGTGAAACTATAAAAAGTTTGTTTTGGATATAAGGATCTGAGCCTAAAAGAAAACCAGAGTAGTCAGTTTGCTTTTCCCATGTCTGCCACTGGCATGGAGTTCTTTGCAGTCATCCGCATCCTGACCAAGGCTTGGTAGAATCTTTTATCACGGACACGGACACACGTGCATAGAAACATATTTTTAAAAAATATAACGGACACATAAAAAAATATATTAATATTAAAAATATAGTCATAAATTTAAAAATAATTAAACTCAAAGAATATAATTGTAAGTTTTTGTTTTTTTATAAAATTAAATAAAAATAATATACAATTAAATATATTGAGTAATTATTATTAAAACATGAAAAAACACGAAAGTATTATCATGATAATTAATTTAAAAAAGAAACACAAATTCCATAATCACAATTCATAAATCATAACTAAAAAAATCTAAAAGTTTCATAATTATAATTTATAAAGCATTATCATAATTATCAGTGTTGAAAACACGACATACTCAGCAATTGAAGTATCCTTGCTTCATAGCTGATATAGGAATCTGTGCTATCTCAGGTATATATCTGAATTTAGCATAATATAATGTACTTGATGAGATTAACCCTTAAATTAATTTCGTTGCGTATGAACCAATTCAATGGAAGCAAGCAGTCTGATATGGGCCTCGATCCCAAGCTGAGGTCACTTCTGTTTGAATATAATAACTTGTTCACTGGAAAAATCCAATTTTTATTATCAAGTGCTTACCTGAAGAATTCTCCTATAAACAGTTTTTCAAACTCGAGTTTCATTAAATCTATAACTAATTGCCCCATTTTCACGGGTTCTTGCAGCAACGACAAACTTGCTAACAGGGAAAATCTCTATAGTTTTGTGTTCTTGCTATTGCAAAGGAATCATCTTTAACATTAAAAAAATTTCAACAGTTTCAAGAATTGAGAAACTAAAATTGCATTTAAAGTTTACCATGTAAAATAATAACAGCTCGGCTTAGATCCTTTACATTTACTTGCTGCAGACTTTTACAAGAAGCATGAAGAAAAATCCATATCTTTCTGCATCTTGATTTGTTTGTTCATTTGAAGAACTACAGTTAGAGGCCCTATGATCGATATACGAAATGAAGAACAAGAAACTTTGGTTTAATTCATTACAAATGATCAAGCTTTGATACGCCTTAATGCGAGGTAAGCTAATAACCGATACCCCACGAACATGAATAGAAGGACACAGACACAAACTGCAGGGCTAATTTGCCCTCCAACATCTTCTTCTAGAAACTTGCAACTTGCTTCGTCTCTGCTGTGAATGTTTGGGCAACCCAACAATGTCCAGAGTTGCTTGCCTTCGCCATATTGGACACTAATGAGTAGCCTATAGCTGTAAAATGTAGTTGAAATGTACTTGATCCAAGCCACGCAAGATGGCACCTTATGCACATAATATCCTCCTGTTAGGACAAATGCTAACATTGTCACTGTGACTATAGTCGAAGCTTGTTTTGCATCCATGATAGCTGCACCTAAAGCAAGGCCAACCCCCTGAGATACCAGCACGTAGCCAAGCAGAACCAACAGAGACAAGAGAAAAGCCACTAAATCGGGTTTTAAACCAGCCATCCAGTAAGCCACACTGAGAAAAATGGTGGGGAGAATGAGCTCCATTGGCAAGTCTCCTACTATCCGCGACATGAAGTAGGAAGAAAGTGTGTACATTCCGGAGGTTCTTTCCTTCATAAAGATAGCTCGTTCTTGTGGAAAGGCAAAGACAGAGTTAAAAGAAGGGAAAACTCCCCAAAAGATAGAGAAAAAGAAAAGGAGACCTAATCGATCCCGAATATCCCGAAAATCTGAGTGCCACCACATTAGGCCGGCTAATAAGGCTGCTGTTATCACTTGGAAGACTCGAAGAGTATTGAATGACTCGTGCTTTCTTTCTTTGAGGCTTCTTTGAAGAAGAATGGTGAATTGGTTGAACCATGAGGCTAAGCCAATTCTGTTGCAGCACCTATTTTCTTTGGAAGAATGGCTTCCAATTACAACTGTCTCTTTTGCTGGAGTCAATGTGGTCTCCATGCACGCAGCTTTCACCCTCGGGGCTAACAAGCTGTTGAAAGAAGCAACTAGAGATTGCTTTACATTTGGCTTATCTCTGTCGCTTACTCCATCAATTTGGCAGACACCTGCATTTAAATCGATCAAAGATATTATTAATCCGTTTTCAAGGATCATTTTGCTCAAGATTAATCCTATAGGCAAATTAGATAGAATTTTCCATGCAGATTATTATATTTAAGTCAATATTTATCATTATTAACCAAATCCAATATATCAGCACCAAATTTCTGCTAACCTTAACAACTAGCATGTGTGAAAGTGATGCACAACCAGACAGAAAATCAATACGTTACAAAACATTTCTAAGTTTTTGCTATGAAGTTACAAAACATATCTTAGTTCAAATAACTAAGCCAAGAGGAGAAAGAAAAATTCCCTTTATAGCAGAAAATTCTCTCAATAAAAAGTGCAGTTTCTCCATGTATTACATATATCATCCCAATTCATATCATATATATTTGTGATACTTTTCCTTATCAACTAAGAAGACAAAAAAAGAAACATAAAAATCATGCAATAACGACAACAAATGTAGAGATCATAACCATACTACAGTCAAGAATGAATCAAATTATTTAGTTCAGCTAAAGAATGAAATTAAGAAAGGTGTAGTACAGACTTGAAGAACAAATCAAATGACAAAGGAATAACTTCAAATTGTTAAGAGCTTTGAAATTGATAGGACCAAAACCTGACTCTTTCAATCTATATCAATGAGTCTCTTGGAACCTTTATCTATTCAGCAATTAGGGTCTAAAAAACCAAATGCTAAGGTAATTTGCTCAATGTTCATGTATAAATGATGCAGTTATAGAACCACGTTCATCTACAAAATTGTAAGCTAGATATATCAGAGACAGCATGAAATACGAATAATGTATTCTATTTAGCCCATAAAATATAGTGTTCTTATATATTTTTTTAATATCTAGAAGAATTTATGCACATATCTAATGTTTATTTAAGTAAATAGCATTCGATAATATATTATTTAAGCAGGAAGCTAAGCGAATCTGAAAATGAACAAGTTCATGTATCTTGGCAAGACCTAAATAGAATTCAAGTTTAATATTAGGGACATAGAAGCAAGGAATAATAAACTTTAGAAGATAATACCCCGTGGAAGATGGGGAAGCAATCCATTAACTACAATTAATCTATAGTATTTAATTAAGAATAGGACACAGCATTCCTGGAATCTCATAGCATAGTAAATTAAGGATAAATTAATATACAGACAAGTGGAGTTGCTTTATGATTTTTTTTGAAGCAAAAAAGGGATTAAATTAAAAAAATAAAATCACTTATGAAATATCTCAAGGAAATATTAATACTAAACAAATGGTTAGCCAGTTAAATTCTAATTAAGAAACGATACCATTGGACCAGAAAGGCAACACTGACAATATAAGAAGGACAAAATATTTATTGCGAATAAGATTTGAAAGAACAAACATTTTAGTAGGAAACGCACCATAGATTAAGAAATAAATTATAGTGATTAGTTTAATGGAGAAAGATTTAGTGATATGTAACAGCCTAAGCAATGAGTAGCAAAGCATGGCTAACAAAAGCTGACCGATGTTTGTGGTCAGGTGGGAGTCCACTAATGTTGGTGCTGCCACTTAGGTTTAGGTCACCACTTCATTTTTTTTTCCTTTTTTCCTTATTTTTAATTTCATATGCACAATACTAGTATATCTTTTTTCAAAAAAAAAAAACTATATAATCAAGATCACATTGGCAACTTTTAAGGGAAAAATTCCTAAAGAAAAAGCTCTCTCAAAAGAGGAAAAAGGGAAGAAAAAAGCTTTCAAGACTAATTTTCTTTTTTTTAAAAAAAAAAAGTATCAATTTTCTAACATACTAAGGTCAAATTTTGACAAGTGTAATTATGCATGTGGGTGGCTTTGGATATAAAAACACACTAATAATAGAGAAATAGAAATTTTGGCCACTCAAAGACAGATATAGACACCATTTTCTATATTGCAGAACATGAAAAGAAGAGCATGAATAGAAAATCACAATTGAAATCACATAGGGACAGCTAATCAATAAGGATTAAAGAAGTTGGCCATTATCTACAATCTAAGCGTTACCACTGACCATAAAGTCACAAAACAAGATCAAATGCAAATTAATTCGTCAACAACCCTTCTAACTATTGAAACAATGCATGAATAGCAAATTTTGTCATTAAAGAAGAAAATCCATTAAGTCGAAGAAAAGTTTAATCAAGTAGCAAACAAGTTGATCGAGGTTAAGCAGTCCAATCAATTTGGTAACATGTATTGGACCAAAAACTAAGAATCAAGTGATTAATCATCAAGTGCCTTTCATATTGATAAATTCACTCAAATGGAGTTTGACTTAACCGGTATATCTGACGGCATAATCAACATGAGGAGAAAGAGTAATGTCATTTATGTTGTCTAGGTCAGCACTAATTGAGATGCTAATGGAAACGTAATATTTATTACTAAAAACTCAAGATTGTGACAATAAAGAAAAAATTACATCAGGCAAAATAAAAGTTCGGATAATGATGAGAATTTCTTTTTAAATTTAAAAATCAAGAGGAAAAATAATGAAGGAAATTCAACTACATATATATATATATATATATATAAAATTTGTCTCATAACAGTACCAGGATTGTCCGCTCAAACTTTTGTCATTCGTATATATCTCAATCTTTATCTGTCTAGTTAATTATATAAATTAATGAGTACAAAAATTAATGGAATTCTTTTTACCTAGCCAGCTACATATCTATCTATCAATTAATAGCACATGAATAAAAAAATGGAAGACCAAAAGAAATCCTTAAGAAGACAAAGGTTAATGACACTAATTATGAAGGGACAATGATGCAAGACCTTTCAACTTCTCATATTTAAAAGTAAAACATATGGTTTCTAACGTGATCAATGTCGTCATGAAATACTTTCTCCACCTCAATCCACCCTATTATCATGGTGTAAAAGAACAAATTAAAGAGAACTTGAATAAGAATCAAAATTATATTATTGGTATTCAATAAAGTTCCACATATCTATAGCCTAAAAAAGAAGGTTGAAAAATAATAGAAACATCTAGTCAAAGTGCACTTAACCTACACTAGTATATGCATTATTTACGTGTAGAATTTGTGTTTAGTGACATATCCCACCAATAATAATCTATTCTCCAACGAATAATGTAAAAAACATTATAGAATGTTTTCATATATAGCATGTAATCAAAACCTAGATTAAAGCTTATATATTTTTGGGAGTTCTTCAGATATATATGTATTTGCTCACAATGACAATGCTGCCTCCTCTTATTGGAGCAACAATAAAACATGAGCAAATAATCTTATTCAAGATCTATTTTAAATTTTTGTTTAATTTTTATTATAAGTATTCGACTAAAATTCAAACTTGTGAAGTGAGAAAAGACTAGCATCACTAAGTTTTTACTTAATATTAATTAGACACCTAATATAGAGTTAGATAGCATAGAAATTTAATAGGGTATTAACCATAATGTAATTAAGGATCTTGTCCTAAAATGGTTTTCGTGGGTTTCTCCCACCATATATACCAAGCCAATATAATGTAACGCATTCATTTCATCTAATTCATTGATGAGGACACAATATCACAAATATCATGGTCCATGATGCCATCAATACTACAGAATAAGGTGTGATGGAAGGGTCCACCTTCCATACTAATCATATCTTATGCATAATAAAGGGTTACATATACTGGGTCCCATACATCAATTCAAGTCCCCAAGTGAGAAAAATAGTTGGAGAAAATTAAGCAATAGCATATATGCTCTAATGCATGCGACCTTACAAAATTACAAACCCCAAAATTTTTAGAAACTAAAGATCCAAAATTCAAAATTGAAAGGCCAGTTAATAGCATAAAAAAGCGTGCATAAAAAATAATTTAATAAAGTGCACTAGATCTATATATACAATTCTCCTTTAATTTATGGAAGCTGAATAATATCCAAGTCACACCACCTCTGCAAGGAAATAAAATAATACACGGGCTTAAAACTCTACCGAAAGATCAGTGCAGTGCTACTGATCTAACCAACCAAAAGAGGTGAAAAAGGCTTAGATTTTCTTAACTACATTCGGTCTATCAATAAATTTATAAACTAAGCTGTTAAAAAATAAAAACTACTTTCCTCTTATCAGAAAACTTTCATAATCACAAAAAAATTAGAAATTTTATAAAATAATATGTACTCAAATTAATAACTACTTTGCTCTTATGAAAAGTCTTTCGTAAAATATTAGAAAATTTGATGATACGTAACAAGAATTTTAAACTTGAGCAATTTGATTAAATTATGATGAAAACCCATTATGAAGTGATTAATGTTCTATCCAGTACCGATTCTTATAGTACTGTTCGGGGAGTTGATAAGCTAATTCCTGTTGGCTGTATTTTTGCACGCAAGAAAAATCCTGGGAATGTTTCAAGGAAAATAAGGTGCATGATTAAGCACGTGGCTAATTAGCTATTCTCAAGTTAGAAAGGTGAGAAAATGAATTAGAGGAGGAGAAAGCTAGAAATAATAGAAATAATGAGAGAGTCATACGACTCTTATAAGTTGCAGTCTTATCTATTTGGCCAAAAGTAAAACTAAAAGAAAGAAAACACTAAAAGAGACCGTCAAGTCCAAGCAAGGAGGACACGTGCGCTACAAACCCCACTAAAACACACAACCCATAACTATATCCTGAAAGCAAAAGCAAATAAAATGAAAATAATCCTGCACCCTAATTAATTTTATCAAGTAAAACACATGCCATAACTTTCCACCTCATCTGATCAATAAAATAATCTCGCACATCCAGTCCTCCTCCTGCCACTGTCATCATTTGCTATAGGTCTATATTTTTAAAATTTTGACCTAACAGCATCTTAAGAATTCTGTGGGTAGCAAAAAGCTATGTAGCTATAGGCAGAGGGCTTAAATAAAAAAAATAGAAAAAACAATATGCAATTTCATATCCTGCAGAGTCTAAGAATGCCAAGTCCCGATCGATTAGACATAAAGACCACTTCTTCAGGCTACAGCTAATACTGTGTGGCAGAGAAATATTTAATGCCCACACACTGGACACTGTACCCAGTGATGCTTGTGTACATCCTGTGCATATGGCCCAGATCATAGATATATATATATATTATATTAAATTCACTAAAGGAAGATAGAAAGTATGGAGAAGTAGTACATGTATATGCTATATACAATGAGTACTGCAAGCCCACATTGACATTTTTAATATTTTAAATATGACAAACTAATATCCTAAATTCATGGACCACCTGCTGCACAACTTGTACATATGAAATTATCATTTTTCTAATCTTACCCTTCTAAAATTTACTCACTAAAAATTCAACGTTAACATGAAATAGAAACTTAATCGGAATTAATTGGGAATTATGAGCACCCAGTTGTATTTGAACTAAATTAAGCCTGTGGTGTTTATTCTTCTAATAATGCGTGACTAATTAAACCAAATCTATATCCGCCATTTCAAACTGGGAAAAAGAAAATTAAAGAAAGTACCAGATGAAGCACCAAAAATTGACAGCAATTAAAGATGTACGTACCATTAGCAAGATCAAGGAGAAAATCAGCAGGATTCATGGGAAAAGACGGCGAGAAACCAACCGATTCAAAATAACCCATAGCTTCACTTCCCTTCCCAAAGTACAAACACCTCCCTTCACTCAAAACCAACACCGAGTTAAACATCTGATAAACTCTGCTCGAAGGTTGATGCATGGATGTAACGATCGTCTTCCCCTTCTGCGCCAGTGACCCTAATGTCAAAACCAGCCGGTGCGCCGCCGTGGAGTCCAATCCGGACGTGGGTTCATCGAGGATCAGTAAACTAGGGTTAATTAGCATTTCATGGGCTATACTCACTCTCTTCCTTTCCCCGCCCGAAACCCCGCGTATAAAACTGTTCCCTATTATTGTATTCTCACATTTGGTTAAACCCAACTCGGATATCACCGACTCAGCCATTGATGTCTTCTCTGTTTTTGATAAAGATTTGGGCAACCGAAGTAAAGAGCAGAAGATTAGGGTTTCACGGACTGTGAGATGAGGGTAGAGGATATCGTCTTGAGTAACAAAACCGGTGCGTTTTAATGTTTGTTTGTTGAGTTTTTTGTTGTTGGCTAATATGGTTCCGGTGAATGCGTTCCCTTGAAGTCTACCAGCAAGTGCATTTAAGAGCGTTGATTTCCCACTCCCTGATGGACCAAGAATGGCCAAGATTTCTCCTGGGGAAACCATGCCTGTGATCCCATTCAAGATAGTACGTTCTTGAGTCACACCCATTGAAGATTGATTACTCTGTTTGGGTCCATGGCCTAATATCCGGCTGAGACCTTTCTCCCTCTTTTCAATTTTCAACCTATAAGAGACGTCGATGAACTGCATGAAATCAACAGTCAAAATGAGTCAACTCGGTAAAAGATGAGACTTATCATTTAGAAGCATTTTTTTTATAAAAAAAAAAAGAAAAATGTAGACCTGGAGTGTGATAGGATAACAAGAAGACAACATTAAAGATGGGAGAGATCGCGGATCTCGAGGACAATCTTTGGATTGATCTGATCCGTCGAGAGAGTCCCCATTAGAGGCACTGCGGTCGAACATTGGCATTATTAGAGAGAGAAAAAAAAAAGTATAGTAAAACGAAGAAATAGTATTGCTTATAAGGTGCTGATTTTATGTGAGAGAAAAAATGGGAGACGAAACAAAAAAAAGAGACGGGGTGAGAGCAGAGGAGAATAGAGTGAAGATTGACGAGGGGGTATTTATATAGAAGAAAAGGTGGCGAATGGGTGGCACGTCAAAGGGAAACGCCTACTTAAGGAAAGAAACGTGGCGGGTTTAGGAGCCAGTTGGCAGCTTTACAACCAAAGTGCTCTTAATTCGCCGTTCACTTTCTGTTTCTTTTTTTTTTTTTAATTTAAATTGCGAGGGGTAATATTCACAGTATTAAAAACGAGGAAATGAAAGTTTTCAAAGAGATTAGCAACGGTGAATGGGAGAGTGGATGAGCAATTATTGCATTGAATGATTTAGATTCAGTTGCTTCAACTCAATGGAGATAGCTGGATTCTCAGAAAATCATGCCACTTTGGTATTGACATAGATAGATATTTTGACAAGTTTTTTTCTTTTTTACTTTCAAATTTATTTCTTGACCAGGAATTTCTTTTTTTGTAATATTTATTAATAAATAATAATACCAATTTACGATGCCATTTACTCTATGCAGATCTATCAAACCAAAAAAAATATTATCCATTTTTAGAAAATTTTCAACATTCAATTTTTTTTTTTTATGGATGATAGACAAAATATTTCAAAAATAATTTTTTTGAAATCATTCTTTTAGCTATTGATTATTTTTTATTTATTTTCAGATCAATTTTTCTTTAAAAAAATTCATGCTATATTGATGATAATGAAATATTATAATTTGTTTATTTAAAGCATGTTCAACAAATACTCTTTATTTATACCACAAAGACTTCTAATTACTATTATAGATGTCACAGTATAGACAGCAGGTATACTAGCTGACACAACCTCTTTTGGATACTCAATAATGTATCTTTTAACTATATATTTTGGTACATTAATAGTCTCATCTGAAAGACTATATAAGGAACTTTGGCTAGAGATATCTGAAAAAAAAAATCATAATAGGGATATACAGTAATTATCTTAATATTGAAGGAGAAGGAAAAAGTTTAGAAAAACATAGTTTAGAAAACACACAATTTTTATTTTCCAAACTCATTCTCCCCTTTTACAAAAGATTGAGCTTTCTTATATAAAATGTTCAAAAATAATCAAACAAATTTACATTATTAAAGTAAAGATTATCATAATTTATACTTTTCCAAAAGTAAAGTTACATCAACTAAAGTAAAGATTATTATTATTATTATGTATCAATTTACTTTTACAAAGTATTCAATATTGAAACAAATATAATTATACAAAAGATAAGATGAGTCATTTAGTCCTTATTATGTATCAATTTATGACTAGGTGACAGGTTCATTTTTCTTTAATCATCTTAGTCATAATCCATAATAGTTGAATGTTCTTCTTCATGCGTCGGTGTGGGCATTTGTTCAACAGAAATTATTGCTCTATGTATTTCTTCTCTCCTCAATCATTTCATGCAAGCTGATGTGATAACTTATCAAGGTGCATCATCTTGGTACTTTGGCCAAATTTCTCTTGAAATATATTGATTTCTTGCTATTATCGACCTTTGAAGTTCTCTTACCTCTAAAGGATGAGAATCACAGTTTCTCTAGAGAGAATAAGGATAAGTTTTATAAACTTCAAAATTAGAGAAGTGTTCATCCCAGTATAAGATGATAATAAAATGCATCTTATTGGCTTACACATTTACATCCTAATTTTCTTGGAGAAAACAAAATAAAAATTGTTGCCAGACTACTATGGGTTTGAATCATCCTAGAAAATTTTTTGGAATTTTCTGGCAATGTTCTTGCAGCAAATACCAACAAACCAGACAAAATTCAAAAGTCATATGATACATGACATACATGTACCAAAGCATTTGAAGGGATTCTTTAGAAAATTGTCCAACAAGAGGGAGTTTTAAAACATCCATAAAAGGGTGGTTTGGGTGAAAAGCTTCTGGTTTGAGAAAAGTTTTTCCATATTTTCTCATGGCGGTTAACTAGGTATCAATAATGAAAACTTTTCTTTGTTCCTTATTCATAACTCTGATGGAAAAGGGTGGATATGGAGAGAAACTTAAACTTGCCATAAGGATTAATGGAATAGTTTGTGTTTCAGTGATCAAGCAAAGTTGCTTGGAGAATGGTCTGGATAGAAAATCAGGAATGAAGTTCATATCTCCTTTTATATGCTCCATATTGAAACTACACTTAGAAAATCAATCATTCCATCTTAATAATTGTGAATGTGGAACTTGCTTTCTTTTAAAATTTAGAATATTTGGAAACGACGAGCAATCCATTAAAACTGTAAAGTTATGGCTAATCAAATAAAATTCAAATTTTTTAACACCATACTTTACTGTTAATATATCCTTGAAGGTGGAATGGTAGTGGCATTCTAATTTTTTGAAATGACCACTTACATATGCACATATTTGTCGTTGTCCATTTTTTTTTTTCTAACAGAATAGCTCCCCAGTACTCATCAATAACATCTGTTTGGAGTATTATTTTTTCTTCTATCGGGATATGCAATGGTGGAAGATCTTCATAGATTTTTTTTATCTGCTTTACAGCTATTGATTGTGTATATGACCATGATGAGACATCTTTTTTTAATAATTACTGAAGTGGTTGAGCAACTTTTGTAAAGTGGAGAATGAAGTCTCTGACATAATTTGCAGTTCCTAAGAATTGTTATATTTTTTTGTGTCATTTTATTGTCAGGAAACTTTAATAATTTAAGACCGATGTGTGGGCAAGATTGGCATGTACTATCTTTAAATTTTATCCCCAAAAATTATATATCCTTTTTTCAGGTGCATTTTCTTTTCAGAAATTATCACTTTATATTGTGCTGTCAATTCTGCAAATTGCTTTAATAATTCTCTATGACTATCAGCATCTTTTGAGAAAAGCAAGATATCATCTATGTAGATTAGTGCTGAGGATAAGATCGGAGTATAGATTTTTGTCATTGCTTTTTGAAAGAGTGATGATGCGACTTTAAAACCAAAAGGCATTACTGTCTACTAGTCACGATAATTTGCAATGCATAAGGTTGTTTTATGTCTATCATCAGGATGTATCCCTAATTGCCAAAATTCTTACTTAAGATCAAACTTGAAAAAAATCTTTGCATCCTTTAGGAACAAATATAACGATGAAATTTTAAGCAGAGGAAACTTATCATCTTTTAAAAAATAATTTAAAAGCTTGTAATCGATCACCAATCTTTTCTTTCCTCTAACTTATTCAAAACGTTTATTCACATAGAATATTTGGCATGCCCAATCTGATTTGGTTAGCTCAATGAGACCTTGTTGAAGAAGCTGAAAATATTCTTAAATTGCCATTGACTGATCATTTGGATTCATACCACGACGAATTGCCTTAGTAGGATTAATATCCTCATTTTGTTTGAATGGCAGGAAGATGTAGACTTTTGTTAAGTCCAAAGAGGGCTTTGACATTTTTAAAAAAATTTGTATGACTATCAGAACAACTTTGTCTTATGATATGGGCTTGAATATCACAAAATGGGCCTGATATATAAGTCATGAATAAATTTAGAGTCAAAGTGTAGGGAAGAAACCATTTCTTTGCTTTAAGGTCATGACTAGTAATGGATATGTTTGGTAATTAATTGATAACGTCAAAAGCTATCAACTTGTCTTTTTTGGGCAAATATGAACATAAAATTTTGGCCCATATGCAACATTTTGGAAGTAATTGGATTTTAATGGATTTGGTTGTAATCCAGTCTGTTGAAACACAATTCTCCATCTGCTGTTTTGAAAACTTATTTATGGACTTTCTAGAAGTGGTCTGGAAAGAGTTTTTGGATTGACAATGGTTTTATGGGCTCTCGTATCAATAAAAGTTATAGCCTTAATGAGTCTCTCATATTTATCAATAAATAATTGAATTGGGCAGTATGAGACTACCTGTTTCTGAGTTGTTGCAATAGTTTGAACTAAACTTGGGTCGATTTTCGCAACAGAAAAATATTCTTCATCAAAATCTAAGGAATAACTCAGAGCTTCAATTCTCATAAGATAATCTTTATTTGGTTTTTCGTCTACTGAAAACAGTGATTCAATATTAGCATCATCAAGATTGATATCAAACTATTGTTCTAAATGCTGGATTAACTGAACTACTTGTTTTGGTTTGTTTGGACATCGTTTTGTAAAATGTCCCTTTTTTCCACAGAGATAACATCAATGAGACCTTTTGAATCTCCAATTTTTCTTCTTAAAGTATTTGAACTTCTTATATTTCTTTTGGAAAGGACCATTCTTGTATTTGTACTTCTTATAGTGCGAGTCCTTCTTATAATGTCTGCAATCACAATTTTGTTTATCTGCACATTTGATTGTCAGATTTGGTCGAGAACATATTAGCTCCATACTCTTATTATTTTTCATTCTCAAAGCTTCTTTAATTTGCTTTCTGCTGGAACACAACTCATCAAAACAATCATCATTTTTTGATAGATTTGCACTAATGAATAATATTTTGGAGCAGTTTCGTGTTTTCTAAAATATTTGAGAGTAGTTTCACTTAATTTTTTTTAACAGAATTAATGATTGTTGTTTCAAATTAATATAACTAAAACCAATTTGGTAATATATTTCAGTTACTCCTATGTAATGCTTTTCAAAATCTTTCATTTTCAGATAACAACATCTTAATTGAAAAAATTCACTTATGTCTGTTTCTAAAGAATCTTTAGGAGTTTCAATTAACTCAACTTCAACAAAAACTAATGCTGTAACAATAGTAGAAAGTTGACAAAAAGTCAGCTTTTCATATTCACTTATTCTTATCCATCATTCTTACAAAATGCTAGTAAATCTGGTAGTAAACTCCTTTAAGATTTATGGTAATGAAACTCCTACTTGAATTCTAGTTTCCATCTATACATACATTTCAAGAAGTTCAGATAATAAAATAATGATAAAATAATTATAAAATTGATTAATTAAGTTCTTAGTGTATGGAAAAGTGATGAAATATGATAAGTGACTTAATTGCAAAAGATATAAAGTTTTAGAACAAAAGTGTAAAATTGGAAAAATTGAGGGATTAAAGTGAAATTTTCCAAATAACCACCAAATTGACATATTTTTGATAAAGTTAGTCGGCCATAATTGAGGAAGAAACAACCTTTCAATACTTATCCATTAATAATGCGATATTTTGATATAATTAAGTCATAATTAAAGGTGTGAATCCATATATAGAAAATTATCTTTATTCTTCTTCTTTTCTTCCATTATTTTTCTTTTTAAACTTAAATTATCTGCAAATACCAGCCTATATACATTTCTCACATATCCACCATAGCTAAAGCTTCATTTTAGATAAAGAAAGTGAAAATAGTGAGAGAAAGTACAAAAAAATAGTGGTTTATGCACCTATGGATCAAAAGAAACCTAAAGAGGGAAGAAAGAATGGGAGAAATAAATTGAAAAATAGGAGAGAGAAAACTCACAAGAATGTCCATGGAAGGAGTCAAATTAAAGTAAGTTGTTCCTTATTTTCTTCTTACTTCTTTCTTAAGAAAAAATGATGTTAAAGCTTCTAAAGGGTTTAATATTATAAGATATGATCTAAGAAGTAAGATGGGATTAAAGTGGTTTATGATGGTGAAAAAGAGTTTATGAAGTATTTAGACTTTAAAAAAATAATAAAAAAGAGTTTAAGTTATGAAGGATAAAAAAAGGAAAACCTATGATATATATGAAGAGATAGAGAGAGAAAGACGAAGAGAGATGGCATTAAATTTATGATGGAAGGGTTTTGATTTATTTTGATTTATTTTAGATGCTCATTTGGGAGATAAATATATATAAGAAGGAAGAGAAAACAAAAAGGTTTATGCATGCTTTAAGGCAATAAGCCATATATTTATTATTTTGAGTTATAAAAAAATAAAATAATATATTTTGCATGAAATTCTATCTTAAAATAAATTAACTTGTGTTAATATTGTATTTGTTATGCAAAGAATAAATGAAGCGCAGACGCAAGATATAAATCTAATGGAGATCTTAGAGACAGGAAAAGGGGTAAAGACCGAAATATTCAATAGAAGACGATGACACTGTGTATTATAGGCAAAATATATGTGCGCCTAGAAGCACATGAGACAATATATATGATATATCTCGATGGTAATAAGATGTATCAAGATCTGATGACTCATTACTAGTGGCCAGATATGAACAATAATATCATAAAATATGTTACAAGATGTTTGGCCTGCCAACAAGTAAAGGTAGAACGTTAGTTGCTTACAGGGTTACTACAATCGATAGTCATACTAGAGTAAAAATGGAAAAAAATTTACCAAAGTTTTTGTTTCAGGTCTACTCGTGACTCAGAAAAAACATGATGTAGTTTGAGTAATATTGAATCGATTGACAGAGTCAACATATTTTCTACCTCTTAGAATATACTATTCACTAAACAAGCTAGCCAAGATATATATGAACGAGATAGTAAGATTACATGGTGTCCCTGTGTTCATTATATCTTATAGAAATCATATATTTACTTTCCAGTTCTAGAAAAGCCTACAATAGGCAAGTAATGAGATAATATGCATATAATATATATATAAATATTTAAACATGATTATGATTGATAAATAATTGATATTGTGAAATGTTTATTTTGTGAATATGCATAAATAATTTTTGTATCTAGTTCTTTTTGCTTGCATGAATGTTTGTTTTAAAATTTATTGTTTATTGTTTTTATGTATGCACCACTAAGCAACTTTGCTTAGTTTGGAAGATTTTTTATTTTCTTTCGTATAGTTTTAGAAGTTGCTGTTGAGTAAGAAGTTAGCTTATAAATAAAGGTAGAAACCAATGAAATGCTCAATCGATGAAACAATCAAATAGTCTATGTATAAGTCTTTTTTTTGTACTATTTGAGTTTTCATTTTGCATTTTAAATGAGCATGTAATAATACCATATAAATGAACATTTTATATATTTTATCTTTTGTGTGGACATGAAATGTAAAAAGAATTTTTCAAAAGTTAATAATAATTTGAAATATGATAGTATTTTTTTTAAATTAATTATTATTTGGTTTAAACAAGTTATTGAGAGAAAATTTTGTAATATCATCTTACTTAATTGCTAGTATTATAATCTCCATCCATGAAATTGATTTGAAATTACAAATAGTGGTTTTTATTATCAAATCAATAAAATTTTAAATACACTTTTAATGCATGTTATTTTTATAATTGATATCAATTTCAATTTATAAGATTCAAATAATATTTTAATATTTTATATTCACTATTAACAAATTAAAATGTTATATGTTTTAATTGCCAAATAAGTTGGATTTTATTATTATAATTAGTTAATATTAAAATTAATAAATTACATAGAAAAATTAATTATAAAACTTAATGAAAATTAAACAATGGTAATAATATTATTATTGTTAGTATGCACCCAAAAAGGTTTAAAACTTTGGTTTTCAAAATATACCAAAATTGTAATTGTTATATATCTATTGCGTTTGCAATTCTTTAAACAAATAGAGCGGTCCGAAATTCAAATTTCTATAAATCTCTTAGACATATGACTCATTTTGATTTGTTAATCATGGTTGCTATTACCAAATTGCAGTTGCAAATCATTAATTATAGTCGAGATTTGTGTATATAGTATATTATTTATTATAATTATTTTAATTAAACTAATAATTATATTTTAAAATATTTTAAAATTAAATAATACAAATTATATTAATTATTAAAATAATATTTATATTTATCTTAATTTTTTAATATTTTTTATATTATTTAAATTAATAAATTTTTAATTTTATTACATAATTTTTACACAATAATTAATATTAATTATATTAATTATTTATTTTATTTAAATTTATTATAAAATGATACAAGTGAAACCCATTACAAATTTTTTATTCATTTAAAATTTTCTCTTATATTTTAATTCTTGCAAACCTTGTAAAATTGCCAGCTTTTAAAATACTCAATTTGTAATTGTCACATAAGCAATTGCAATTCAATTTAATAGGCTATGGAGATGCTCTAAGAAAGCTACAGAAAGCAAAGATTTTAATGCTAAATAGTGATGAGTTCTAAGAAAGCAAAGATTGGTGTTGAATGTAAAAAAATAAATTTATATTTTTTATTTAATTTCCTAATTTTTTATAAATTTTTTTCTTAAATATATTTCTGAAAAAATATTTATTTATCGATTTATTTTTAAGTTTTCAAAACTTGAAAAATTAAAAAATTTTTTCCAGCAATATTAAACAAAGTCAAAGAAGAGGGACTACTGATCGCGTGATGATTAGAAATTCACTAAATCCATCAAGCACATGACCGAAACTTCATCAAACCCATCAAGTAATTCACCATAAATTCAAAGAAAAATCAGCAAACTCAAAATTTTTGGTGACTTGCTAGTGTCCATATTCAAATTGCAATATAACTTTCCTATAATCATATTTTTCATTAGTATTAGTACCATTGACATTTTTACAAAGGCAGTTAAAAAGCAGAGTTTAGAACTTTTTCCCTTGTAAAAACTGTTGTGAAATTTTATTTTAATTGGAGGCAGTAGATTGCATTTATTGAATAGTTATTTTATCCAATCATGCAACTTGGCTTTCATAAACTTTTGTGATTAAAAATCTTTGATATATTAATGTTAAACAGCTGATATGATTGGTAATTAAGAAGGTTTATGGTTGACCAACCTTCAATTTTTTAACAATGGATATATTCATGAAAAGTGGAAACATCTTAAACAGGGCTTTCTCTCCCCCCCCCCCCCTTCCCTTATATATATATTGCGTAAATTTATCTTTACTATCTAATTAAAATTACTAGTGATAACATAAAAGTTAGGAGAAAAAAAAGATATTTTTTATCCTTAAATTTTATAAAAATATATATGGTTAAATTTTTACTTAGAAATTTATTAAATTGACTCTTTTAATTACCAATTTTGATCAATGGACTCCTTTTGTTATCAAATCTATTAAATTGACTCTTTTGACTAGCACTTTGAATTAATTAAATTTCTATTTATGAAACGCTTGGGATCTAATGAGTGATTGTTAAGGAAGTTAATTAGGTAAATTTTTAATTAATTGATCACCATTCATGAAATACTTAGCATCTAATCAATGATGGTTAATGATAAATTCATAGTTGAGAGACTAAATTAGTTCAAGATTGATAATTAAGAAAATCAATTGATGGTTATTGCACAAATTTGTAAAATTAAGGATCAAAAATATGTTTTTTTTCTCCTCAAAATTTAATACTCCCTTTGACACGCTCACTTTTTATTTTTATTAATCCTAAATTATAGTAGCTTATATATATATATATATATTAAAAAAAATTGTTAATATTTGCACATTAGTTAATAGGCCAGAAATTAATGTCGGCAATTGTTTATTGAAGCGCATGGAGCAATGAATTTTACTGAAAATCAACGCTTCAGCATGTCACTTGTTTTTGTTTTGTCATTCATGGAGGTTGATTCAATATCCTTATGCACTGGACTTGTCCGAATGAATTTATTACCAATAGGGATATGTTTATGTAGTTTGATATTTGTTCATTTTGAGTAATTTCTTGGATTCAAATCTTGTGAATGGAAAAAATATATACCAGAAAAGCTTCACATTTTAGTAGTCTGACTTAACTTGAACTGAATTTAATTATCCAATCTGTAACAATTTATTAATTTTTATAAGTTTAATTAGGTAATGATACTGACAAATATAATTAATATTTATTAAAGATAATTAAAAAAACTAAAATATATTGTTAAGGAGCCAATTATACATGGGTCGTCCATTAAAAGATCAAATCACTAAATAAAAATTTCAAGTTTTTTACGGACAAAATTTGAAGAGATAGTATTCAAGAAAAAAAAAATTCAAACAATTAATAATTAGAATTTGATGCCACTTTGTTAGTGATTAATAAAAAATAATGATTCCATTCTTCTAAGAACCTAAGTTTGAAGTTTTTGAAGATGACGCATCTTAATTTGAAGTTCAATCCGTAAATGAGAAAAATAAAAGGCCGACCGGAATCTTGGCCTTTTCGGTAGTACCTTACATAAACGACACGTCACTCTATCTGTCGTTTTCCTCTTCCCTCCTCCCGATCTTTGGCTAACGTAACGGCTCTACCTTGTTGACTATGACATAACAGCTAATGCCATTGTTCCTATTTAACTTTACCAGAATTGGTCAACTTAACCGCTTTCTCATCTGAGGTGGCCTTTCACTGCTTCTCGCTTCCCGCATTGGCCTGACGTGGACAGAGGTGGTAGTATTAGTGGTGGTTCCCACTCTGTATTAGCCTTCTCGGGTCCCACTTACAAAAAAGGGCGACGTGTGTCTAGCAAACGACGCTATGGCACGTGCTGCCCCACTCACTTTCTAAAAAACACCCCACTTCCATATATCTCTCCACTCTTGTTTGCTTTATTTTCTCGGTCTCATTATATTATATTATATTATTTTACTTTATTTATGCATCAAAATACTAGTTTTTTCCTATGCAGTTGAAGCTACAAAATTTTCCTTCATAAGAGGTGTATTAGTATTATTCATGAAATTGATTCACAGGTGGTGGTTCAATGGTTAGATAATGAATCCAATTATGTGGGTAGACATGCCATGCCAATCTAGTGTATGTTTGTTGTAATTTGATATCTCAGTTGGAGGAAGTGAGTGTTCAGCCTATTTTTAAAGAAGGGAATCGTTCAGCTGATTGTTGTAATTTGATATCTCTAGAGCTGTTCTCTTAAACCTTATGGCGCGAGCGCGTGGAAATGAAAGATTTGGAGTGGAAACAATGGAGTTACGGAGATTGAAATTTTTGTCCATCAGGTATTGGACCACAAAATCCATCTCTATGTTTGAAGGAAGAAAGGGGCAATTTTAGGGACTGTGTTCGGTGTCACCAATTTCCATTAGAGTTAGTGGTACTTGTCCAACAAAAGTCACTACATGGCCCTTGTCTACTCACTCTTTCACTATTTATAGAGGCTACTTCATTGTTTATTTTATTAATAGATATAAAATGTGAATGTTTTGAATATAAGAGTAGTGCTGAGTTCCAGACCAAATAAAAAATCCAACCTAATCAAGTCCAATTGATTTATTTAGTAGTTTTTTTTTTATTTAATATGGTATACAATTTTTGAAAGTTATAAATTTCAATTTAATTAGATTATTAATATTAAAATCAAGAAAAAAAAAAGAAAAAAGCGAAAGGTATAGAAGTAAGAAAACAGATTGTTCAAGACGGATAGATTAGTCATCCCGAGTTGAATTGAGCTCAAAATATCAACTTTATTGAGGTTATTACTAGTTATTATTATTTTTAGGTGGTAAATATGTAACAACAAAGTAGAATAAAAGAACTTAAATATATTTTCTAGGCATGATATCACATTTTTAAAAGTGTTATTTCGATTCTCTTATGAACAATAGAATTGTATAAAATCACTTTTGGGGTACAAAGAAATCTAATAATAATCTTGCTTGCCCTCCAAAAATTGTCTAACAAAATGCTAGTGTTTGTAAAATGTGATTAACCTAATGAGATAAAGGTTTACAAAAACTTTGAATTATCATAATACTATTTTTTCTCATTTTCTTTTGTTCTCCTTTTTTACCACCATCTATTACCATTATTTATAAATATGGACATGAAAAGTTATAACATTTCATAAAGAGAAAGAGTTACATATTTTCATTAAAGATCACATCCTTTCTCAATGTGTCTCTTTGTAAATAGACAAATCTCTTCACTAATAATCACAACTTTTCACGGAGAGTGTTAATGAGAGATTATAAATATTTATCTTACTTTAAAATATCTAACAAAATCTTCTTCAAGGAATCCATTGTGATATGACAATGGAATCCGATGATTAAGTTTTGGGTTATGGATGATGATGAATTGACAGTAATGAGTTGATAATATTAATGTGTAACTTGGACATTGATCTTTACCCTTCTTATACAGGTCCATTATCCTATTCCTAGTCGAATATGGATGGCCTTATCGATTAATTGGTAAATGTATCTTCTAATCTGTATCCTATTAGGATTCTAGTATCTGCTTATAACAATCAGATACGACATGTAACCCAAATAGAATGAAAGGGCAGTTATCATTAAGTATTACCATAATGCTAATAGGTGATTCAAAGGGTTTTTCAATGGCTTATCGATTGATATCTTATAGAGATGCATTTGTCAAACCCTTTCTTCAATTGTTTATTCCTTAATTTCAATAAACCATAAGCAAAGTTAATTTTTTTTTTCATTTTTTAATTGACTTGATTTTCAAAATCTTTCCATTCCACAGCCTTTTCTTTGTCAAAACGTCTCAGGATCCTGAATTTTCATAGAGCCCATGTCGGAATTACCCTCTTCTGAATCAGTTTTGCAGCAGCACCTGTAAATTTAGCTAATTATCCACCCTTTGCAAATGTAATTTTTATGTTGTTAATCAACGTGCCTGGGAGTATATCAGTTGAAGTAGATTCTTTTTTTTCCCTCATTTGAAGCGATTCAAATGCAATCGATTCGTTTAATTTAATTTTTTTTATATATATATTTTTCAGTTCAAAATTATTTAAAATTTTAAAAATTTTCATTTTCATTTTGGTTCAGTTATTAATAATGAAACATCGATCAGATTAAAAGCAAATCTTATATATACAGATACACACACTTTGTTTTGGCATATGATGCGTACAGATCTAATGAGATTCTGTTATGAAGTTGATCTCCGTAGGTGCTTGCTTCAAAATTGATCTTTGCAGTTGGTATGTTTGTTTATATGATTCAGTTGTCCATAGTAAATTATTTGATAAATATCAAGCTGATTGATGGAAATTAAGCAGGGATTGCTTCTTACATTATTAAGGCCAGTTTTCAATTTCGAGGGTAAGCAAAAACAGTGAAATGAACTTAATTTTACTCTGCATTTTTCTCTTACATGTGAAATGAAGCTGCTTTCACATTCACAGTAGCATCAGGGATGATTTTGTTAAATCCATGCTATGCTGTGAAGAATTGCGATATGAGGCCATAGCTCCTGGACACTTCCTTTGTATTTCTTGAAAGACTTGTATGATAAAATTAAGATTATCACCAGCTAACATCCCTATGATTTCTTATGAATGAATAGTAATAACTTGCTGTTAATCCTTTTTCTTTTTCTTGCTTCTGGCTTTGGTAGTTTCATACGTGTTTCCTGTTTGAGATACTATCTTAATTCTATCCCAACTATTGCATGCTTCCTGATCATTTATTTTCGTTCAGGGTAGGCTACAAATGGATCATGAGATTCCTTGTTGTCCCTCATTGATGCTTCTGCCAGGTTTTATTCAAGGTCTGCAGCTATCAGTAATTACTTCACATTTTATATATTTATGAAAATAGGTATTTGGTGACGTTATAGTCTTCATGTAAGTACGTTTTATCTATCTATCTATCTATCTATCTATCTATCTATCTATCTATCTATCTATCTATCTATCTATCCTATTGTGCTACAAATACAGAGTTTGATGGAGCTTAACAATTATGTTTTTGCAGTTGGATACTACTATATGTTTCTTTTCCAGTTTTATGGTGATCAACCGAGAAATGGGTGGGAAATTATGGAATTGTTTGTTTAATTTCTTCTGCGTTTCTATGCAATAGATTCATATCTATGGTATAAATGCGTGCATGGTAGCATGACTACATACTTTTACAGGCAGGCTTGATTTTTATTTACGAAAAAAATATCATAGGCCAAAGCCAGATGTTGCATTTGTTACTTGTGGAGCATGTATTATTGGGTGAGTAATTTTCTCGAACCCTGCTCTAAGTGTTTTGAATTTGTAAGATTTGAGCTAAGTACTCTTACAATATTCAATTTTAGAATAGAATTGTGTAATTGTAATTGTAGAGCTGAGAATTATGTTATATTTATATATACATATAAAGAGAATTATGTATTTTCTTTTATGTATAAGAATTCCAATTTTGATCTATGGCAGGATACTAGTCTTGTGTACAAAGATTATGCAACTCTGCACTGCGTGTTCGTATTTGATGCTTGCGAAAATGAGCTTGCTGTGCTAGATCTCATACAAGGTGAGTTATCAATTGGGGATTATCAAATCAGTTTTATGCGTGGCGGTTATTAATATGATAAAAGCACAAGTTTTGACACATTATAAATTGGGTTAGCTTAGAGGAATTTTCATTTTAATATCAGCATCAGGAAGAATAGACAAATCTTGAATAAGAGGCACATTCCAGGCTCTACTCTCAGCCAACATCAGATCACAAACTTTCAAATCCTCATCACCCCCTTGCACCCAAAAATTATCCAGACATGGCAACCATAGATCCTTCCACACTCAAATGCACGACCCATCCCCAACACGCCAACGAACACCGCTCGTTAACAAATTAAGGTAAAGCATCCATCAAACTCTTCTATGTAAAACTAGGATTATGCCCTTCATTAGCATTTAAGTTTAGGAAGCATTTGGCTTTGAGCATACGATACAGAAGAGAGGTTTGATTAGACAACAATCTCCACCCTTGTTTTGCAATAAGTGCCGGATTGAAACAATGAAGGTCCCTAAAACCCATTCCACCATGTGATTTCTTAACAGAAAGCTTTTTCCAGGACAACCAAAAAAGCTTCTCACAAAGTGACACTGGTATAGCAAACACACCCATGCAGTAACTTGGAATCTCTTAGGCCACTGATTTAATCCCCTTCTCCTTATCAGCTCTAGAAAACAAATTCCCATTCCAATTATTCAATCTTTTCTAAAGCCTGTCCTTGAAGAAACCAAAGACTTGTTTTTTACTACGACCAATCAAAGGAGACCAAGTATCTACCATGATTCAATGGGTTAGAGACGCCCAAGATAAAAGAAAAATAGTACTTATAGTCATCCTTCACATTATGACTAACGAAAATACTAGATTTCTGAAAGTTAATGGATTGGCCTAAGGCTGTTCCATGCTAGGGGAATGAATTGAACCGCTCCTAATTTACTCGAATTCCGATTTAAAAAAAAATTATTTAATATTATTTATTCTTATTAATAAATCGATTTTATTTGAATTTTTTTTTAAATTCAAATTTATTAGTATTTGGTTCGTTAGTTTACGAATATGTTAGTTTAAGAGTTTGAGAAAGAATTCGCTTAAAAGTTTACAAATGTGTTCATTTAAAAGTTTACAA
Source organism: Triadica sebifera (assembly GCA_023653625.1). Taxonomy (NCBI): domain Eukaryota; kingdom Viridiplantae; phylum Streptophyta; class Magnoliopsida; order Malpighiales; family Euphorbiaceae; genus Triadica; species Triadica sebifera. The sequence goes on along the minus strand of CM042901.1, from coordinate 10,739,535 downwards.
ACGTGTTCGTTTAAAAGTTTGTAAATATGTACATTTAAAAATTTGTGAATATATTCATTTAAAAACTCGTAAACATATTCGTTTAAAGTTATTTATATTATATTTTGTTATCGAAATTGAACTCGAATTTGAATTTTTGTCATTATTAGGTAATAAACTAAATTTGAATTTTTGTCATTATTAGTTAATAAGCTGAATTCGAACTAGACTTATTAAGTATATTAAACTAGTTATTTTTGAATCAAGCTCAAACAGCTCATAAGTTTAATAATTTTAAAACAAGTCGAACTCGAACTCAAATATAAAAGCTCAAATCGAAATCGAACATGCGATATTTTTAAATGAACCAAATTCGAATCCATCAATATTCGGCTTAACTTGGTTCGTTTACAGCCCTACGTAGGACTCTTTATATTTTTATATATGTTTCATAAAACTGTCAAAATTTGACACTAAACGATCTATTTATATGATACAATTAATAAATTGGTTAATTATGGATTAAATTCCTTAATAAGAGATAATACGAATACAATCTGTTTAAAATTTAAAATGATATTTTAGTTATTTTATAGATAATTATTATATGTATTTTTTTATAATGGTTTAATAATTAGATATAATTTTTTTATAATAATTAAACAATATTTGCTCTAATTTAAGAGTACAAAAAATGATAAATAATTTAAAATAATATTATTTTAATATATAATATAGTAACAAATTTATTAAATGAATTTACGATATAATAATAAATGAGTTAGATACGAATTGAAAAAAACAAATAAAATGAATACGAATATTGATCAGATCCGCATGACACAATGAATTGAATGCCCTTCCATGATTTATACATATATTTTTTATATTTTACATGATATAAATATTATATTTTCTTGATGGCAAAAAGCAATTTTTAGCCTTAAATTTATCGTGTTCTATTTATTTAGTCTCTATCAATCAATTTTGATCAGTTTTTAAACTTTTATTTTTATTCCTACTAAGTAGAGTTGTTTAAAAATATCCGAAAAAACAGAACGAAACCAAATAAAAAACAAAAATTAACTAAATTTAATGGATTAGTTTAGATTTTGATTTTTGAAAAACCAAATTTAATGGACAGATCTAAAAATAAATAAAATTGCTCATAGACTAGATTGGTCAATCAATCTCCATATATATAGAGATTAAGGTTACCTAAGTAATAAAAATTGATTTCATGGATGAAAAATGAAAAAAATGATATAAGATGGCCGTCGTCATCCTAATTACCTATATTTTCTGTAGCACAAGGATGAAATAGTTGAGCATTAATGGACTATTCCTCAAATGGGTGTGAAAACTTTTTATCACATAACTTCAATAAAAGAAGCAAACAAATTAATTATAGCAGTTGGAAAATTGCAGGTAGGCATGGTGGTTAGAAAAATGCTCTTCCTCCAAGGGAAAGCAATAGGAATTTTTGTGTACGAGAGGAGCAGACCTCATTCATTCACATTTACAGCAGTATATATACACTGCCTACTCTACTGCCAGAATTAATTAATTTTCGCTTTCTCAGAAAATATATACCTGCCAATTCCATAAAACGTTTTGTGCGAATAATTTTTTTTTTTTAAATTGAATCCATCAAGCTAAAACAATCTGATTCAACCAACTCAACGTGTAATTAAAAACACAATCTAGTACATACAACACTACAGAAATGACGTACCACAGCAATGTAAAATAGTTCAATATATGTTAAAACTTTCATTATTGGTATACTGCAATAGATGAATAACAACTATACGTGCTCCCGTTGCCATAATTTATTATAGCCATTCAAATACATTTCTGCGAACGAAAACGTTGCTGATATATTGTCATATAATTAGTATGAGAATGGTTTTTCAATCTCTGCTAATAATCTGTTCTATAAACCAGTGATACAAAACTCTCTCTCTTTCTAATTTTGGACTGGATTCCCATCTCTATATGCACATAAAAAATTTTTATGGCATAATGGGAGAGGAGGCAATTAATAGTACATTTCCTAACCAAAGCAGAGACAACAAATTAAAATCCATGCCCATTTATAAATCAGCAACAACATATTAAATAAAAATATGTGCAAAATATTAATTGGTCATCAAGCAGAGGGGACATGGTAGTATTTGCCTTTACACATGCATCTGTAAACAATAGGGCAAGATTCTCCAACGGAGCACTTGAAGCTCACCATCACCCTCTTGCATGGAAAACATGGTCCACACGCATGAGAACAGTCCGGCAAGCTCGACCCTGTCGGATATACTTCCATTTCTACTACTTCTCTTTCTCCTACCTGTATTACGTTCACATTCTAATTATAACAACAGTGTAAAATTGTTACAATATGCAACAAGATTACTACTATTGGTCAGCAACAGTGAATTGACAGCCGCTATATCAAAAGTTACTGCAACAGTTTAAACATCTTATTACATTTATTAGAATTTGAAATTATGGTCAATCTACTGCCATATAATAAATATGACAACAATTTTACAGGGGTATGTTACATGTATGTAGCTAACATTCTATTGCATAAACTCTAATTATGCAATAGTAATACGAAACTCACCTTTAGATTCAAATAGATTTGGTCGGCATTTGATGCAACTTCTTTACCAAGAATGGGTGCCATGAAAAGGAGACCAACAAGGAAAGATTTGTGGGCTTCAAATAAGAAGTTCATGTTCCTTTGGTGGGGGTGTTGTTGAAGAGATGAGAAAATAGCATATATGAAGAAGAAATGTGTAGGAAAAAAACTAAGTATATATATATATATATATATTAATGGAGTAGAGCTAATGGGTAAAATAATATTATATGGGAGAAGAGAGGATGGTTTTAAATGTTAAAGAAGGTACAAGTACTGATACAATTCACATGATTCACGGCTATCCTTTGAAGGGTTTTCACATGCATGTATTGGTAAGTCAATAATATATAATATTATATTTTTTAAAATTATAAATGAAAATCCTGAAATATCAAAAGCTTTAAATTAACATATTACAAGGGAGGACTCATCTATAAAATGCTTTAGATTGCAAAAAAATTTCAAATTTTTGTATATTCAATAAATGCTACAAACATTTGAAGCAGTTTTGCTTCCTCCCATTATTAATTAATTACATGCCAATTGAGTTCTACAATAAATAATTTATATGATATACTGGACAACTTGGAAAAAGTTGGTGATAGTAACATAATGGTCAATGGTACATACAGTAATTCACTCGCATGTCTCATTCACTCAAAGGATTTACCTTAGATTTTTCCCTAAAACTACCCAAAGATAATTGTAATATGAGTTTTTTTTTCCTCAAAAAAATGCATGTATAATTAATTTGATATATCCCTGAATTATATAAATGTTTTTTTTTATTTTATCTATTGAGTTTCTAAATTTTTATTTATTCACATTAACTCAAGAATTTTCTTTATATTTAATTTACCATAAATAATAAGAGAATTTTAACCTGCATTTAGACAAACTAATATTCATAAAATTTATTAATTTTTTAATAAATGTGAGTGGACGTATTTATATATATATAATTTTGAAAAATTTTCTATTATTTTCTCAATTGTGATTGGTCCACATGAAATTTAATTAGTATATTCTTTTATAATTTTCTGTAATTTAAAATGCTAATAATGGTAATATATAAATTTAAATACTGTGAGAAGAATATGTAATGTACAAATGTGTTTTTTTCGTGGGCTGGATAGGTATCAGCTATTGGATTCTTATTTATTTCCAAAGAAAGCCCATAATTTTTTCTGAGGAAATCCGTTGATTCCTTTGCCAAAACCCAAAACTTTAACCCCTTAATCCATCAAACTTCGCCTTGTACCTCGATTCGATTTGCTCTGCCGGCAAATTTTCTCACTTTCACAGACGCCAGCCAGTTTGCTTTGGTCGGCAGCAGCAGCAGCAGCGAGAGAACACAGTGAAGGAATGTTTCTCTGTGAAAATTAGGTGAACTATTTCTTCTTCTTCTTCTTCTTCTTCTTCTTAGTTGGACAAAAAAGAAGCAAACCCAGATTCTTGCTTTCTATTGATATCAATTTAGAATCTTCTCACTTTTATCTCTTTTAATTTGAGTTCAATTTTTGATAACATGAGCTTAACCTTGCTTAGAGGAAGAAAAGCTTGGATCTTTTTCATAAACTCTCACACTCGAAATATCTGTACAAAACCTATTGCAGTATCATCCTTAATTAAAACCACGCAAATCCCATGTTCTCAAAACCCTCTATTGGATAACCCTTTTAGGGTTATACGAATAGGTGCTTCTTTTTCAACACAATCCTCTAAGTTCCCTGAATATGAGATGCCTTCAGTCACTTGGGGTGTGGTCCAAGGTAAGAGAGAAAAGCTTGTTAATCGTGTTATAATATGTGATTACCTGAAAAGTTTGGGGATAATTCCTGATGAATTAGAAAACCTGGAACTCCCATCAACTGTCGAGGTGATGAAGGAGCGTGTTGAGTTCTTGCAGAAGTTGGGATTAACCATTGATGATATCAATGAGTACCCTTTAATGTTAGGATGTAGCGTGCGGAAAAGTATGATACCTGTGTTAGGGTACTTGGAAAAGATTGGAATTAGTAAGCCTAAACTTGGTGAGTTTGTTAAGAATTATCCGCAGGTGCTGCATGCTAGTGTTGTTGTTGAGCTTATGCCAGTTGTTAAGTTTCTTCGTGGATTAGATGTGGAGAAACAGGATATTGGATACGTTCTTCAGAAGTATCCGGAGCTTCTTGGTTTTAAGCTTGAAGGTACAATGAGTACTTCTGTGGCTTATCTCGTAAGCATTGGTGTTAATCCTAGAGATATTGGGCCGATGGTGACACAATTTCCATACATGCTAGGGATGAGAGTGGGCACTATGATTAAGCCGCTTGTTGATTATTTGGTTTCTTTGGGTTTGCCTAAGAAAATAGTGGCTAGAATGCTGGAGAAGCGGGCATATATACTTGGATATGATCTTGAAGAGACTGTTAAGCCAAATGTGGATTGTTTAACTAGTTTTGGAATTAGGAGGGAATGGCTTCCTTTGGTTATAGCACAATATCCACAGATTCTTGGGTTGCCTTTGAAAGCTAAGCTATCATCACAGCAGTATTTCTTCAACTTGAAGCTCAAGATAGATCCCGAGGGGTTCGCGCAAGTCATAGAAAAGATGCCACAGATTGTTAGCCTTAACCAACACGTAATAATGAAACCTATCGAATTCCTTTTGGGGCGAGGAATCCCATCCGAGGATGTTGCAAACATGGTTGTAAAATGTCCGCAGTTAGTTGCATTGAGAGTTCCACTCATGAAGAACAGCTTTTACTTTTTTAAGTCTGAAATGGGAAGGCCAGTGAAGGAGCTTGTTGATTTCCCTGAATATTTTACTTATAGTCTAGAATCCAGAATCAAGCCAAGGTACCAGAGGTTGCAAAGTAAGGGGATCAGGTGTTCATTGAATTGGTTCCTCAATTGTAGTGACCAGAGATTTGAGGAGAGATTGCAAGGTGATTATATTGAATCCGAGAGCCTAGGTCCATCATTCTGTATGGGTGGGAAGTTACAACTACCAGGGTATGAGGTAGTGTCAGATGAGGAGGATGAGAGTGATGATGAAGTACTTTATAGGCGCACTGTTTCTCTTTAATAAACTGCGAGTTATATCAAGGAATCATATTCATATTCCCAATCTTATGAGTATCAAATATTTTAATTCTTTGATATCGTTCGTTCTTGCTAACAGATCACTTCTTTTTCTTTTTTTTTCCCTTTTTTTAATTAATAATTACTCCCTCTTTCCCACTTCAAATGTTAACTTTGGGTTAGTTTTTTTTTTTTTTTTTTTTTTTGTGATTTCCCCCTTTTTTTGTGTCACTTCAAATGTTCACTTCAGAAATCAATGTTGTATTTAATGCACATTTTCCCACTTGACCTTTATTTATTGAAATTAAACACTTTTTTATAATTTCAAGAAAAAGTAAAAGGGTATTGAAATAAATTGCAATGAGATTCTTATAGAATTTATGAAAATTAATCATTTTCTTTGTCTGTTTGAAGATTCCAAAATGAACATTTGAAGTGGGATGAAAGGAAACTATAATCTTATGGATAGTTTAGCCAGATGGCTATTACCTATAAATTTCTTGTGAATTTCCTGTTATGATGAATTGCCAAGTATTGAAGAATTATGATAATATCTGTAATTTTATGATTCTGCTTGCTGGAAGTCATACATTAACCATGAACATGTGATCATCAGCGGGTTGAGAATCGATACTGTTCTGCAGTATGTTACAGACTTCGGTATTTCCCTGCAATACAAGGGTTACAAATTTGTCTCATTTGTTGTATACTACTTTAAATTGTTTCTGATGATATGCGCTGCTTTTCTTGATAGAATTTTGTGCGACCTGGTTGCGTTTCCCTTTATTAGATTCATCTTTGAGATGCCTTTGTTGCAGCTTGCTTCCTCTACTTTGGTTTTATTAGTTTGTTTCTTGGAGTATTTGATCAGTTAGGACTCAGAAGGATTGACTTGTAACTTGACTAGATTATTCTTGTTAATATCAGCTTGGTGATTTCGAGAACTGCTGAAATTTACATGTTCAGTGGCCAGGCCTTCGATGATGTGGGATTCTTGATCTCTTGCATAATTTTATGGCCCTTAATCAAAATGAAGTTTTCATGCTTCAATTTGCTTTTATATATAAGGTCGAGCTGCGATTGACATATTCTATTATCAACTCAATATTTTGACATTTAACTAAGATACCTTTCTTTTTTTCTTTCTTTCTTTTTCCTGTTTTGAATATCTGAGGAATGTTAAGCCATAGAGCTATTAAATCCAACCCATGTAAATTTGATCTTCCCAAGTTAGATAGCCAAGAAGCATGCAAGTTAGTGACTTCATTCTGGGATTATTAAATTAAAATTAATAATTAAGCATTTGGTTGAAAGACTTAATTATATTTATTCTTAAAGTTTAAGAATTAAAATAATTTTTTTTTCTATTTTTTTCCAATGCCCATATGAACCGCATAAAGGGGAAGCCAGTCTTCGCTTGAAAAACCTCTTAGTTGCTTCTTACAATTAAGTTAACCTCTTATTTTTCCAACTCTCTCTATCGTCTCCAAATCGTACCTCACTTGATTCAATCCCAAAAGGTAACAATGGTAAAATAACTCTTTTATGGATGCACTTTATCCCATCATTTTTTTTCATATGCAACAATTACTGTTCTATCTATTAATTTCCCATTTTACATTAGAATTCATACCCATTTTCCATTTGAATTCTTGATTTGCACCCATCCGCCTCTTTACATTTAAAATAATGGCTTAATCAGAATCTGTTATGAATTCTTGATTTGCACCCGTCCGGCTCTTTACATTTAAAATAATTGCGTTTCGAAAAAAATATTTTTGAAGAAATTTCTTTTTTTGAGTTTTTTTGAGTTTTAAAAATTATTTTTAGAGAGAAACATATAAATATGTGCTTTTTCTAGAAGTATATTTAAAAAAATCAATTTATAAAAATTAAAAAAATTAGTCAATTAAATAAAAAAAATATTATAAATGTATTTTTTTTACACTCATCACCAATCCCAAATTCCTCCCCTATTTTCAAACCTTTGTATTTTGGCACTATCAATAATTAATACTAAATTTCAAAATTATCAAATTTAGCCCCTACACCAATATCAATAAAAAAAAAAAAAAAAGTAAGCAATTCAGAACATTTACTAATCAAGTTTAAGAATTTCAAGGACTAGGAGTTTTAAATAATTCCAAATATCAGAAAGCAAAGTGTTAATATAATCAAGGGAAGATATACAGCCAACTTTTTCTTCCCAGGAAGATTTATATAATTCGATGATGAATACATCACTCATTACATTTTGCCACAATTGTACAGTCAATTTTTTTTCTTTTTTTTTTGGGGGGTATTTTTCAATACATATTATTTCTAAGCACATGGAAATCCAAAATATCCTCGAATTTATTTCTAGTATTGTTGCTTACCGAAACTCTGCAATCTCAAACACTCTCGCAGTTCCATCAATTGAAGCCGAAACAAGGAATTCCAGATCAGCAGTGATGGAGAGAGACTGCACGGCACCGGCATGGCCACTGAAAATTCTTATGCAATCGCCAGAGAGACTATCCCACAATCTTACTTTCCCATCTAAACATCCTGTAGCTAGGTATCTAGATGTACCCAGCCATGTCAAGCATGAAACCCCATCCTGCCCACAAGTGACAAGTTCCTCTCTTTAGAATATTGATATGGTTACACCAAAATACAAACAAACATAATTCAAATTATTGTTCTATTAGGTTGCATTCTAACGAGTTAAGCATCATTTTCCAAGATTTATTCCTTACTCCTCCTTTAGCCCAAAGCTTTCTCCTTTAATTTTTTTTTAATCGTTCAATACAGAGTAGAAAGCGAACTACTCAGCCACTATTTGAAAAATACTCGGGGTGCCTTTCTAAGCATTGAATCTCCACAACAAGACTGATGATTCTCATAATTATAAACAAAAACAAGAGAACTGCCATAACTTTTTCATTTAATTGTCAAGCCACCATGCATACAATGTTTGCCTTCGTCAATTAATCAATAAGAAAGCGAAAGTAATATAACCCTGGAATAAAACAAAGCAGACCTCATGGTAACATGTGGAGCGAGCTGATGAATGCTGCAGATCCCAGATGATAAGCCTCTGATCCATACTCCCAGTTGCAGCCCAAGGGGTGCTGCCACACGAGATAACAAGGCAAATCAAAAGTTATATTGAACAATCAAAAAAAGCTTAGGTCTTTGACCCACTAGTTTGTTTCCCCAATTTCTTTCCACTGGTGGCAGTGGGGGAGCGCAAGGAGAAGGGGAAGAAGAGGCTGACAACACAGGTTTATATTGCCTTCCCTCTTTGTAATTTATGTAATCACCAGTAAATAACAAGCATAAAATAATAAGGTGCTTAAAGTTACAAACAATCATATTTGAACTAATTTCACAAGTGCATTGCGCACACAGAGAGATTTTGAATCTACCTTGGTGCAAGCGCAACACACTCAATGGAATCTGAATGAGCAACAAGAGAACTAACCACCTGTGGATGGCAAGATGTAAGTTTACAAACAATAATAGATTAGTCACAACCTTTTCACTTGATCAAATTGTACAATTAATTACTAATAATTTACTAATTTTGCCCATGTGATATCAACGAGTAATCCACAATAAAGATCATCATTGCAAAATTGACATCCAAACATCATAAGGAACATTGAAATATCGACATCAACAAGAAGGATATAACCCAAATGCTCTTAGACATACAAGAATCATTCTATCCAAAGGTCCTTAGCTGTTAAGCTACAAGGTTAAAAAAGAAAAACCTACACTAGCATACATGCAAGCCCAGGAATAGACATCAACTACACTGCAATCTACATATAAAGATTTGAACCAAGTACTAGCTCAGGCCTACCTCACCAGCTAGACTCTTGTTAGCTGAGATAGAGCTTTCAAGCTAGAAGCACTTAAGGGCACAAAACAGCCACAAGTCCAACCTATCATTAAATGTGTAATTCATTCTATGATGGTATTTCACCATTGCTTCCCACTATAACTAGAGCAAGATTCAAGAGTTTACAGTTATGAAAGTACAAACCAATCACTCAGAAACGAGACCTAAAAAGTTAAAAGGAAATTATACACAAGGAGTACAACCTAAAAGCTGAAAAATTCCAACACAATGACCAAGACGCAATACTCTCTAAGAAAGAAAACCTGATGACATAGACAAAGTCATAATAGAAAAGGATATTAAATGCAGCGATAAACAAACCCTTCCACTTGTTATGTTTACAATGTGGACAGAACTGTCTTGTGAACCAGTAATGGCAAGAGTAGAATCTGAGCTTAGAGCCAAGCATGTCAATCCTTCCGTGTGGTAAGGATGATCTATACAGAAGAAACATTAGTAAGTAATGTGAAATAAAATCTAACAAGAAAAGTCATCTAGTTTAAAAATAACAGAATTATTCCAAAAGGAAAAGTTATTAAAGTAAAAAAGCATCTGAAAACCAAGAAACAACTGGTGACATCATAATTAAGTTCAATAACAAGTTTACCTTTTTCCTATAATATATGCATATTATATAAAAGAAATTCAGATGGCATTGCTATGTTAATATTACAATATTAAAAAAAAATTGCCCCGAATTTTATTTACAATGATTATCTCCCTAAGACACAATAAAAGAAAAAGAAAAAAGTCACATCTAGTGGTGCAATAAAACGTCCAAAAGCTAAAACCCTTTTCCATTGACATTTGGATCATCTTGATTAGCTGCAACTATTTTCTCGAATAAATTATTCCCCCCTTCCCTCCGGCTGGTACGCAATATTCATACTAATGAAAATTTTTTAAGTAAACTCAATCTACCATGTCATCTATAGACTAATTCAATTAGAAAGTGATACGCATTTAATTGTTTTATTCACATTGGTTGATATGAATACAACAATTAATGAATTCACATACATGTTATTATGTAATTTAATTAGTCTAATAGACTAAATTTATCTAAGAATTTCTCTTATACTTATATCTCAACACGTAATTCCTATTAGATTTGTGTAAGAACCCCATTAGTCAATCATAGCCAAGCAGTCAAAGGCACATTACTGATATGATATGCCTAATCTGCTTTGCCTCCTCTCCTACAACATCTCTTACCAAGCTCCTCCATTACCTTCCTTCTCTCTCGAGCTTAGCAGAATCAACTAAATAAAGAACCACATTCACTGCCAATGGAGCTAGAAGCATGGAATACTGATACCGATCTTTACAATTCAAAGAAGTGCTAGCTAGCAAATTTAATTAGGGATTCCAAGTTTAATAATTCAACAAGGAAACCATGGCAGTACATAAGAGGGATGGAAAATAATTGGAAAATCAAAAACTAAGTTGACTAAATCAACGGTTTAGGTTTTTTATTTTCAAATTTTAGTTCAAAAAGCAATCAGTTTTCAATTAACTGGTCCGTGCACATGCATAAAGTTTTTCTTAGTAAATCTTTCTCCCCATAACTCTTATTTAGATAATATCTTAGTCCTATATACATACACACACACACACACACACCCCCCTTTTAACCCCATATATATGTATATTATTTTATTTATTTACCCTTTTAATTTATATTAACTTAGAAATATAACTTATATCACAGACTATTTAATTTAGTTGTAAAAACGCAGCAATGCAAGTGTGAATATTGCCATCAATGGGTAGGGGATTGAGTAATCAGCCAAATTTGCTTTGATAATTAAGTTGGCATTTTGTTACATGGTTAGTTGTTCTAATCTCATCAATTTGTTGATTGATTGGGCCTCCCAATGGACCAACTAAAAGAAAAGAAGAGCCACTAAGGGGAAAATATAATCAAACTTTGAAGTTGTTGGACTAAGAAGTATAACTAAGCAAACAAAGCAACAAGAATTAATTAATGAAAATAGAAACATATCAATTACATTTTCAAATAGGGAATAGACAACTTTAGCACAAGAGGTTTAAAATTTCATTGTATTCCAGCAAGTTTACAAGTTATAGAAACACAAAATAAGCATCTTGTTTGCATAAGTTCTAACATTTCAACCTAAGTTCATGATTAGAAGCCTCCTAGAAATTTCTGAATTTTGATATGATCAAACCAAAAATAAGTTAAAAACAAGGTTAAAACTTTAACTTAGAATTCAAAGAGAGAGAATCTATAGGACAAAGAATAAAAAAATGTAACTAAATAACAAAGCAAAAAGCCAACATGATAACTAATATTACTATAAGACAAACCAAGCTAGGCTCAGGGTTGACTTGGCTCTTAAAATATTTGATTGAATTATTTACTGACTAATGAACCTATACTGAACAAAACTTTTTAAGGTATATTACTTCAACAAAACCGACTAAATCAAACAGTAAAAAAAATATACTCGTTAGAAAACATACTTCCAAAATGTGGCTAAATCATTTTAGGACAATCTTGTATATATATATATATATATATATATAGTGTTGGAGACGGAAAAATGTGAAAATCAAAGTATCTTAGTAAATTCAGCTATGATTTTATGAGAGATCAAAAGGAAGGCTAGCCATTTGGCTATTGCCAATACACAACAACATCAGCATCAGAAATTTGTTTTAACAAAAGCTTTCAACATATTCAGCAAGAACCTGCCGCTATAAACATCAAATATGCTGATGGATAGGATTTTAACAATTCTTTCCATTTTGAGGTAGCACCACCCCACTATATTAAGCATTTGGATCCCATAAGGGTCATGCTGTGTCTAGCCTTGCACCTTTCACCCAGTTATATTTAAGAAACATGCAGCCGCAAAGTCAACCTGCAACTCTTCTTCCTATTCTAGCGCAATTATAGTTCCTACTAGCAAATTTGTAAAGACTTCTTGAGGAGATGTGACATCATGAATTTGATTTAACACTTTGAAATTTCTTGTTCTACATTCTTTTCAATTCTCTTTGGAAGAGAAAGACATCGATATAAAATCCAGACCCTTTAAAAGGGAAAACAGAAGACTTCAAACTCAGATATGATAATAAGCAGATCTCTCTAATGTGAACAGGATTTTGACTTGAAGTTTGAAATGTTCCTATATGCTTTGCTTCTTTTAAAACTTCAACTACCTAAATCCAAAACAGATAATTATGCAAGCTCGATCAAAATATTACCTCTAACAACATGAATATTTTCTCCACTCCTTGGATTCCAAATTCTCAAGGTTGCATCGTCAGAGCCAGTGCAGATTGTTTTGCCTTAAGAAGGCATTGGATGTCAAGTAAATAAGAGAGGAATGGATCAAATTTGAGCTGAAACGAAAGTCTCAGCCAAAATAACAACAACAAATCACCAAAAGAAAATAGTTGCATACCGTCAGGGGTATAATCACCACAAGTCACACTGCTGCCATGTCCAGAGAACATATTGAGAAAGGCACCCTTATCAGCATTCCACATCCAAGCATTAGAGTCCTCAGAACCAGCCAAGACCAGATGCCCTCTTGGATGCCATCTGACCCACTGAGGAAAAGCATAGTCGATACATAATAAATGCTTAACAAAAAATTTGAGAAGGCAAAGTGCCACTAAGTACAGTTCACAAGCCCACCTCAATTCCCCCTCCAGGATTATCAAATTCATATTTCAAGGTTCCAAATGAAACATCCCAAATTCGAACAAGTCCATCCAATCCAGCAGATGCAAGTAGCAGGCCATCAGTACTGAAGGCTAAACTAGATACAGAGTCTTTGTGTCCTGTACGAGAATTTCCAAAATGTTGGGCTGAATAACAAGCAAAGGAACAAGAGGAGCAGAAAGTAGCTTTGGCTGCACCGGAAACATTGATACAAGTAATAATGATCAAGAAAAATAGCAAGGACAAAAATGATTAAACCTTGAAGCTCAGATGCCCAATCTCCTCGACCAATTTTCCAAAGAAACCCTTTATCATCCCCACCCCCAGTTGCCACTAGTTGAGGATCTGTTGGACTGCAGGCAACACTATAGAGCTCACCTGTGCAGAAAAGAGAAGATAATGACTTTTAGTTGCAGCAAAGTGAATATTGTGACATATTTGAAGCCACAAAATATACCATTTTAATTTGAGAAAATATACACCAAATCAATAATCTGGAATGCATGAGAACTAAATGCTCTATGTCAGTTTTACAATCTCAATATCAGACGCCTTGACACCCAGAGAAAAATAAGAAAAAATTTGAAATTCGGAAAAGAAAATGGCGGAATAACAGTTCACTCTCTCTTGTACAACACGAATGATATTTTCTTAAAAAAGAAGGAAAAAAATATAAGTATCGATTACAAATACACTTGAAGAAGTCCATTTCAAAGAAATCAACAAACATAAAAGTTAAAGAACTAGAGATTAAACAAGAAGACATACCAGATTCAAGCTCAAGAAAAGCTACTTCCTTGGATGCTATGTTCTGATCATAAAATTTGTTCACACACACTTTTTAATTTTCGCGCAAACATTTTAGCAAAATTGTTCCCTTTAATTCGAATATTCAACTAAAAGAATAACTTTAATTTATTGCAGGCCACAAATGGAGAGAACAAATGAAAATTGTTTAACAAAACAAACGAGCAAGTTCTGCAACTTACCAGTATGACCCGTGAAAATGAGCACTGAATCATCAATCCCATCTGGAAATGCCCAAAAGAAATGCAGAAAAACAAATTTGTTTATTATTATTTAGATTGCCCAGCATCAGGTTCCGACAAGCTAAAACCGATCAAATAACAGAAAATACTCAAATTGAATTGGAAAAAATTGCTAACCATCAGTTTCACCATCAGAACCAGCGTCATCTTCCGCATCAGGAAGATCTGTTTGGAGGAAAAGCAAATGATGCCAGCAGAAAATGGGGTAGAAATGGATATACAAGTGTTTAAGAGAAAGATGGGACCTTCATCGTCGATGGTAACTTCATCGACGATATCAGATTCATCGATGAAGACCTCGCCTTGATCATCGTCGTGGGCTGGATTTGTACTACACCCGCTTTCTGCATCTTTTGAAGGGGAGAGGGGTTTATCCAGTTTTCGTGCCATGCTCACGACAGATTTATTAACTTAAAATATATAAATAATTATTTCAAGAAATTAGAAAAAATAATTAATTTTTTAAAGAATGTTAATGACAAACTAAATAATTATTCTAAACAAAAGAGCATCGTTTAAATTTCTAAATATAGGAATGGCAATTCAGTGAATTCGAGGGAGATTTTCCATTCCTGAATTTTGCCATGTACTGCTGATTTTTACAAAAAAAAATTGTTTTTTGATTTTTATTATTTTTTTAATATTAAAAATATTTTTTATTTTAATTAATTAAATATATAATTATTTAAATAAATGTTATATTTTTATTTTATTATATATATATATCAGGGTGTAGATGTATATATCATCCTTATTCCGTTCTCGTCAAAAAAATTTTAGATCGAGACAGAAATTATTAGTTTTTTTTTTAAATTATTATCTCTGTCTAAACACTTCCTCTTGAACACTAACAAAATGGTGTTGTTTGGCACTAAATTAAAAGCGAAAAAATCCTAACTCTTGCCTAGGCCTAGCCACTAGCTTGTTGGACCCGCGGAATCAAGCCAGACCAGATTAGGCTAGTTTCGATTATTTTCCTCAAAACCACCGATTCTGGTTAGAAACCAGCAATTCCTGGTTTTAACTCAAATTTTTCAAAAAAAACACACACACACATACAATGGTTATGAAACCGTTGCCCCCCGCCTCCTGCACATGCACTGCACACATTTAAAATTTTAATTTTTTTAAATATATTAAAATATAAATAAAATAAAAATAACAAAAATAACATTTTTAACAACAAAAATAACAGCTATATTTTAAAATTATTATTAAAATTAAAATTTTTTATTTTTTCTCTATAAATATCAAATTCATTTTAATATTTTTCACTTCCTACACAATTTCATTCTCAATTAATTTTTAATTTCTTTCCAATTTAATCTCAATTCTTTCTACATATATTTATAATTGCTCTCTAATAACACTCTAAATTATTATTTTTCTCTAATTTCTTTCTAATTATACTTCTATATAATCTCAATTTTTTATTTTCTCTAATTTTCAATTTTTCCTCAATCTTACAATTCTTTTTTCATTATCTTTCTCTACATTTTTTTCTCAAAAATTAATTATAAATAATGACAAATAGTGGAATAAACAATTATTTTATAAAAATATTGTTGATTTGAAATTTTTTATTGAAAATTTGAATTAGGAGGAGGAGTTTAAAATTCTAACTAAATAAAGCTAAAAAAATGGGTAATAAACAATTGGGTGGTCCGGCGGCGGTGGCAGCAGCATCTGAAGCAAAATTTTGAACATCCTATATTTTTTAAATTTATTTTAAAAAAATTCAAAAAAATGATAAGTCATTTGATGTTGTGTGCAATTAGTGTACACAAATATACAAATTTAAAATTGAAAGTGCTTATAACATATTTCAAAAGCATTTGCAAAATAAACATACTGTTCAAATTAAAATAGAGAAAAAACAAAGTGAAATTTTTAGGTATGTAATATCTTCTTTTATTTTTCAATTATTTCAATACAATTATCAAAAAATAAAAAAAAATGACAAAAATGATAAATATGAAACATTTATCTTTTAGTTTTGGTAAAAAAAATATATATTTTATTAATTATTATCAAGATGCATTAAATCTATCAGTTAATCGTGTATCTAAAAATACCCTACTGTTTTATATAATTTATATAAAAAAGTTATTCAAAATATTTTTTATTTCAATTGACATGTTTGTATTTGTAATGATATTTAGAGTGATCATTGACAAATACATTATCATATGAGTTTTACATGTTATTGGATTAATTGTGAATGACAAATATAAAAAAAATTACATACATTTAAAGTTTTTAATGATCAGCATATCGCCGATAATATTTTTAAAATGATAAAAAAATATTAAAAGAATATAGATTAACTCATAAAAAAATTTCAATTTCTTTTGATAATGTAGCGACAAATACTGTATCAATTCAAGATATTCAAGTATTACGTCAATTTAATATTAGAGGTAGATTTTTTTCATATTAGATGTGCATATCTTGTATTAAACTTATGTGTTCAATATGTTTTGAAATCTTTGAGTGGTATAATTAGTTCAATTAATGTAACAATTTTATTTTTATAGTCACATTCACAAATAATAAAATTATAAGTTCGATTTTGTCTTAAAAATGACATAAAATTAAAAGATTTACAAGAGATATTCTTATTTGTTAGAATTAAACATATAAATTATTTAATAAGTCATATGGATATAAAAAATTATTGTGCATATTTATTTCAAATAATGTGCTACAAATTAATTTATATCTACAACATTTGGATGTTTGTTAACAACTTAAGATATTTTAAAATTTGTAATAATGCAACATATATTTTAAGTGATACTTATTATCCAACATGTCATTTATTATTGTGCAAATGTATTAATATTATTAATGCATTTCAATATTATATTAATGATTCAATTTTGCATGATTCTATAAGTATGATGAAAAATAAATTGTTGAATTATTTCAAATTTATTCATTTGATTGATCTTATATGTTATGTTTTTTTATTCTAGATATAAAATAAATAGTTTATATAATTATTTGAATTTTTATTATTCATTATTATATTTAAGTAATGATATTAGTGTTGTAACGATTATTAATGATGTAAAAAATCAACTTATAATTTATTTATGAAATTTAATTTGATTTATAATATTTTTACCAGTACTACTAATAGTGACACTGTTAGTCAAGATTCAGGTGAATCGATAAAAATTAGAAAGAACGATTATTTGATAATAAAAAGCCAATATTATAATATAGTTTACTTGAACTTAATATTTATCTAACAATTATATTTGAATTTACGATAGTAGAATAAGTAAAGATTTTTCAAATTTTGATTGGTAAAGTCGATATTAAAATATTTATTCGGTACTATTCTAAATTGCAAAACAAATTTTTTCAAATTTTGTTTCAATGGTTGCGGTTGAATAAGTTTTTAATATATAAAGTAATATTTTGGATAAGACGCGATCTAATTTAACTTCTGAATTGCTAAAAACTAAAACATATATTAATTATTAGATTTAAAATGATATTAAGACAACAATAAATAAATAAATAAATATTAATTTAAAGACCAATATGACTTTACTATTGAATGAATGATTGACACATCCGACATCAGTAGTTTCGATTAAAAAAAAGATCAACAATTAAAATCTAAATGGTAAGAGAATCATGTGGGCTTTGATTCATTTAAACTCCAAAATGATACATATACAACTTAATTAATAGTAAAAAATGAAGCTCAAACTAAATTATTTATATTATAATTTTATAAATATATTAATAAATTCAAACTTTTATAATTACATTATTTTTTAAATTAAAAAATTAAATTGATTAAATTTTTAGTCTAATTATAATTTTTATAATTTGTTAATTTATCAAATAAAAATATTCATTTATTATTCTAACTTATAATTTCTTAAAATCACATTTTTTTTATAAGAATCTAACTTATTACACAAAATTAAAAAATTAATATTCAATAAGTTATTTTTTTACTCAAAATTTTTATTTTTTTTATAACTTATTAGTTATACAAATTTATAATTTACACAAATTAATATTTCATAAGTTAATATTTTTTTCTTAAAATTCTCATTATTTGTTACTAATTTATTCCCCAATTTTTTTCACTTATTTTTAACTTAATATTTTTTATTTATTTATAAATAAATTGATAAATTAAATTATTTTTTCTTCAATTTCACCCAACAATTAAATTTAATTTTTAAACTTTAAATTTTAATAATTTTAATTGTATTTATTTATTGTGTTAATTATAATTAACATACACATGCTAATTTGATTGTGGAAGTGACTATATAATTATTATGCTAATTATATATATGATTATAAAAGTGATTTCGGTTGCATTTTCATATTATTTATTTATTTATTTATTTATTTATTTATTATATAAGTATTTTCTCCGATGCAACACGAGGGTAATATACTTTTTAGACACTTACATTGAAGAATAATTATGAAATGTTTGGATTGCTATTGTTTTTTAATTGATTAATTTTTTTATTTTTTATAATTTTTTTTTTAAATTTATTTGTGAAAAAAATATAATTTATTTTCTTCCATTTAAAAAGCAGTTTTAAAATTTTAAATAATAAAAAATAATTTTTTATTTTTTAAAAGAAATATCTACAAAAATCTATTTATTTATATTTATTTTTCATTCAAAAACAATTTTAAAAACTCAAAAAAAATAAAAATATTTTTTTTATTTTTTAAAAGCAATGACAAACAAAACTTATTTGTGTATAAAAATGTATAAGAAAGCGAGTTTTTAAGGTGTAATTTTACTTTCTCAACTCTGTTTTCGAATGCGGCATAGAGATATATATTAATGAAAAATAATAATTTTGAAAGGATATTTCATTATGAGAGCTTTTTTCTTAATTAGGGTTTTCTCTAGAGTTCATCCTTAACTTCTTCTCTCTCCTTTGTTTCATCTTTTTGATCGTACATACTAAAGCCAATCCATTCATCTCCTTATTCAAAGGAATTTATCCATATCAGGTTGATCTACGCGTAATTGAGACGCGTGCATTCTCTTAGGAATAAGATCGGGGCATTGGACGCCACCGTGCTTGTTAAGTTTCCAAATTTCTAATTTCAATCCTTTCCTAATTAGGATTGTGCTTAGTTTCGTCCGTGGTGCAGCAGGAATTAGCTCTCTATAAAATCAAGGAATTCGCAGTGATCGACCATCTATTTCTAGTATTCAAGGGGGTTCAAGAATTTCCATTCATTCACTGTATTCAAGTTTTCCAACTACTGGGGAACATCTCTGCGAATTTGGGTTTCACTGCCAATCGGGTTGTCTCCATCGTCCACTTTCTGCAATCAATTACTGTGATTCTCTGTAATCTTTTGTATTGTTTTTTTGCAATCAATTGTTATTGTATAACAATTCGTATTGTTGATATTCAACTCTGTACTCTGTATTTTCCTATTTGTTTTCAGAGTTATATTTTTGTCCGTTATTTTCCATCTCCAATGGCAATATATTTTAAATTTAAGAGTGCCAAAACTTATAGTTCTGTTTATGTGGATGGACCTTTTATAACAGTAGCAGCCTTGAAACAAAAAATAATTGAATTCAATTATAGAAGTAAGAAGAAAGCTGATTCAAATGGGTTATGTATGGGCACTGATTTTGACATTCTGATCATGAATGCCCAGACAAACGATAATTATGATGATAACATGCTCATTCTAGCCAATTCTAGTGTATTGATCCGCAGGGTTCCTGGAACCCGAAGATGTAAGCCCATTGACACAACAACTATTGTTATGCCAGGTTGTAGTATTCCTACTAGTTCTACTTCTGGTTCTGTTTCTATTAATAATTCTACTGAATCTGGTTCTGGTTCTGTTTCTGTTTCTATCAGTAGTTATACTAGTTCTGGTTCTGGTTGTGTTTTTGGTTCATCTGAAAATGCCTCTGTGGCAAATTGTGGTGAAGACACTCGATCTGTATTCGAGGATGATGATTTGTTTGGAGATGATATCTACCTGAATGTGAAACCAGTCCAATGTGGTAGGCCAGGAGATCACGAGGAGAGCAAGAAGATCAAGGCTTTAGTCAATACTCCTGCATTGGAGTGGCAACCTCTGGGTTCTAATGGTGGAAGTTGTGGGACTGGAGGTGCCAATAGTAGAATGGGGGGCCATGGTTTTGTTGGATTGGACAAGAGGGTACCTCCAGAGGGCTATGTATGTCATAGATGCCATGTGCCAGGGCATTTCATTCAGCATTGCCCAACAAATGGTGATCCAAATTATGACTTCAAAAAACTAAGACCTGCAAATCCAGATGGTGCAGCTGCTGTTTTGCAAGCTAATGAGGTTGATTTTGACAAGAGAATGGAAGATATAGCTTCAAAGAAATTGTCGTCTATCAGTGATTTTCCAGCAGAACTTCTCTGCCCTTTGTGCAAGCAATCAATGAAAGATGCTGTATTAAGTAGTAAATGTTGTTTCAATAGTTTTTGTTACAAATGTATTAGGGATCACCTAATCCTCTCTAAATTGAAGTGTGTATGTGGAGCAACCAATATGCTTGCAGATTACCTTATTCCAAACATGACGGTTAGGGATACAATTAGTAGTATACTGGAGTCTAGTCTTTGCAATAGCAGCACTGGTGAAAATGCAAAAACAAACTCTTTTAGAGTTGAGGATATGGAATCAGCTCGTATTTCACAACCAATGATATCTGCTGCATTATCTCAAAAAAAGAGGAAACTCCTGGATAGTCCTGAGATAGGGTCTAAGAAAGCCAGAACTCCAAGAACAACTGATTTATTTCAAGCAACTAGTGAAGACCCGACAAAGAAGGAGCCAGCAGCAGTTGCCAGTGTTCAAGCAGCTGAGGAAGAAGAGGTGCAGCAAAAGGCAGCTTCTGGTGAGATGGGAAAGAAAAAGAGAAAGAGGAAAAATTCTCAAGATGTGGAGACAGAGAACTATGTGATGCCGAGTGGTTATCATTGCTACAATCCTTATTGGGGTGGTATGCAGATGGGGATGGAAGGATATGTTGCTCATTATTATGGTGATGCAATGAGTAGTTATGGGTTGGACCCCTTTGGCATGCCTTTCAATGGTGTTATGCCCCAAGCCTCTTTCAGCTCACAGTGAAGGAAAACCAAAAAAGGAGCAACGGATGCAAAACTTCATTACTGAGTTTCAGCAGCAATTCTTCTTAAGATATCTTTTTCAGCTCTATTATGTAATTAAAGATAATCAAGTTTAATTTTGATACAATGATGTAGGGGCCAAAATGTCGAGTAGCAGGACGTAAAATTAGTTTGTTTGACTGATCTTTTAATGAAATTCTTATTTTCTTTTTCTCAGACGTTGTCGGACCAAATTCGCTTATTTCATGGTTGTAATTTTGAGTTTAAGCTCTTCATTCCTCGTTGTTTGTTGAACAAATTTGCAGCTAAACTTTCAGTGTAATGTCATAGTTAATTAAGTAGCCATCATGTTTTTGTAGAGAAAAAAGAATCAACATCTAAACTTTATAAATATATTTTAATTTAGATAATCAACAAATTGTGATTTATTCACCAATAAATTTATTGGTAGACTTGATTTTTACTCCAGAAAAAAAGAAAAGAAAAAAAAAACCTTGTATATAATCAATACATCATTATGCTTTTTATTTTTATTTTTTTTATTTTTGAAAGAATACATCATTGTGTTGTTTTACTTAAAATCAGCATTAAAATTCTACCAGCTATATTGGAATAAGATTTTTGCAACTTAAAAATAAATATTTAAATCACATAAAGACACGAAATGAGAAATGCAATCATAATTTTAAATTACATGAGTAATAAGAAAATAATTAAATGGAAAATCACCTTGTGAAAAATTTAAGTCTTTCAAACAATTAAAATTCGAATTTTACCATTATTTCCAGTGAATATTTACTTAATAAAAAAAAGTAGATAATTAAATAATTTTAATTTCACAAACAAATATTTAAAATTAACTAAATTGTATTTATGTCTTGAATTAAAATAGAAGAAAAATGATAAGAAAACAATAAATATTTAGAAAAAAAATATACAAAAGGAAAGCAATGAAGATAACAAAAGAAGGGCGAAATTGAAAAGAATAATTAACATTTTTTGAAAAGAAACTTGAAATAAAAAAATTTAGAAATACACTTAAATTGAAACATAGGAAATATAAATTATTTTTAATAGAACCCAAAATTTAGTGTATTTGGAAAATGATTTAGCCACACAAAACAAATCAATAATTATTGATTTGTTGCTCCACACTTAAAGCCCTCTTCCAGTCACAGTCACAGTCAATTTTCTTATCTCCTCTAGATTTCTAAGTGGCTATGGTTGTCCTCTCACAGGATAACCCGCTCTCCCTCCACCGTCCATTTTTTCATCCTCCACATCTCCACCGTCCAATTATATCAAAACTGCTTCTCTTTCCCTTCCCATTTTCACCCTCTCTATCCACCCCTATCCTCTCTTTCTCTCTCGTTTTTTTTTTCCTCTGCTCTTCACCACCACCACCACCACCAATGGCGGCTTTGCAGAATACTCCAATTTATCTCCAATCCAAAGTCCCACCGGCGGCACGACTCTCAAGAACTATTTCATCTCAAAAACCCCTCAGCCTTTCCTTCTCCGCCACTTTCCCTTCGCTCAACCTATCCACCGCCAATAACAACCTTGTTCGCGGCGGCGGCGGTGCCGCTGGAGCAAAAATGGCAGCAACTGCCGCAGGCAGTTATGCGGCAGCTCTGGCCGACGTCGCCAAGTCAAATAACACTTTAGACGCTACATCTGCCGACGTTGAGAAAATCGAGGAGGTATTCAACGATCAAGTGTTCGATTTCTTCTGCAATCCAACAGTGGAGACGGAGAAGAAACGGCAAATGATCGACGAAATTACCAAGTCATTGGGGCTTCAGCCCCACACTGCTAATTTCTTGAACATCTTGGTGGACGCGAAGCGCGTCGATTTGGTGAAGGATATCGTGAAGGAATTCGAGCAGGTGTATAATAGGTTAACCAATACAGAGCTGGCGATTGTGACTTCAGTGGTGAAATTGGAGGAGCAGCATTTGGCTCAGATAGCGAAGCAATTGCAGAAGCTAACTGGAGCTAAGAACGTGAGGATTAAGAGTGTGATTGACCCGAGCTTGGTGGCTGGATTCACGGTGAGGTATGGAAACACTGGGTCTAAGCTGATTGATTTGAGTGTGAAGAAACAGTTGGAGGAAATTGCTTCTCAACTTGATTTAGGTGATATTCAATTTGCTTCTTGAGTTGAATTGTCTAAAATAATTATTTTTATTTTTATTTTGCAATTCTTTTGTAATGGGGATTTGATGTTGGAACTGAATTTTTGTATTTTTGCTTTTGGGTGAAAAGTTAGAAAAGATTATTCAGTGGGGAATGAGAGTTGGAATGTGTATTCAATCTAATGGGTTACTTAAATTTTTCTTTTTTCTTTCAATTGTAATATGTTATAAGCTATTGCAGTGAGTGTGCAACATGAAAAGCATTTTGGCAAAAGTTGAGGTTGATGAGAGTGTGTAATGGTGACTTGGGAACATCTGCCTTAGAATTTGCTACCAGAAATCACAGACTATCCAATGAGAAATTTTAGCCAATATATGGTAGTACTTAAGAATTTATTCAATCAATTACTTATTAGATTGATGTAATAACAATCTAAGTTGCTAGGATTTGACCAAGTACCCAGCTAGCTCCATGAGATGTGGCTTTAATTATTGTTTAAAAATCTTTTTTACATTAATTTGTGGTTAACAATTCAATCAACTTCTATTTAATCCAGAGATTTTTCTATTTACCATTATTCGTTGCAAAGTTAATACATGGCCATAACTTAAATAATTCCACAATTTCCTTTCTTAATCTACTTTATCATGCAAATTCCACTAAGGAGGCATTTGGCTCGCATTAAAAAAAAAAAAAGTAGCACCCAAAAATCAAAATGAGAATGGATAATTCCCACTTGGTAAAAAAAAACATTCCGGATTGAAAATTTCATACCCTAGGAATAAGAATCACACATTCCTCCCTCTCTCCCTGCACAATCAAATTTGATTTCTAAGCAAAAATCAAAAGAAAACACGTATATTGACAAAATAATTTATTTTATTTTATTTTTTATTCAATTAAATATAAAATATTTTTTATAATTTTCTTTTTAAAAACATTTTTGTTAATTTTCACAATAAAAGATTTTTTACACAGAAAAAAAATTGGTGTTGTCAATCATTGTTATTTATTTATTTAAACAATATAAATTTACTCATGTATATTTTAATATTACTCATCAAATCGCTTAAAATTATTGCAAATAATAAGTTATATTAAAATTTATAAAATTATAAATTATTTGAACCAAAAAATTAATAAATTAAAAATATATATTGTCATTAGATCTACAAAAGAAAATTTAGAAATTCTTTTTCATGGTTCAATTTTTCTTATGAATTTAATCGGTTCAAAAAAAAAATTGATTTCAATTCTGTTTTGAACTAAATAAAAAAAAGTAATTAATTATTCCATTTTCGATTCCCTGCATTTCAATTTCAATTCCAATTCTAATTCCAGAGTTCGAATTAAACTGCCCCTAAAAGGTTACAGCACATGAATGCAATAATAACAGGATCTCAAAAAAAAAAAAAAATCAGCAATCAATAACAACAGGACCTCAAAATTTCAGCAATTTAAAGAACACCTCACTGAATCATTCTGAACAGTAATAATAATAAGCTTAGATTTATTTGCTGAAAAACATAAAACGTTAAAACATGAAAATGGTCCTTCTCAAATTGACACCAAATTATTATAATAACGATTTCATATATTTAAGTACTTTTCCTGTTAGTGAACGACATTATAAAATTATTATTATTATTATTAAACACTAGTTACTCTCAACTATTTTTTTTTTGGTAGCTAAACATCTTTTAAAACCGAACAACTTTTATTCTTTTTTATGATTAATTAAACCTTACCAACTATCAAGTCATTATTAGTGTGGAGTATCACCATACAGTCTATTTTCTATTTAATGATTATTTTTTATTTATTTAAATAAATATTGTTCAATTAGCCTTTACTTGTTTGATAAATTGAAAAAACTTGTAAAATTATTCGATTTGTTTATCTTCAATTTATTGTATGCTATAATTATTATTTAATGAACGCATTGTATGTCTTATATTACCAACTTCCTTTTCTTTTTCAAAATTTTAGTTTTCTTATAGCTGGTCCAAGCTTTACAAACTTTGGTATAACTCAATTTTATGTTCCTCCTCGAAAACATTTAATAAATTGTTTTTCTTTTGTAATTTTTGAGATCTGCATTTTACTTATGGAATAATTGTTTATTTTTTAAGTTTAACTTCAAATTATTAGCTTTCATTTCTATTAAGTATTTATGATTGGAAGTATGATCAATCTATGTGCAGATCATAGCCCCTTTTTGGGTCATGACACTACTTAAATAATTTTTTATGGTTTTTTTTAAAATAATATAAATTCACATTAATATTATCAAAATACATTATAAAAATAAAAAAATTTATTAATAACCATGCAAAGCATGGGCATACTATTAGTGAGTACATATAATTAAATATCAAATCCCTCATCTTTTACCCTGCAGCCGTAGCTCTACAAGTCATTCACGTGTGCATCTTTTATCAACTCGCATGAAGATAAAAAAATAATAATAATAATAATAATACATGCAACAATAAAATATTTGTAAATAGGGTGAATCTCTAAACTGATTGAGGACTTGATAAAACCACACGTTCCCAATTCCCACTCGAGTTCATAATGGGAGTAATTAAGCAGAAATAAAATATCAACCAGAAATCAGAACGTAAACCCCCCAGCTGTAGAGCCAAAAACAGTTTATCCAGAAGATCATATGGTATAAATTATAATTAATCAAAGACCATTATAGCACAATTGTACCAATTGGTAGTCTCTTACTGAGGCTAAAGGGAGGTTGTGGTTTCGAATCCCAGCTCCAACAACCTACCTGGTAAGCAGGAGATGGGTTGGAGGTACTGGGCCATGGACCCCGGCAGCCCGTTGGTCTCAGTGAGACGGCGGGTGGACTTGTTCTGTGGACTTGAGGTAGGGCTCATGCTGTGGATGAGACCCAGCCGTTACAATGCTCAAGGTTACTTGCTTGTGTTTTCTTATCATATTCAATGGCAGCCCTATTCTACATATAATAAAAGGTACATATATTCAAATCATTTAAAAGCAAATCCGGATTCCACTATGCATTTTCATTTTGTTCAGAGAGGAAATTTCAACTCCAAGGATCTGTGCAAGCTTCAGTTCAAATTGTACTCATAAAAAAGAGGACTCACAAAGGATGAGAAGAAAAATACGTTTCTACTAAATTTTGGGCAGAGTATCTGAATTATACCTTTGTAGCAGATATTCATATTCATCCAGATTCAAAGATCTGGTCTCCATAAACGAATCTAGCCAATAAATTATAAATTACAGAGCTTATCCAAATAAAAGAAGAATCCCTTCAGAAATCCACACCCATTTATACAGCATATGAATTCAATGAAATGTACAAACACATATATCCTTCTGGAAAATGCTATTCCACTCTCTGCAAAGTTCCTACAGAAATTGATTCTTTTGGCAAAGATTTGGGAAGTTTGGCATTACAAGAAAACTACTCTATGATGCCAAAGATGAAGCCCTTCCGCTGATTCATATGAGCTTTGATTCAATCTTTTCTAAGCACACGCATGCCACAGGATTTATCCTAAACACAAGTGTCTTGTTAACTGAATTGTTTTTCTGAATTAGTAAATTTGACCAACATGTTGACTAATTGATTTCATTAACTTGAATGTCAAATGTGAAGTTGGCTTGTGTTCAAATAAGGAAAATTTAATGCATGAACAACTTCACATTTGACAATAAAGGGATTGACAATAAGCCAAATAATCTTCAGAATATATTTCTCTTCACATATTGTCAAAAAGTGGTTCTTAAATTATATCACAAAAGGAACAAGTTACCCATGGAGTTTCGGCACTGAGTTGCTCCAAAATGTTTTTACCTAATGGTTTGTATTTTTTTTTCAAGCAAAGTGTTGCAGCTGATGTTTGAACCAGTTGTATTTATTCTTATAATCTGTAGATGCATCAGAAGGCAAACAATAACAGAAAATAGAAATTTGCGTTGTGAATAAATTCCAAATTACCTTCCTCGTTGAATTTCTTGTTGCATGATGTTGATCTCGGCCTTGATCTCCGGAACTTGATGTAACTCCGTTATTTCCTTAGAAAGATCACCATTAATCGCCCGCAGCTCCCGCAGCAAGCTGGTGCCGGTGCATTGTAAACTTCTGTACATCCGCCTTGACCTGAACAAGCTCTGCCCTAAATGCATCAATAGACCGTAGCTGAGCCTCCAATTTCAAGGATCTCTCATACACCTGTCGCACCTCATCATTCCTCTCAGCCTTGACGGTAACCGCCGCCGCGGATAGGTGTCGCAGCTGATCTTGAGCCTGAGAGAGGTCTTGCTTTAACGCCACATGAGAGGCTGCCAACTGCTGGTTTTGGAGGAGGAGGGATTGAATTTCCCGGTGCTGGAGAGCAATGCGGTCTTCAAGGATGGTTGATGTATTATAGAGACGACGGTAGTCGATCGGAAGATGGTTGCTTCCGCCCATCTCTGTTGGTGTGCTTTGTGCTTCTATTCTGTGCAATTAAACAGGACACTCGAGCCTTTAAAATGGTGGGCTTTTAAAATGGGCTTCTGATGTGGACAAAGGTTCACAGTCTCAATGAGACTAATCGAAGAATAACGAAGAAGTGGACTAATGGACCGACCGATGGAGACGCTTCGCCGGAAGTATTAGGCAGCGTTTGGCCCCACAAATATCTTCGTTTTCTTAGCTCGCAACTCTGACAGAATAATCAAATTAATAATTAATCACAAAAATCTTCGTTAAGCCTTCGATCCTAAGGAAGCAGTGCAGGACTTGCTTTGCTGGTGATTGCGCGTATCCTAATTATAGCAGGTATTTATATATAATTTTTTAAAAGATATTTTCAATCAATAGAAACTCTTTTCTCTTTCGTTATCTTTATGCTCTGATTTTCTATTCATCAATTGTTCTCTTTTTTCTTCTTAATTATATCTATAGCAAAGAAAAAGGGTGAAATTTATAATTTTTAAAAGATTTATAGATTTTTGTAATTTACGAGGTCTGATTGCTGCTTTTCTGATCTGATAGTTAAGAGTCATGTCGATGCTCGATTCCTTATTCAGCAAGGGCTTTAAAGCTGCCAAATGGTAATTCACTCGTTTCTTCTGCTTATTTCCTTCATTCCTTTCCTTTTTATTCTGGTTTTGCATGGAATTGGGAATTTTGGGTTCTGTTTGGTTCCTGAGATAATGCTGGTACAAACAAAGAAAGTAAATAACATTGAGCATCTTGTCTAATAATCAAATTCTATGATTATATTACATGCTTCTGTTTCTTCGCAATTGACTCAAAATTTCAGGAATCAAATCATTTTTAAACTACTTCATCTCTTGCTTACATTAAATTGAATGTTTGAATTACAATTTGGTGTGCTTTTTAGCTTTAAATGTTCTTAGTCTTTCGATTAAATGCTGTGATTTGTCATTTTGGAGTTAAATTAGTGAATTTTCCATTGTCTTGTCTGTTTGCAGTAAAACCCTACTCAAGTTGACTATACCACGCATTAAATTGCTGAGGAACAGGAGAGAGATTCAGATAAAGCAAATGCGTCGAGATATTGCTAAGCTTCTTGAGACTGGCCAAGAAGCAACTGCTCGCATTCGGGTATAACAGTCCTTTCATTTAAATTGTTTTTGGCTAGGCTGTTATTGCTGTTTCAATGAATGTGACCATTTTCCTACTTAGGGATTTATCCATGGGAGGAAGAAGAAAATCTCCTTATTGTAATATTTTATATATATATTTCCTGTCCATTTCAGGTAGAGCATATAATAAGAGAAGAGAACATGATGGCTGCTCAAGAGATCCTGGAGCTGTTCTGTGAGCTTATTTCTGTGCGACTTCCAATCATTGAAACACAAAGGTTATTCCTCAAATTGATTGTCTGGTGTGCTGTCTTCTTTTTTTTTTGGCATGTTCTATTGATAGGCTTTCTGAATATATTATATTCCCAGTAATGATGCTTTATGAGACTAATAGTGTGGAACTAATAGGCAATTTGGGATGAGATAAGATGTGTGGTTGAACTTAGGTTGTCGCACATATTGGTGAAATTATAGAATGAAGCTTCATAATGTATGTTATGTTTCCCAGGTTTTCATAATCATACGAATATTGAGTTTGTCCAGCAAAGAAGAGAAAAAGGATATAAGGGAAAAGTGAAGGACTGGGATACAAGATGCCAAGTTATACCACCCATTGCATATTTGAAGTATTAACTTCGAGAATATTTATACTTGATCGCTTTAACTTTCAACATAAGCTTACTTCATGAATTGGACATTTTGATTTACTATTGGCATGTGAACGAAAACTTAGTATGAATTTCTAACTGTAGCCATATTAAAGGTGCTAAGTGGTCTTGGGGCCTAGGCACAAGTTGCAGGCATATGCCTAATTATGGTGAGGTGCCCACCAAGGAAAGAGAAAAAAGTAAAGAGGAGAAAAAAGGAAGACCAAACTTCATTATGAGATAGCTTATATGATAATACTAATAATACTCATAACATAAAGTATCCATCAACATCAATATTTTCTAAGTTCAAAATTAAGATCAAAATAGACTTAAAATGATTATCCTACTCTTACTAAATTGCAATTATCCCTAAAGCAACCATAAGATTTCAACATCATCAAACTTAACAATAATATTCTTTATCATCATTCAAATTGAGCACTAACAGTTTCCTCTTCATCTTCTTTATACTCTTCTTGAAAACTATCTTCCAGAACTCTTAAGTTCTAGAGGAGTATTAGCCCTTAAACAAGAAGTTTTTTTGCCTTTTTTCCATTGTCTTGGGCCTTGCAGTTGGAGTGGATGTGGGCAGTAACATTTTCTTCTTTAACTGATCTAGTACAATAGGCCTCTTCTTTAACCCCACTAACCCATGCTAGGTCAAATAATGATCTAACCAATTCAATCTTTCCCTTTTTGTTCTTTTGGTTTGATATGGTGTGGAAGCAAAATAAACTCTTTATCTTGTTTTAATCAATATTATAGGTTGCTTGATGGATTAAAATTAATATAATAGCGATATCAGTATAAGGATAATGTTGATGAAGCACGTATTCTTTATGCCTTTTGTTTGACTTAAAAGTGCACATCTTTTGAAGAGAGCTCTCAATTGTAGCAGGCTGAGGCGCTGAGATTGGAACCTCATGAGCCTTGAGTCTGAAGCATGCGTTTAATAAATATGCATCTAACATTTTTTTTAGATTGGAATGATATTGTTAAGCTGAACAACGGACAATATCATCTGCAATTGAATTTTCGAATGGGTTGATAAATTGTGCAACATGGCCGTGATGTCTAATATGAATAAATTGTGTATAGTACTGGTACTGGCATATTTGTGTATGAGAAAAATAAAAAAAAAAGCTTGGGAATCTAAAATGTATGATGCCTTTTTCTGACAAGTGGCATATTCACTTAGCATCATATGATGCTAGTGCTAGTAATTTTATTGTTTTACTCTGCCAAGTTCTGGTTCTACTTAATTTGTTTAATTCAACAGTATTTAATATTTTAACCTTAGAATAGAATGAGTGAAAATGAACCTGTAGAAACTCAGAATTGATTCAAATTCTTTTAGAAATCTAATATATAAAAGGACAATTTTATTTCAGGGAATGCCCTTTAGACTTGAAAGAGGCAATATCTAGCATATGTTTTGCTGCACCAAGATGTGCAGATCTGCCAGAATTACTTCAGGTCCAAATGCTATTTGCTTCCAAGTACGGAAAGGAATTTGTGTCTGCTGCAACTGAACTTATGCCTGATTGTGGTGTCAATCGCCAGGTTTTATGAACTGTCAACTTGTATTTCAGCATAGTATATGTGAATATTGACGTGTTCTTTTTTTTTCCCTTTTGACATTTTCCTGTAAATTGAAATGCTGAAGTTTACATAAAAATTGATATGTTTATTGTTTATACTTGTTTTGACATTTTTCCTGTCAATTATAATGCTGCAGTTGATAGAACTTTTATCTATTCGTACCCCTGCACCTGATATAAAGTTGAAGCTTCTGAAGGAGATTGCAGAAGAGCATGAATTAGATTGGAATCCGGCTGACTCTGAAGCTGAGCTTTTAAAGAAACATGATGATTTATTGGTAAGTGATGTCATCTAGCTGGCCTGGTTCTTGTTTTGCTTTTCCCAGCTTACATGTGTCCCTATTTTGTCAGAATGGTCCAACACAATTTGTAAGTGGATCTACCTTGCCTCTTCCAAAAGAGAAACATGATGAAGCATTGAACTCTATGCCTGATCATGCCCATAATGAACAGTCAGATTCTGATACAGACTTTGATGAGTTAGATTTTCCTGAAGTTCCTAAGGTCGCCTTACGGCCAAGTACAGATGCTGCATCTGCACCAGAAATGTTTCCTATGCCTTCTGTTACACCGCAGAGCAATGATCATGAATCATCAAATCCCACTACATCTGAACATCTAGCACAGGAACCTTGTTTAGGAAATAAGGGTATGACTGAAGCAAAGCCAGTGGCTACCAAGAATGAAATGCCCAATATCATAGAAAGTGCCAAGGAAGAAAAACAGTTTGTGCCTTTTATTTCTCCGCCATCAGTATCTTCAACATCCTTTTCGATAAGGCCAAGCAGTTTGCCTCCTATCTCAACGACAAAAAGTGAGGCCAATGTGGATCTGCAGGATGTCTTAGCTGCTGCTCAAGCTGCTGCAGAAAGTGCTGAACGTGCAGCAGCGGCAGCTCGGTCAGCAGCTTCGCTTGCTCAGGCAAGGATTAGCGAGCTCACCAAGAAAAATAGTGAGAAGTTCCCTGATAATAGTAACGAGAATCCATTTCATACAGATGTGCCTGATCAACCTGGGGCAACAGAAAAGCCTCATTTTGGTCATCAAGACTCCCTTGATGATCACACTAGTGTTTCAAATTATCTGGACTCCAATTATCTACCTGAAGACAACCAACCATTGGAATCGAATGATCTTCCTTCTTTTGAAAAACTGAAGGTGGAATATGATGCCCCTTCCAGTTATCGTGTTCAAGAGCAAGGGTCTGTTAATCGCCAGCCACAGAGATTGCCTTCAATGGATGATGAATCGTTCTTCTCATACCCAAATTTATTTACTTCGCAAAACTCAAATCATGGACGCAGTGCTTAATACATGGGCAATAATTCCCATTCCACCAATTAGGCTTGAATTGCATGTGTTTGAGCATCTATCTTCAGGTCCTGCTGGCGAGTGGATTCAATGTTGGTTTATGGCTGTAATTCAAATATTGTATTGATCCACTTATTATTATATTTGTAAAGTAAGAGGTCATTAGCTGTCGTATAGCAAGTACAGTAAGAACATGACTGCCAGCCTTCCAGTTTCTTCTCCAAGGTTTGAGTTTATCCTGTGATGTGTTGATGAGGTTTAGGATTATGGACAATAATTGTGCTGGTAATAAATATATGTATTTTTTCAATGAGTGCTTTTCATTTTGTGGGATGTCTTAGCTGGACAATTCTAATCTGTATTTTGTTCATGACTTTATTCATAAATCGAATCAATGGTTTTATCACTGGTTTGTAAGCAAAACAACTATTAATATACTTGTATGTAGTTTCATCACTAGTTTGTTTTTATGAATAAGCCAGCAGTGCTCAATACACCAGGTTTTTATGTGAGGTTAATGTTGCAGTTAGAATACCGTGTTATTAAGGTATTGTTGTTTATCATGCTGGTTTTGATCAAATTACTTTTGTCCATGTAAATAAGAAAGCTAATGATGCTGCGGAACGTTTGTCTACACTCTACAACTTGTTAAAGAGTGTGTAACCTCCCTTAATTGGGTTGTAAATGTTCCTGCTAAGGTTTAAGCTTCTGGCAGCCTATCTGTTAAGGTTGATGGAGATTCAACAGATAGCTAATTGTTAATAGCTGATTGCAAAAAAAAAAAAAAAAAAATTATACGCTTGTTATTTAGATGTTAAATGATTATTAAAGATATTGTTTATTTTATTTTCTAAAAAATATATATTATATATTTTAATATAATCTATGCTTTATAAGTTAAATAACATATATTATAATTAAAAAATATAAGTTTAAAAAAATAAATATTTTATATATGTATTTTTTTTTGTAATGGATCGGCATTATTACTAGTTTAATTATTATTTATAATATTTTCACATTTATTTATTATTTTTGCAATTACAAATAATTTATTGATTGAAAATTTTAATTTGGATACCTAAATGTTTTGCATTTGATCAATTATTAAAAGGGTAATATAGTATAAATAAAAAATAAATTTTAATCAAGTACCTACTGATAAGAAAAAAAACTCTAAAATGAAACTTTTAAAATAAACAATTATTTGAGAGTATTAACTCTTGTGCTACCGATTGAAATATCTTATCAAATAATTCTAGAAAAACTATTGGGTATAAAATAATTATCAACTACCCCGAATCTCTAAACCAAACAACTTCTTAAATTGCAAATGATTTCAATTTCTATACTTTTATTTATCTAAATCGAAATAATTGACTTTTTAATACGAAACGAAATGTCTTAAATGAATTAAATTGTATTTTTCACACTTTAATTTCTTTCAAAACTTTTTGCTCTTTAATTAAAAAAACTTTGAATTTTCCAACTTCTACACTTTCTAAATTTTAAAAAAATAATAATAATTCTATAGATTTGGATTTTCAACTTGTTCGCATTATTATTATTATTATTATTATTATTATTATTATTATTATTATTATTATTATTATTATTATTATTATTATTATTATTATTATTATTATTATTATTATTATTATTATTATTATCCAGTGTGAGAATTTGATTTTGAGATGAAATTCATTTGGAGATTAAGGGGTGATGGTGATGCCACTAGGCTTTGAATAATAGGGATCTGTCTCATTTACCTTAAAAGATAAATTGTTTAGGCAAATTTTATCCAAATCAAAATAAAACAAATTATAAAAAAATTTTGAAAAATTTCAAATTACAGTCAGAAACAAATTTTTAAAAAATTAATAATTTATTCTCATATTATATTGTATGAATTTTAAATATTACAATACAATATATCACATAATTTTTTATATTTGAAATATTTTTGTGTGAATTATTTATATTTTTATGTATAATTAAATGATATTTTATAAAAGTTCAGAGTTTCTACTCGTTATCAATTATTATAATGGCAATGCAACAAATACATTTAAGATCCGTTCTTTCTAATTGTATTTTAAATAATATTTTTATTAAAAAAACAATGGAGTAAATTGTTAATTTTTTAAAATTTTGATTGTAACTATAATTTATTAAAACTTCATATTCATCAAAATATTAACTTATAAAGAAACACCTCTCTCTCTCTCCTTTTTTTTTTGGTATTATGCAAGAAAAAAATTAGATGCCTCATTAAAAGATAAATAAAATGTTTTTTTTTTAAATTTAAGAGGCTGTTTAGTTGTGGAAACTATTTTATATTTTTCTTTTTTAATTTTCATTTTCTTTTCTTTAGTTTTCTTGTTTTCTATTTTCCAAACCTGAAAACTGAATTTGCATATGTTTTCTAAATTTTCTATGAAATTTATTATTATTATTATTATTATTATTATTATTATTATTATTATTATTATTATTTTGAAATTTTTGAAATATGATTTGATTTGTGTTATATTCACATTACACAAAATAATATAGTCATGAAGTATGTTGCAAAGTACATAAAAATTTAAATAGTAATAAAATAAATATGTTGAAATTCCCACTAACAAATATATACAATCAAAATAAAAAGAGATAGAATGTAAAAAAAATAAAAAAATTGAAGACTAGACATTTACTGTACCTAAAATAAAGCTAAAGAACACCTCACAAAATTTAAAATTGCACTAACACACTTAAAAAAGATAAAGAAGAATAAATGTGGGCACATGAAAAAAAATGACAAAGAAGATAGACAAATAAGGTGATGGGCGACTATATATACATATCCTACACTATTTAAAATATTTTTTGTTGGCATGAGCAATTACCCAACAATAAAAGTCTCATGCCTATGGAAAATCTCGTGTTTGCAGATTTTCAGAATAGGAAAAAATATTTTATTTTCTAAATAATGCTTGTAATTTAGAAAATTCTAAAAAAAAATTCTAATTTTCTAAATAGGAAAATTCTAGTACTAAACACATAATTCCATTTTCAATTTTTTTTTTCTGTAACTTTCTGAAATAAACAGTTTTTTTCTACAATTTGGAATGAGATAAAATACGAGAGGAAGAAAAATATGAAAGTAAAATAATGAAATATTTTTATTTTACGAATGAAATAAAATAAGATAGTAAGAAAAAATAACTTTTATTTTTTATTTTTAACTTTATCTTTATTTTAATGAGAGAATTTGAAAAATTAGACAAAATATCGCTGATAAAATTCCCAAATATAGCCGAAATGTGCCCTGTGTTCCTCTTTTTTAATAGGTTCAGTCCAAATTTGATTCAACCCGCAAATCCAAAGACCACCTGAAATTGACCCAACGAAACAAAACCGAAAATAATTCCAAAAATAGACAATCCAAAACTACCGAACCCAATTGCCACGTCACGTCTGTTGACTTGACACTATGCCATTTCTTAAATGTAAATCAAGATTATATTTTAGAATTTTGACAACCATTACCTTTCAAATATTTTCACTGACAAAAACAAAATCCAAATCATTCATAATCTCAATGATTATAACTCTTTCTTGAACATTTCTTTCATGTGGTAATTTTCTCAAAGATATGAAAGATCACTTGATTTGAAATTTAAACAAACAAAAGTTTTTCCTTTTCTTTTCTTTTTTTTTTTATACATTTTTCACTCAATGAGTTTTATTTTTTCCCTAAATTGCAATCATTGCATCTCCTTTGCACGTCTTTTTCCCTTATTACATCAACCAAATGCACCCTCTAACATCATTTAATAAGATTGCACTTGTAAGACCATATAGTTCATAGCGTTTGCTACATTTTACATTACCTTCTCTGTTATCTTCACATATAATATTAAAAGTAAAAATACCAAATTTAAAATATAATTAAAATCTTATTAGAATTTCATATACAAAAATATTTTTTGATTAACTTTTTTAAGTTTTAAAAACTATTTTTAAAAAAAATAGATAAGTAAATATTTTTTAAAAATTAAATTTAAAAAAAATAATTTAAAAAAACCAGTTAATTAAATCAAAAAAATTCTAAATATATATATTTTTTTGACACTAACGATAATTTTAAACACTTTCTTAATATTATATATTTACAAGTTAAAAGACGAAAAACCGCGACCATACAAAATACCATCACAATTCACAATGGCAGTAGATGACACAAATTGCAGCTCAAGAATGCCGACTCATATGCACAAATGTAATGAACACAATGCAGAATGGACTTACATGAGACTTAAATCAGAATATGTTCATCAAATCAAAAAGACAATTAAGAAAAAGAAAAGGAGAAATAAAAGGGTAAAAAAATTATATTTTGAAAAAATAAGCAGTATTTCTTCTTGTTACTGTGCCAGCGTCATCTTGGACCGGATAACTCTACTGCATGCAGATTTTCTGTTGAATCAACAATCCAGTCGGAATTAGGATGAGAAGCCAATTCCACCTCTTGCCGGAGTACTTCCACCTTTTGCCATTAGTCTCATCTCTCTGCCAGGCCATCGCCTTCAAGCATTCTAACCACTTCAGACATTTTAGGCCAGTCCATTGGGAATCTTGTGCACACAGCAGTGCTACCAGTATTAGCTGCTCCACCTCCGCTTCCACGTATTTATTTTGGAGATCGGAATCAACTAACATTTCTAACTTTTTCTCTTTGAGAAGGCCTATTACCTGTTGAAACAAGAATCATTATCAGATGAACGAAGAATCCAAGGCACCAGGCATGAATAAGTATGGAAAAAGAAATTTTCATCCAGACATTTTAGAGTCCATTCAATTCCAAAGAGAAAAACCTATAAAATCCTACAATCTTGCCACCAATAGATGTTAGATTCCATGACTGGGGGGTCCCAGATTTCGACAGTCTACTCAAAACACCTATAAATTCCATTCAGCCATCTGAATACTTCTGTGTGCAAATGGAGTGTGATGATAAAGGTTCAAAGCCCCCTTTAGCCATATATTTTTTAATATTGTCAAAATAGAGGACACATTGAAGGCACGCTTCTCATCAAATCTAAACTTTCACAAACATTTTCCTGGAAAGCCTGCAAATAAACTAAAAGTAGAATTTGGGTAATTTCACAAGAATATAAGCAAGTGACCACGCATAGACACTGTAGTAGCTTCAGTGTCCAATGGATTCACTTTTAATGTATTAATAGATAGATATGTATAGATGTCCATTTTGATTTTTTTTAACTTTAAATGTCTATTTCAAAAATAAAAAAATATTTAATGTATATTTTCTCACTTTACCCTCATTTATATAATTACACGCTTTTTTTTAGCAATTATAATAGAATATTAAAATAAATTGCAATAAAAAATTATGAAATTGATGAAATCTAATTATTTTTTAATTTGTGTGAAAAAATTAAAATGAATATTTGAATTGAATCAGAGAGAGTATTATTTCACATAAATGGAAGGTTGCAATTGACTTTAGGTAAATTTTTTCATGAAACAGTAAAAACCTAGGAGATGATGTTGGGTTTAGGTGAATTTGTGAAATTTGGTTCTTGCTGTGGAGAAAATGAAAATGAACTGACCTACACTAGAATTATGTAATATAGGAGTATTTACTCTGTTCTACTTCAAATATTTATATTTGAATTTATTTTATTTTATTTTAAATGTTCGTTTTAGAATTTAAGGGAGTATAAACTACGTACATTTTTTCCATTTTTCATTTAATTATAAGAAGAAATACACTCTGTTTTATTAAGCATTTTCCTTACTAATTAAAGATTTAATAAAATTTATTATAAGGTAAATTGCATTTAAAAAATTAAAAAATTGATGGGGATTAACAATTTTTTTTAATATATGTGA
Source organism: Triadica sebifera (assembly GCA_023653625.1). Taxonomy (NCBI): domain Eukaryota; kingdom Viridiplantae; phylum Streptophyta; class Magnoliopsida; order Malpighiales; family Euphorbiaceae; genus Triadica; species Triadica sebifera. Next base: position 10,700,881 of record CM042901.1, on the reverse strand, counting down.
AAAAAGTCAAAATATATATTTTAAGTGAACCCACAAGTATATTTTGATGAGTAAGATTATCTATTCAAACATGGCCAGATATCTTAGTTAATTAATTCAAAGCCATCATTAAGGAATTTAATGTGAGATTAGGTGCTAGAAAAGACAAACAGATAGCAACCATGACATTGGTGAATTAATACCTGTAGTCTGATCCCATTTCCACGAGTAGATCGGTGTCAGTAGCTCATCTTGTCATGGCTCTTTATTACAATTTATTACCTCATTCACTTTTAATTTATTGTGCTACTCTTACCAATGTTTGTCTGATACCTATATTTGCCACGATTATTTTAATTCCTCCATTGTAATAAGTTTTTTTTTTAAAAAAAAAAATTTCATTTTTCACATTAAATTTATTAGATGACTGCGTTCCTATATATATTCAATTTAATAAAAAACTAGAAGACATACAAAATTGTTATTATTCATTATGATTAAGAAATTTAAACATAACATACACTGATCATACACATATATACCTTTTAATTTTGTATACATAAATAAAAATATAATATAATAAATAGATTCACTGAATCAGTATTAATTTGTTAGTTGTGCCCTTATAAGCTTTATTGTCTTCTTCTTCGTTTAAACGATACATATCTACGATTTTCATGCTCTGCAATCATATAAAGAAAATATGAGTGAACGACACTCAAAAATGAAAAAAAAAATAATAAAGAAAATAAGTAGCACTGCTCCTGCTCTAACTTGTCTTGTAAGATTCGGAAAATAGATTCTTAATTCTTAAAAAAAGTTCTTATGAATGAATACAACATTCTTAATATGATTATAGTCACTATCTTAATTTTACAAGTTAGTTTGTATAGTAAAATGAAACAAAATTTGTATTAAAGTAATATTATTATTAGTATGAAATTATGTATGACTATAGAATATATATAATTCAAAAAAAAAAGTATATAGATAAATCATTGTAAAGGAAGACATGGGCAGTGATTTTGTTCATAAAAGAAAAAAAATAAATGTCTAATAAATTTAATTAATTAAGTTGATAAAATATCATAAAACATAGTTGGATATATTTGGTTACTTGGAGAAAAATTAATGAAGATTAAAAAAAAAAAGGAAGAGGGAGAGATAGAGACAAATGAAGCAGCAGACTGTGTAGGCTGCAGGCCACCGAACAAGCATTTAAGAGAGGTATGTAAATAGGGTTTTGATAAGGAATATCAAAGAAGATGGAAGAAGAAAACTGAAAAATTGAAAGATATAATTAAGATCTTCAAAAGATGGAGGATTCTTCAAATGAATTACAAGAAAATGTAGTTGTTTACGATATTTCTTGGAGGCATAATTGTTTTCTTGTTGATGCAATTCTCAAGTGTTTAGGTTTCGAAACTGCAACTAAAAACCAGCAAAGCTCTTCTTCATGTTCATCTCAACACAAAAATTCTTCATCTTCAACTTCTTCGAGACAAGATCCTCATCCTTCAACCACCTCAACTGTAAGTTTCTCTATGTATTATTATTATTTTTCCTTCTCGCACTTCCTCTCTCTTAAGATCCCTGAAGTTCTCTTGCTCGTAATCCAGCGAATTAAAGATTTCAATCCGTAGTCCAACCTCATTCTAAAAAGAAAAAAAAAAAGAATTCATAAAGTTATTTTCATTAGTTATTATTTTAATAAATAGAAGAACAAGGCATTATTATTATTTTTATTATTATTTTCGTATAATTAATGGATTCGATTAGAGTTAGAATTTGAAATCTCACGATACAGATAATTATCAGACTAGTACATAAGAACACTAATGATTTTTGATGCTTGAATCACAGATGCAGGATGATCCAGTTCCTATTAGTGCACCTCCGAGGCCGCCGGTAAGCAGAGGAAGTGGTCCACAGATTAATTCCGGCGGCTCCACTTGAGTCCTTTGGCTCTGCCATAAATGCACATTTGGCGGTCCACAAGCTCTCTACCCACTATATGTATATATATCTGCAGTAGTTAGTGTCAACTTCTTTCTTTTCATTAACGTTTTCTTATCTTGATTGTAAGCTTATATAAGCTCTCCATTTCTGTTTTTCTCTCAAAGATTTCATTATTCTATATCCATATATAGATATTGATTTATAATTCCTCAGCATATTATTCTTTTGCATATTCAAAATTTATAAATTTATTCAATATATAACTTAAAAAATATCGAGAAATTTCTTCTTTTAGAAAAAATCATAATTCTTCTCATTTTATATGTTAATGGATTAAAATTAATTTTATTATTAATGCTTTATTATTAATACTAGATAGAAATTAAAGGGCGGTAAATCACTTATTTAAGAGTTTTAAACTAATTGTATATCTAGAATTCAAATTTGAAATATCTGATTAAATTGAAAAAATTGTTTATCAACTCATCTATGCATTTTGAATTGTATCTGAAATTTCTTTTTAATAGAATAAATTATCATTGTTTTTCAATTAAAACAGTCCGTCAAATTAAAGTTTGATGGATTGCTAACATGGCAAAAAAAAAAAAAAAGAGACCTACCAATTTAGCAAAAATAAAAAAAAAAACCACATTAAAAATCCAAGTCAACCGTTCTAAATCATCTTCTTCACCCATCCTTCATCTCGATCATCTATCAATTACCCATCTTCATCATCTTCCCCCATTTATCACTCAAGCTATAAGCACAATTCAGAACCATAATCTTCTTTCTTTGAATTAATTTTATCAGCAACCACTGAATTTTATTTTATTTGTTGAAAAAGTACAAAAAAAAATTTATCCTAAGAAAATAATAAAATTTTATTTTTTTATTTAAATAATTTTCGATCAACTGTAATGATTAAACAATTGAAATTTTAATTTGATAGCTGATGTAATTAATTTGCTGATATGTCATTTAGGTGGAGATTATTAAATTAGATTTCTACTTACCTATTTTTCAAAGTTGATCGAAAATTATTTATATGAAAAGAAATAAAATCGTGTGTATTTTTGGAAATTTATTTTTTTGTAATTTTACGGTAAGTGCGTGCTGATAAATTAACGCTTTCCTTCTCCATCAAACCCTATCGGAAAAACCTTAAAACTTCTCTACCAGAAAACTCCAAACATTTACGATTTTGCTGAACTCTGTTAACGAGAGGGCCACCACCAAGTCCCACTCTTGTTGACCAGAAATATATAAGATTAATTTCTTCGTTTTCTTACTATCTCTGCTCTTCCATGGCGGAACACGATCTCTCTTTCTTTAAAACCAAATGCGTGAGAAAATTGAGAACGACATGAGATATTTTCCATGATTTCTGTCGTCAACAATTGTCCTGTCCTCTTCAGTCATTTTGCTTTCGCTATAAAAGTCGGACTGGAGATGGATCACAGCCACAACTAGTAAAGTTCATTTCTACTGTGTGTTACTGGATCTGCTCTTGATTTTGTTTGAAATTTTTATTGCTGGGTGGATTTGAAACCCAACGCTGTTCTATTTCGGAAAAGAAAGTGAGTCAGCTTTGAAGTGAAATGGAGAGCACTATGAAAGATCAGAGGAGGAGCATGTTTGAGAATACTAATGAAAAAGTTGGTATCAAGAAAATGGCCAATATCTTTGAGCATGTTTTTGTCTAATTTGCTAAAGTTATGAAAATTAATGACGTCAAAATACTATTTTTCCGGAGCATCTCCGCCATCTAGCCTGCTCTGTTCTTGAAATTGTGGAAACACTATTAAAATGTAAAATTTCTGGGTCACTAAAAAAAATGTTTTTAAGTTTTTGGATTTGCTACGGGCACCCCAACGATCTTCAACGCCATTGCATCAAAACCAACCTAATATCTCAAGAAATCTTTAAAATTTTGAATGGGTCTTGGGGTCTGTTGGGCTTGAGATTGTCGTTGACCGCAGTTGAGTGAGCAAAGCGAGGTTCAATGCAAAGGCGGCGTTTATGGAAACAGCGCTCTGCTGTACCTTCTTCAGCTGAGGAGAAAGAAAGGAAGCAGAGAGAAATAACAGGTGGAGGCGGGTGGCGATGGCTTTGAGGTGGAAGAAAAAGTTTGGTTTAGACAGCGCCATGGATGGATTTCGAATTGAAGGAAGAGACGTAACGCCGTTTGGCTGATAAAAAATATTTTATTTTTAAATTTTTTAAGTTTTAAAAATTACGAAACACATAAATACATATTTTTTTTTAAAAAGATAATATATAAAAATTAAAAAAAATCAGTAAATAAAATTAAAAAAATTATAAATTTGTTTTTTAATTTAAAAAAAGATGAACAGATACGGTTAATAGATTGGAAGAGAGAGTATTATTATTATTATTATTATTATTATTATTATTATTATTATTATGTGATTGAATTAATATAATATATTAAATTTATTTAAAAATTTTTATTATTTTAATTGAAAAAAGATATAAAAAAATGTTAGAGGTCACCTAGAATACTCATCAAGAGCTTTATATCTAAAGCTAGAATACGAATCTTATAGTTAAAAATAAAAATAAAAATTTTATTTTACTCAGGGTTCTTTTTTTATTAGTATTTAAGTTTATAATAATGGAACATTTTATAATTTATAGTGAAATGAATTAAAGTATCAGTCACCATCTATGTATTAGTATATATATTGATCACTACCTTTTAAAAGGAAAACACTTCCTAAATTATAATCTAGGAAAAAAAAAACACTTGTTTTATCATTCCATTTCTCAAGTACATTTGTAACTCCTCATCAACTTGAAAGTTCAATTGCACTCTATATTTAGAAAAGACAATTATGGATTGAGAGAAAGATTAGCCGAGTGGCAAAAACTTTGCAAGATTGAAGCAATAATCATAGACTCATCATCATCTTTTAAGGCAGTGGCATTCATCTCCATGCTAAGTTGGTCTGCATCTTCCATTTCAGGAGTTGGTGATGGAGGAGGAGGCAATGCCAGTGGCAAAGGAGAAGGTGGTGCCAAGAAAGGGTAGTAAAAATTGGTACGAGCTCCTTCGATACCACAAAAAGAAATGGAAGACAAATCATAAGCAATAGCAGCTTCCTCCGCTGTATCAAAAGTGCCTAGCCAGTGTCTTTCTTTAGTATAAGGGTTTCTTATCTCCGCCGCGTACCGCCCCCATAGCCGCCTCCTCACTCCAAGATATCTGCTTGATTGCCTTGAGCTTCTTTTGGGGTTCCTATACAACAACGGATGAAAATTTTCCATTCTTGGTTTTCTTTGCTGAGAGTGCTTAAGAGGAAAAGAAAAATGTTGCTTTATATACTGATTTAAATTGCATAATTAAATGTTTTCTTGTTCATTAAATTATACATTCTTTGATGCCCATTATTTGGGTACAAGTGATAATAAATATTAGTCAAGTGGGGCAGTTGAGAAGCTTTGCTCACAGACAGAATATTGAATTCATTTTAATTGGAAAATGATTTGGTGCATTCTTATCATCGTACACAAGTGCTTTCGACTGTAAATAAAAGATAGATAAAATGAGATGTTTTTGAGCTTAATGAGTGTAATATTTGTATACACACGCTAAATATGATCTGCTTTTTTTTTTAATTATTTATTTAGATCAAATTTATAAAAAAATTTCATTGATTAATTTAGTCATTATTCATTATGTATACTGCTCTAAGGATAAGATCAAAATATTTTATCTTGTTTTAAATTAGACCTTTAACATTATTTTATTTTCAATTGTTCCTAACATATTTCGATTTTTTTCAATTATAATCCTCCGTGGAAATTTTTCATTAAGTGGTCATTTGATGTGGTCTCCACCAAAGTCAATATAATAAAAAAAACATTGGGCTCTATCCAAGCCGATATGACAAAAAAAAAAACATACCGTCACTAAATGTTTTAAGATTTTAGGGATAAATTTCTATATCGCTAATAATTTTTACGCTTTTGCAAAGAAATTTTTCTTGAAAACCTATTAGTAAATATTTGAATAATTTTAAAAATAATAAATTTAGCACAATTAACACCATAATTAGATTTATGGTCAAAAGAGTCAATTATAATAAATTTTACTCAATTAATACCATAATAAATTTTGCAAAAAATACAATTAAATGGTTATTAACATATTTTTTCAATTTTTAATAAAAATATACAAAAATTAATTTTATTTATGTCATTATTTTGGGAAAAAAATATTTTAGGAGTTAAAATAGATATTTTTATTTATTTTATTAAATTATTAAAATATTTATGACATTTTTTTCTCCAAAATAATGGCATAAATAATATTTATTTTCTGTTTTTTTATCAATTTAAAAAAAAATGGTTTTCTTATAACCAATTAATTAACAATTTTTTCATAATCTTAATTGAGCAAAATTCATTATGGTCTTAATTGTAATGTCAATTGGTGCTTTTGACCATGATCTAATTGTGGTATTAATGGAGTAAATTTTATTATTTTTTTAAATTATTGTAATATTTATAGACTGATTTTTAAGAAAATTTCTGTCAAAAAATCTTAAAATTATTATTCGAATATCGCAAAAACCTTAAAAGCATTTTGCAACAATACTTATCTACCAATTTAACTTTGATGAGATCTATATTGGACTACCATATCAACATTCCATCCATATTTAATGGAAAATTTGATGAAGGATTGTAATTGAAAAAATTGGAACATGTTGGATTCAATTGAAAAAAAAATATTAAGAGTCTAATTGAAAATTAGGTGATATATTGGGGATATTTTTGAAGTTACCCCATTATTTTATATATAGGGTAGATTGATTGATTTATATATATATATATATATATATATATTTTTATAAATTTACTTTACATACATTTGTTTTTTGGTAATATGATAGTGCCACCCTAATGGCTGTTTGTTTGTTATGAACTTAGTTGCTTAAATTACTCGTCAATGACAAGACGAGTGCGAGCAAAATGCATAAATCAATGCAATTCATTAGGTATTGACTGCTTGTTGGCTTTTAGTGAGATCTTCGGGTTTTTTTTTTGCATAATTTATATGGGACAACTATCACGTGTATAATAGAAATATCTATCATTGTTTGAAGCCGGGAAACTAATCACCTGTTTAGTACTTGAGTTTTTTATTTGGAAAATTACAAAAGAAATCTTAATGTTCTGTTCTTTTTTCCAATTAAAATCATAACCCTTTGCTAATTTTTTCATTTTTTCATTTTCATGATAGAAGGTTGTTGTGGATATACTGCTAAGTATCAATATTTTCGAGGCCCTGTCTTCTAAACTCACAATTTCGCATGAACACGTATTGCAGGTAAAAGAAAAAAGAGGAGAAACAGAAGAGCAAGAGACCGAAAGAGAGGTTTTAAAATGCAATAATGACAACATATTCAAGTTAAATTTCCATTCAAAAATAGATGAAAAGTTAACATAGACGTCAAATTATAAGATAAAGATCCAAAGATTGAAATAGCTGAGAACAAACAAAAATACCAATAAATAAACCGAGACATTGGATTCTTTTGCAATTTTCCAAGTTAGTTTAAATTATTTTTTGTAAGCAGTTCTTTTAATTAAAAAACTAACACATAATATTTAAAATGCAAAAAAGACTTTCATAAAAATTATTAACTTCGTTTAAACAATTGAATTGATACTTTATTTGGACTTAGTTTTCTAATAAAATCAAAATTTATAAATAATTTTTTTTTATTTCAACTACCCAATAATCTAGATTTGGGCAGATAGCTCCATCAAAGGATGTAAAATGCCTTCTTTTTAAGTTTTTAAGGTATTTTGTACCTCACTCTAATTTCAGATCTCTAATAAAGGAAAAAATAATTATTATTGTCTCATTTCATTTTTTTAGGGTTTATAAGTGATTCTTTAAAGAGGGTGAAATTAAAAAATTGGAAGTTATTAACAAATCATATGCTCTTTCCATCTAATATTTCATTTCCTTCAAGTCATTATTGATATTTAATTAATATATGCTCAATGCTTTGGTTATGAGAAGCGAGTGATTCGCAAACATATCAGTATGCTTCCATGACATAATGAATTAAAGTGCAAGAAAGATACTGCCCATCCTAACACCTCATAGTTATCCTTTTTCATCAAGCCACCATTACTCCGGCAGCCATTAGTTAGCATTGCTCCTAAGCATCAGAATTAGTAATTAGCAAATGAATTAATTAGCACCAAATGCATAATTACAACGATTACTTTGTGTTGTTAAAAAATATAAAATACAATATCAAGAATATTATCTTATAAGGAAAAACAAAATCATCAAATTTTCACATGGGACTAATACAGTCAAAATTTACAGCAGTTGCAAACCTTGCACAGACTTGGTATTGGCGGTCGAACTAAGTAAGCTTTCGCCATATGGATCCTTTGGAAGCCGATAACGTCTTCACCTTTGGGAAAACGAAACCTGCCTTTGGGGGGTTTCCGTCCACAAGTGAATTCTCGTAAATCTCTTTGCACTCTTGCACAACCTGCGATACCCACGACACACATTTAGGTACAAATTTATCCTAAAACTGACTAATCTGAAGCAGCAATATCTCCAGTAGTAGCTGCATCCATTTATAGGGAAGGGACAAAACTGCAAAACATTTCATCTCAAATATGATATTTCTGCATATGATCAAGTCATATCATTGTAAATTTTGCAACTCAACATGCCCCAAGAAATGCTTGGGTTTTGATTCACATAGGGTGTCTTTATGTGATGAATTTGTACTGAGGAATGATATCCATTGGGTTGCACGTACCTCTTTTGCATCCTTGCGTGGGATTCCTTCTCGCAATCCAACAAGCTTTTCAACCACTTCAGGCTGCATATCAGGGGTTAAAAAAAAGGCATAATCAGGTTACTTTGCAGAAACATTCACGAACTTTGATATGCACAGATTTACTGCCATATTGCAATGGAAATGAACAAAAGATGTTGGAATGAATTAATATTGAATTATGTCAATATTTTTCCCTATTCATTGCATGTTATTAGCAGCTGATAAACTGCATATGTGCAACAGAATTCACTAGCAGAAAGAATAACTATTCAGTCCAATAGAATGAGCAAAAAAATAGTTGGTATTTACCGGACAGTCAGGTTGATGTTCAAGAATATTTGTATAGATGAGTGTGAAGGTATCCAAGCTCTCCGCTGAAGCAAGCTCTCTTAAATCACTGAGTATCCTTACTCTACTTTCTACTTTCTAAAGCATAGTTCAAACAAAATCAAGATTAAGTAGAAGAGAGACAGAAAGAAACAAATTTACATCCCTATAGAAATAAAAAAAACAATTATTACATATGAATTCGATCAAGTAAAATTTCTACATAGAAAAACAGCACATACAGCGACACTTATGTACTCCCTGAAGAAGTCCATAATAACTTCCTCATCAAGTCTCATCCGCTCGATGGTCTCTTCCTTGATATAGTTTCTCTATAATAATCATAAATGCATTAAAGATAATATATCATCCAAATAAAGATGTTGGCAAGAAAAGATTCAACATATTTTAAAGGGCAAGAACCTGAGTCAGAAGGTGATCAATGTAAACCACAACTGTCTCCTCCAGGCAAGCTTCAACAAATCTCCTAAATGATCTTTCTTCAATATACCTATATTTAAAATATAGAAACAATGATAAATAAGAGTAAGAATGCAGTTATATTTTAATTGGACATTTAAATTTAATGCCGTAACAGAAGAAGGTAGCTAGCATTTCTCAACTAATTTTGAGGCACCCCAACAGAAGACTTAATTGTGTGGTTATAAGTTATATGGTAGGTTGAGGATGAAGTAATTATAACCAAAATTTATCTGGTCATGTAAAATTAATGATAGAGGCCACATTAACATTATGAACCTCATAATTTCCCCCACATCGTTCATTTCACCTTCAACTGCATACTTAGTGCCCGTTTAGTTCTTTTGGAAGCCAGCTTATAAATTTTTTACTAGAAGTTAGCATTTCATAAAAAGCCGAAAATCTCAACTTTTTATCAAAAGCAACCTTCTAGGTATTTAATACTTAAAATAACCTTAAATACAATTATACCTGTCTACAATCATTTAGAATTTCCAATATCAATATAAGTTTAAATATACATATATATGACTTGAAAATTTTATATATGCAATATAATAATTTTTAATAAGTAATTTTAATATTCTTTCATGAATTGTTGGCTAGAAAAATATATATTTCTATTTATGTTTAGGTAATTATTTTTATTTAATAAATGGTGTGCATTATGATAAATCTAATAATATATCTATAATATGAACAATATATATATATCCTTAATAGAGTTAATTTTCAACTACTAAGTTACCAAATACTTTATAATTAATTATAAACTGCTGATTGCTGCCCCATTGATAGTTGATTGCCACCACTCAACCAAACAAGCCCTTAAAGTAGAGCTGACAATTTTGAATACAACAAAATTAAATGATAGAATTGAACACGTTTAAAAATACGTAAAACATTTAATAATTTTAGTGTTATTCAAATTATATAAAGCATTCAAATATATATTGTAATATTTTTAAATATATAATATAAGTTTATATATGAACATATTTATAATACATTATCTTAAAATTAATTATATTAGTATATATGAATAAATATTAATAAATTAGTTGTGTAGCTATTATTTATTAACTTATATTATATTAATATTAAGCTAATAAATTTACTAACTTATGTTTAGATGAATTAATATATTATATGAATACTTTTATGCATGTGGAATTTTTTTGTAAATTTTTTTGTTTTTAATATAATTTTCATGTTTTTTCCTGTATAATCGTTTCTCGTGTCATGTTTAAATGTATGACTATCGTGTAAACATGTTATACATGTTGAGTCCTATAACTTATACACGTTTAGTTAATCGTGTCTAATCATATCAATATAGATTATAACTGTGTCGTGTACGTATTTTGCATTTTGACACAATTAGTTAATCGTATCATGTTTAGTATAATTGTGTCATATATGATTAATAACACAACAAGTTTAGACACGACATTAACGAATTGTCAGCTCTACCTTAAAGCCACACATCAATATGTTATCATGGACCAACTTGCTAGCCTTATTCAGAATGCAGCATTTTTATTTTTTCTTCAAGAAATACTAGAGCGAGCAAAACAAACTGAATCAACAAGTTCTGTTAGGGTTGGTCGGTTAAGTTCGGTTGTGATTTTTGGGGAACTAAATCAACTTGTTTGGGTCAGAGTGCACCCTCTTTTTTATTTTTTTTAATTGACTCAAAAATCAGATAAAACTGACTGACACGAACATAAATTCTTCTAGTTTGGGTCAGGTCAGGTCAATATAGGAGGGCTATATTCGTAGTTTGGGTTTTGGGCTGTCCTGACTGATTATCGCCTTCAGCACATCCCTAGTGAAAAACACAAATGATGCCGGTCAAACTGTATGAAATCGTCATAAGCCTCCTATTCTCTTCAGCATTTGCCTAATAAAAGTTGAATAAGGTAAAATGAAGACAATTGGCGCATACCCATAGAAGAAATACATAAAATGACAATATATTTCTCTAACAACTAGGTGAGACGCACAAGTCGGTTCACCAAGGAATCCAGTTTTTTAACAAAAAGATGCAACTTATACTGTGAATTTGGCAATAAACATAAAACTCATAGCTTAATATGTTCGAGAAGTAATTAGATACCATTTTGACTCTTGTAAACTAAGGGGCCAAGAAAAAGGGCTGCTGACAGGTTGAAGAGGGCAAGTAAAATAATTATTGATAAAAAAAGAAGAAAACTGAAACACTGATCGAAAACTAAAAGCCAAAGGAACCAGTTCGAATAAAATGTTAACCAAACTGATCAAATAGGTTCTGTTGGAATTTTTTGAACCACAGAACATATTCAGTTTTGATTTTTCTAGAACTTAGCACTATGTTTATGTCTGTGTATTCAGTTGGACGAACAGCATAAAATATTATACATATATATTATTTTCATTTTTTTCAATTATATTTAGTATATGCAACATAGAATTAAAATATGTAATTTTATTTAGAGACTTTATTTCCCTGCATTTCTGTAATTCTTTACTGAAAAATTATTATTCAGAAAATTTATCAATTATGTTTTAATTTCTATGTTAAATATTTGGTATATAAATGCTACTTAACATAGTAAATAGGTTCTTTTTATGGTTGAATTGTGATTATTTAAATTTTTAATGTTATTGTAGTGAATAGTTCTAATTAATAGTATTGTGACTATTATCATTATAGTTAGTTATATTTTTATTTACAATATAATTTTCTTTCTAATTATTAGTTTATAAAGTCTTGATAGTTAAATTTGATTAATACAATTGTTATAGGTGATTAACAAAAACAATTATTTTAATGAATTTGGCAATTACTGTGACTTGAATTTAGTTGTAAATTTTTTTTTTTTTAAAAATGTAACTGAATACTTAAACCGGTTTGACTGGTTCCATTTCATTTAGAATTTGGCCAAACCAATAGAATAGGTTCAGTCATGGTTTGGGGTGCACGGACTGGCTAACCGGCCTCTGCACACCTCTACTGACATAAAGGTCGACCTAAAATTGAAAGATATTGTACTTACATCTTCACATCTGAAAAATAGTCACCAAATGTAGCAACTAGGTACTCCGTGACTTGTCCTTCACACCATTCTGAAACATACAAGGAAAAACTCAATCAGGTGAAAATCATGTGGATCAATATCATAAGAAAAGTGATATACTACATCCAACATTCATGGAAAATTTTGCATTTAGATAACATGGTCTCACGATTCAAATTTAAAATAAGGCAGCTCCAAGACATCTAACGATTCCATACCAATGGAAGAGCATAGTAGTTCATAAGCAAAGCATCCAACCAAGCCATCTGCTTGAACAATTAAATTCTAATTAAAATTTCTTAAGTTCCCATTGATTAGAAAGTACTGTAAAACCTTTTTCCTTTAGTAATTAATTCCTAAACTCCTGATTATCAATGGCAACTCAACTAGCAGGTATATCATCTACTTGCACGTAACCTGATTCCCATGGTGCATAAAGTTTGACTTATAATCTAGTACTGCAAAAAAATATTGTGCAATTAAGCAAATATTATCACGAAGGAAAAATAATAGAATCCAGCAGGCAACAGACACCTCATAGAGAGACTGAAAAGTAGTAAAGAAAAGTGAATATAAACATCAGAAAAAAGATTGAACAGACCATTGATAAGAAATTGAAAGCAGTCACAGAAGAGCAAAACATTAACAGCACACATGAAGCATCCACAAGATATGTGGAACCAAGATTAGAGTACCATTAGGACTACTTAAAGAAGACCGGTTAAGGTCAAACTCAGTTTACCTTTCTGATAAAGCTTGACAAGCAACTCCTGCACTCCAGGATCTTCAAAGATAACCCTAACAGTTAGATGTACAGCTTCCTGCAATCAATAAGCAATTAAGAAATAAGTTAATGAGTTTGGAAAAACGATGCCCAACAAGGTAATTATGTATGCTATAGAAACAGACGTGCTATAAGAATAATGGTATTAGGTGTAAAGTTGCAATGACCAAATTTCATGCAGCAATTTTGTGGTTGGTTCTATCATAGTTGAACTTTTTAAGTCATTGCATTGCACCAAAAACATCAAAATTCATGAAGAGCAAATACAAACAAGCACGAGTAACCTTAGTGCCTTTTGTCATTTTGCACTACTGAAACCTCAAGAAGAAGATGGGAGAAAGAGAGAAAACTAGGTTAATAAAATAAAATTGTTTTCAAATTTGTTCCTTTATTAGTCCGAAAAAGATTTAACATGCATTTACATTATAATCGGTGGCAATCAAGCACACAGTTTAAAAGTAGTTTCTGAGAGAAGCTAAAAAGTAGTTAATGTCGCTGTTACCAGAAATATAGTAAACCAATGTTTTAGCAGTAGATAATACGCAGGAAATCAAATATGGAAGCAAAATCTCTAAACTGTACATTCTACTGTTTCCAAATATTAAAAATAATAAAGACCCATCAAGTAATTGAAGATTTAGGCTACAGTCCAAAACATTTAGAATAAAGAGAGTAGAAAAATATATGATCCAAGATTCAAAAGAAGAAACCATGCACACAGCATCCAAAAAATTCTTTGGTTTCACTAAGTTATTGAATAGAATGCATAGTGGTGAGGCATAGGGATGACAACAGGTAGGGTACCCGCGAAAATTGTCCTACCCGAACCCGAATATATACATATCTATCTAAACCCGTCCTAAATCTGTTTAAAATTATAATGTTAATACTTGTATCCATCACAAATCCGATTAATACCCGAAATTCACTTAATTATCCGTTAATCATTAAAAAAATTAAAATAAAATAAAATTCAAACTAATTAAAAATTTAAAGATATACAAACAATCTACTATAAATCACTACAAAATAAAACATACAATCTAATTCAATACATTCAAATTAAAATAATTCATCAAATTACTCAAAAATAACATTAAAATAACAAAATTAAATATTGTTCATTATGATAGAAAAATTATATTTCAAATTTCAAACTCACATTATATTTTTAATTCATCAATCTATAAAAACAAATAAAAAAATAATTAATTATATCATTACATTCAATAAATTAAAATAGAATAAATTGCATATATATATATATATATATATATATATATATATATATATATATAATCGGGTTCATCATGTAGCGGGTACCCTATCCAAACCCGTGACAGATTTAAATATTACTATCCAAACTCGTCCAAAAATTCTAATAGGGTTACCCATTAAGGTTTAAACGGATCTGGATAGATGCAAGTACCCGCGAAATCCATACCCGCAGCCACCCCGGTCATCTAATTATATCATGATGAATCAATGTTCATGAATTAAAGAATGCAGTAGAGTACCACTGAAAAGAAATTATTCAAATATAACCAAATCAACAAAGGAAAAGAGCAAGAAATGAAGTAGAGGAAAAGAAGATGAGTGAGAAGCGACCAATATCAAGCTTTATACCTTTGCAACCTCTAGGAAACCTTTGCAAGTATCTTCAAAATTAACCTGAGAAAGTCAAAAGCATTGCACCTTACAAAAAGAGCAAAAAGCAGGAAACGGTTTATTTTTCTAAGGTATACACCCCATGTTCAGCCAGTAAACTTACATATACATGATGAAGAAAAGATGACAAGGAAATCTTCTCCAAGATTCTCCCATATTTATTGCTCATGCTTATTTATGTTAATCTCCAAGATTCTCCCATATTTATTGCTCATGCTTATTTATGTTGCTGGCATTTGGTTTCATAATATTAATGCAAGATATTTCTACTTTTCAAGCACTGATAAGAAGAGAAGGTTGTAATACTAAGTATTTATTTTCTACACAATCACACAAACAAACCATAACATTCAAATGTGTAAAAGCATTTGGATTAAAAAAGAAATATTTCCATTGAAAGGAAAGACTTGAACAAAATGACATCAGAATATTACTCATACAAGAAAATCTACATGAAGCATCAGAACTAAGAAATTGAGGTCCTTTTAAACTTTTCAAGAGAATGGGACCCTCCTGGTAAGAAAATTGGCATCTAATATACCTAAGCCCTGAGAAGTGCAATCGGGACACTTCAGCACTGCAAGAACAATGGCCCCTTAACCAGTTCTGATACCTTCTGAGTCATAGACTCACAGGTGGTTTTGGATCTAGTTTTTGAAGAGAATGGGAAAGATGACGAATTGTTAACTAAATGAAGAAATAAGATGATTGAGAGTGGTATAAGAACAAGAATGGCAAAAAAAAATTCAGTGTTGGAATTTCTCAATAACATTCCATTCCTATGTACAAGAAATATTAAACGCTCCAATTGGACTTCAAAACCATAAATGCGGAAATTGAATCACAACCATAAATCAATTCATTGATTTTCATGGGCCCGGTTCCTCCTAGTATTCTTTTTTACATATTTTTTATATTTCTTAAATAAATTCTATATTTTTATATTTCTTATAACAAATTGGTTACAATTAATTGTTTGTTATCCCTGTCATTCAAATAAGACAGATTGTTTTAGGAAGAACTAATAAAAAAATTTCAAGAATTTCATTATGCCTCATCCAACATTGGAATAAACAACACACAGATATAAACAATAGAGAATGTATATTCTCTGTGTCTTCTATTTGTATTTTCTGTTATGTTAAATCCTTAAGGCCAAACACTAGAACTTTAATCTTGCTGCTGCAGCAGTGGAACAATCTATATATGAACAGATCTGTTGCAACCACTTTAAATATATTAAGAATAATGTATAAAGAAATTGCAGATTCTCTAACAAATTGAAAATTCACATAACCTAACAAAACATTCATCCTGCTGTCTCCAAAACAAGAAGAGCGGGCTTATGTCCATGCTACCTTCCTCCCACCTCCTTCCTTTAATTTTTATCCCCTTATTACAAATTTCCTTTGCCCAGACAAACCAAACAAGCATCATATGTACACCCAAATTTTGAGCAGTTGAAAACATGTGAAGCAAAAAGGGAAGAAAATAGGAAACAAGGAGGGACTGCAGTGTAACCTGTTCAGCATAGTTTTGTGGTAGTGCTTCAATGGTGCTGCTGCTCAGCTCCATTGCAAGGTCATAGCAGCGGAGGTTGTTATTTATCTGTAATTGTTGTTTATGGAGAAAAACAAATGATAAATAAATCTGCATTCAAAACAATTAATTGCACAAAGTTATTTGCACAACTAGATGCAATCCACAAACCATTGCACATAAAGGCTCCAGACCAATATCTGAAGCAGGTTCCTCAAACCTCCTCCTTTCAGCTGCTTGAAAGTCTATCATCACCTAAAGAAAGATGAAAACTGAAAACTGAAAAAGAAAATTGGAAACAAAAAAATTGAGGCAAGGGATAGAAATTGGAAATCCAAGTACAGATCATAAATGAGTTAAATTTGCGGTATCTCCTTTCAAGTGGATGTAAATAGTCTACTCCTAGTTCAAATCAACACAAGTCCTTGTACCATAAATGCAAAGCAAGCAACAACAATCAGCAACAATCAGGTGGTACTCCCAGTAAAAGACAAAAGATTGATCTCCATAGTCTCATAATATCATTCCACATATGAACCAAATTTTTATATTATTTCTGCAAAATCTAGATATACTGACCTGAATAATAGCCAAAGAAATCCTATACAGCATTAAATCAGTGCTATTATCCCTAACTATTTGAACTTGCTCCCCCAGAATCCTGAATAGGTCAACAGCAGCTGGAGTATACAGCTTTCCATCCTCTGTTTTCTTTGGCGGCTGTACCTTATCAGCTTCCAGAATATTCAAGTACCATTTCTAGAGTAACATATGCAAAACAAAAATAGTGAGAAATACAACTCTAAACTGAATAATATTACAAAAAAACCATACCATTATGAATTGATGAGTTACAATGTCATTACCTTTGTCGTAGCTTGCATTCTCTCAACATATGAGTTCATGAGGGGATCCATGGCACCACTCTCTGAACAGACTTGAGCTAGAGACTCATCAACACCAAGCCCAATAAGATTATCTTGGTATTCCACTACCCAACCAGTTACCTAGTTGTAAGCAATCAAAATCATAAGCTACTCAATGTACATCACAGAGAAATCCTTTAGTAAGATCAGTAGACCAGAATTGCCAAACTTAGATCTATAATGCATTTTGCTTATAGAACAAAAGCTTTGTTAGTCAATATCTGCTATCCCTGGATGGCAAAGGTGTCCTTGAGTTTGACCAAATAGATAACCATACTCATACTGGAAGCTTTGCACCAGGGATTTAGATGATATTTACAAAAACTTATGAAGAAAGGAAATAAATTCATCATCAATGATTCCACATCCTCCGATAATTCCAAGGTCAACAAGTATATAGAGTATGCTAGAGAAAACTATTGTAAAATTAAACAAAAATATTTTAGCCATAAGTGGTAAATATAATAATATTCCAAGAGAAAAAAAAAATCTAAAATAAAGTTTTATAAACTACAACTGCTTGTCAAGCCAAACAACCCAGCCATACACACACAGACAACAGAGCATGATATCTCATAGTCATTCTGGAAGATAATGCTGATATTACTTTAAGCATCCACATAGCTCATAAATCCAACTGTGAAGGAAGCATTACAAACACATTAGAGCAAGTAGAGATACCTTTAGAATCTCTATATTTGTAAGTTCGTTCGCCCTGTCACTCAGCAATCTGAGCATCTGAATGAACCTCTCGGTATACAAATTCACCATCAGTTGGAATATTTCATATCTGGCAACAACAATGATCAGATTAATGGATTAAGGGAAATTTCCAAGTCACCACAACAAATAATACAATTATGATGATATGCCAAGCTGTGGAATGCGAAGTAGTATTAGTTCAAAATTCTATCAACCAGAAGAAATAAAAATACATCAAAAGTAGAGCTGTCAATCAGGTCATGTCTGGCAGGTTCCAGTTGGATTATTATTGGCTTTAGGTTGGATTTCGGGTTACCACCCTCTCCACACAAAAAATAAAAAAAGCAGCTCCCTTCATTGGCTTGGTTCAAAAATAAAAGTTATAGAACTATGTTCAATTTTTTATTTTTAATTTAACTTTTTGTTAATTTATTAAAATTTATAATAAATGAAAATTTTAATTATTTAACAATAGTTTAAAATACTAACACAAATAATTAGGTATATCCAACAACTAGAAATGGATAAAAGATGAATTAAATACAAAATAAAAACATAAAAATCTAATCAAGTCAGTTAACTGTATAAGAGTTTTTTTCTTCACAAAAAATAAAAAAGGTTGAATGGGTTGACTTGTGACCCAATCCGTTTGGGTCATTTCGGGTTGGCCCGTAGATTGTCCCTTAGCCAGTCCAGAATTTTGCAAGTCATTTTTATGTCAACCCATTCAGATTTCTTTCAGGTCAGATAAAAAATTATCATCTCTAAATTCAAAAGTCAATGAAATGTCAAATGTACATGAATCAATCTCATAATTGATGCAATAGATTTGAAACACATTATATGTGAAGAATATCTAGCACAACATTCAGTAAAATTGTCTTTAAGGCAACAGATGTGAGAATTTACAATGTCATTGCACATTTTACAGATGAGTTTAATAGCTTGATTTTGATACTACCAGAAAAGAAAACTATTGGTATGATAAAAGAACCAGTCAGCAGCAAAAACTAAACAGTTGCATATATCTATTTGTTTATCAAGTCATTTTGTATTTTTAACAACTACTTATAATTCCTAATCAGCAAACGAGATATTGATTATCAAGGATATGAATAAAATTTTATCAAGCAATTCTATCAGATCGTACAATAGTTCAGAAGACCACAATTTCTGAAAAGCAATAAAGCCTACATATGAGTTTATAATTTTACCAGTTACTGCAAGCTAGCACATTGAAAATTTTGGCCTCAGGCAACTAGAGAAATATACAAAGGCAAAATGCATTTATAACTCTAAACAATTTCGGGAAATGTGCAGCTAAACAACTAACATTCTTTTATCTTCTATATCAACTTCTATTATAGTTGCACTTAGGCTCATTCCACACCGACTGCATATAAATTAAGTAAAAAACTTACAAGGAAAAGATAGTACCGATTTATACTTCTTAAATATTTTTCTATTTTATCAAATGCTTATCTACTCAAATCTGGTTTCCACACAGTAACCCTAGCCAATTCTGTCACCCCAAACTCCATATGAATTGGAACTTAAAATTATCTGCTAATCCAAGAAAATGGCCTTATTCACATTGTTGAAAGTAATGGACCATGAGAGGGTATCTCCTAATAAAATATTGGCGCTTCCTGGTAGGCAACCAACCAAGTAGATGCTAATAATTAGAGGGCGACTTCTCCTACAGTCATATTTCAAATCCCTGGCAGTATTAGGTGAATTTAAGCATGATCTACATCTAAGTCCTCAACTAGGGCGGTAAGAGAACTAAGCCACTCACGAGCTACTCAGGTCTAAGTCAGAAAAAAAACTTGTTCAAGATCATTTATCAACCTTAACGAACCGAGCTCAAGTTTGAACTCAAACTCGAGCTTAAACTTAATACTATTTGGTTCGTTAATTCACAAACATGTTCGTATATAGGCTCGCAAGCATATTCGCTTAAAAGCTCATGAAACATATTCGTTTAATACTCATTTATTATTATATTAATATTACTAAAATCTTATTATATATTTATATTTAATAATTTATATCTTCAAAAAATACATGAAATCAATTAATATTATCTTAAAAAATAATATTAATTAACGAGTTCAAGCTCGAGCTCGCTTATATGATTATAGAGTTTGATTTTGAATTAAGCTTGTTAAGCATATTAAACAAGTATTTAACGAATCGAACTCGAACTACTCGCAAATCTAATGATTTTAATATGAACCGAATTCGAGCATAGATATTAAAGCTCAAATCAAACTTGAGCTAAGCTCGAGCTTATTCAAAAATCTAACGAGTCGAGCCTGAACTCCTTACTATTTGGCTTGGTTCAGTTTAGTTCATTTATAACCCTATCCTCAACACAAGTGCCATGGCAGGTTTTTGGCTTTGACCGGTATGTTTAGTCACACATCCATGTGTTGACTAGGAGTGAACATTTGGTTAACCAAACCAAAATTTCTACTAATTGAAATTTTTTCACCCTCTGAAAAGAGTAATCAAACTAAATGGAAATTTGAGAATATAAATTAAAATAAAAATAAAAATAAATTATCTATAAAATTATATATAAATTAAAAAATAAATAATAAAATAAATAAAATGTTCTAATTATATTTTTTTCCATTCTTTCCTTTTGATATAACATGGGATTTTACTGAATGTATTATATAATATTGATTGTGTTTAGTTCATCATAATGAGTGTTTGGTTGATGAGAAAGAAGTAGCAAAATATGTTTTCTCCTCACCTTTTTACTTTTTCTTACTTTCGATTTTCCAGAAAAGTGAAGAAAATAAGGGAAAATGCTGTATTCTATGACGCAGAGATGTTTTTGTTGCATATCTGAAAATGGAGTTGGGGTGCAAGGAGGTATAATTTTCTCCTTTAACTGTAATAATTATTTGGCCTAATTTATAAACATTAAAACATGAATTGGATATATTTTCCCAATGGCAGCTTGATTGCACATTTGAAGTATTTGACCTAATACAAAAGAGTTTAGGATGAAGCAAATTCAGAATTGTGCATAAAAACGTAAATTAAAATTAGCTGAAATCAGCAACTACATACATAAATTAACAAAAAGAAGCAGATTAGGTAAGGCAGCAAACCTTGGGGGAAAACATGGGGCCACATAGTCATAAATATCTCCAAGCTCTTCTCCAATCTAAAAGTCACATGGGGGTAAAATGTACTGACAGGCCTTAGAAATTTGAAAAGAATCCATAGCCATAGTTCAGGCAGACCACATTTTCAAGCAAGCAGTTAAACCATAGAATAGAGATCAAAACTTAATAAGCCAGCAAGAGAATACAGACTTGATGGTACACATGCAATGGTTGCTTTCTCAACTCCAGAGCATGCAAATGAACACATGCATATGAGGAGACAAGCAAAGACACAAACATGAGGCAATCTATGTTTGTAACAAGAGAAAAAACAAACACACATGCCTGGAAAAATATCTTATTTTAGAATTGTTAAAAGAGGATAGTACATAATAAATTTCCAAAAGATATATGATTAAGACAAATTCAACAGCAGCAAAACTTCTTCATTTTGACAGTTGATACACTTGGGAACATATTTGGTATCGTCAACAGCAATAATTCCGTAGGCTGATTGCAACTGTGCAAGATGTTCACAGAAAAAAAAATCTAGAGTGCTAATATCAATCATTATATCTCAAAACCATGATCAGAGATCAGCTGCTCTAGCACCCATTAAAGTTCCATCATGTTTATTATATGAGATATGGATGTACTAAAATGTCCAAAACTCTATCAAATTTATAGTTGAAATACATATTTGAAGTAAGTTAAAATGTTCTCGTCACTATCTTGCAATTTCCCACATCAATTATGAGCTCATTATCTATTTCATGTCCAAATGGAATGCTTGAATTTATAGTTTCTCAAGCTTTATATCCATTATATAACATTTTGGAAAACAGTTGATAGGCATTGTTAGAATATAAATAATCATAATTGGTACTGCTAAATGTTGAACATTCTATGAACCACCTCCTTATTCAACTGGTTTTTCACTCTGCAGTAATCTTTAAATGATTTAGAGCAAAATAATAATCTCAAAAATCAGAACAAATCCTGGAAGAACATGCAAACTTTGTTAAATAATATATATGCAATGCTCCAGAATCACCAATCTCAAGCATCAAGATAACCCAATATTATGTTACAGCATTGTCGATGTTAGTAATACATACCGTACGTGCTTCTTCTAAAGCAGCTTTGAGATCCTCAAATACAAGCTGGCAGACAAATCACTGTTAGAAAAATAGATATACAAAAAGTAAACAAATTGTCATCTTAATTCAGAAAAAAGTACCTCTGTCAGTAGCTTATTAAATCGTGCTTCAACTGATTTCCTAATTTGCTCATAGCATTTATCCTTGTACTCCTTCCCCTGAACCTTTAACTTCTGTAGGTTTTTAGAAGAAGCCATTGAAGATGTAGATTTTTTGCTGTCCATATGGAAACAATTAAATAATAGAGAGCTGTTTGCTTCTTAAAACAAAGTTGAAATGCAGCTAGGAAATTGAAAAGAATAATATAAAATACAAAATCAGTAATGAAAAAACACACTTTTTATTGAAGACATAAATGAAATAGTTACCTGGCAGATCTACGTGGGTTTGCTATTGTTGCCATTGCTCCTCCTCCCTCAGCCTCGGCTGCATCCTCAGCAAGTTGTTGATCAAGAATCTCTTGCATTTCAACCACCCTAAGTTAGAAACAGAAATGAAATCAGATGAACTTTTTCCTTTTCAGATTTCGTGCAGAACCAAGATGAATGTGCATGTAATAGATTTTCAGACTTAATTTTCACATTAGTTACTTTAGCTGTGATCAATCAAACTAATTATTGATTTAAAAATACATCTAATGAATAAAAAATCATATCCAACAAAAACAAGAGTGCCTCAATAATTATGAAAATTATAAGAAAGAAGAATACATCTCAAAAAGAATAGCAGATGCAAAAACTTTTTCTAATCAAGATAAATTTATTTCTTATTTTTACAGTGACAACAGTTATAGTAATTCTTTCTTTCCCTAATTGGCTAGAAGTCAAAATCCCTTCTCTATCATAATGCATGATATATCTTTATCCTGGTTGGAACAGGCACTATTGTAATCCATATATAGGTGATAAAGTGATAATTAACAAGAAATAAAGAAGAAAAAGTGGTTCATAAATGTAATCTTTAACTTATTTGACACTAAAGAGACAGAAGTAATTTTTGTGTGATTTCAGATTCTCCATATCACTTTGACTTGATCATCAATTTATGTTTAAATAGTATGATATAGTGCAAAATAACTCATAATAGAAGCCAAATACCTCATTAATGATATTTGTTATATGCAAAAGGAAGAAATCGTCACCCTTTGTTTTTTTTTCTTCTTTCTCCATGACAAAATTTTACGAAAGAAAAAATTTTACTTTATATATGGCACTATATTGATGCATATAGCCATTAATGGAATTATTATATAAATGTGCAAGTCTAATGATATTTTATATTGGCATCAGAAAAGTATGACTCCAGTGATACTAGCAAAAAGGTGACAATGAATTAAGCCTCATGTGTGAAAATGCATAAATGATTGCCTTTTTAAGTACCATATTGCAAATAGCAGTGGAACTTTTTAGACTTTCTCTTAACAAGTGCAAGTTTCTCTGGCATTTAGCTGCCTCTCATAAATATAACAAGCAAAAGCCAAAATAGTTTGCCAACCACATACCTTAAAGCACGAACCAGGGTTTGTGGGCTGCAAAAGTACAGTATGCAAACATTTATCAGAGTTCAGCACGATACAAATCCCAGGGCAAGCATGATCAATTACCTATCTATCAAATATAAACAGCTATGCATTTGTTGATTTATGTATAATCTAATACTAATCAGTCAAAGAATAAAGAAACAGAAAAATTTTATAAACAGAGCACACAAGTCACTCTGCAGAAGATGTACTTAACCAAAATGCATAAAATCCTTTAAAACAAGAACAAGGAATTATGACTTTAGTCACAATAACTTGCATCTTTCAAAAATACTATGCTTGCCCAAGCAACATATTATCCTCGCTTATCATCAGCCAATGAGCATTTTAATTGAATTGCTGCAAGGTATTGTAATTCTTGCATCTTAAAGTCAAATTAATGTCAGAGCTACTTTTATTTTAACTCAGCAGCATGAAATTTGCTTGTTCCTCCAGTTGAATAAATTATTATTACCGAGTCTTGAAATGTTATTAAAAGAAAAATCCAACAAACAAACAACAATTTCCTCCCTTGAAAATTTAAAGCATAGACTTTGCCTTTATATGAAACATCCAAGTAATGTAGGTGGTATTGACTCAGAAAAACACTCTGTGAAGAGCTAAAAAAACTTCCATATGCAGTTAAAAAAAATGAAATATTAACATTTCAACAGATAATAATCAATATACCTCTCTTTCGAAAGTTTGTAGAAGTTGGAAATATGACCCCATAATGTCTTCTCAAAGGTCTCCCAAGTTTGGTCCACATCTTCAAAATATTCGCTGGGCATTACAGAGACAAGCATTAAATCTCAAGCTACAAAATAATGCAAAATAAAAAAGAAGCGATACAAGTGATATATTCAGAAGGCTCCACCTACACATATTTTTACCATATTAAGCATTTTTTGACCTACTTTCGTCATGACAATGCTGATTGTGCTCTATACTTTGAATATTAAAGGCTATGAGCTATAAAGTACAACCATTTTTATTGAAAAAAAAAAAGAAGGCCAAGAAGAGGGGATTTAAACAAGAACATGAAAATAGTCTGAAATCAGCTAGCGCTTCCTGCTTTGTTCAAGCACACGAAAATTGTCCAGTAAGAAACAAAAGCAGAAGGCAAAAAAGAGGGATGTACCACAAGCACTTGAAAATTGACCATTAAATCAGCTGGCACTTCTTGGTTTTCTTCAAGCATAACTACTTCCATTTCTTCTTAAGTAGATCACAAAGATTATAAAATATAAAAAGATTAACGACTTCATCAGTCAGCCTATCATTAAATTCCAAGCTCCTTGATAAAACTAAGATATGTCGTTATAGAGATGCAATTACCTTCCAATTATCTTTTTATGTTCTATAGACTATATTTATCAGCACCATTTGTTTCCATAGATAAATGTGCGAGAAAAAAACACAGATTTACAGCTAATATGAGTAATTTCTTCCTTCAGAAATGCCGAATATTTTTTATGAAAGAAGATTTGAATGAAGAAACAGACCTTAATCTTCCAATCTCTTCCTTGTGAGAACCTGCAGCTGCTAATGCAAACCTTCGCTTCCCATCAAGGGCAGTTAACCTCTGACAAATTGAAAATAAACAGAAAAAGAACAAGGTATAGATAAACATGTCCATATTCAAAATTCATTTGACCTAATAATTAACATGATAATCATCTATCAGCTTTACCTCATAAGTGTTAACAATCTCTTTATCATCACTCAAAGAATTCCGCGCCTCAGCTGCTTCAACAGATATTGACATCATACCTTCAACATCCTAAAGAGAATCAAGACATAGCCCAACAATAAGCATACAGAAAAATAACAGATTGCAACCTTGACAGATGCTGAAGCCCAAGGCATCAGAAACTACAGCTTCCAAGCACGTGTAACGTTAGTACACAACAAGATCAATCACATAATATGACTAACCACCTTCTAATCCAACAATGTCAATCCCTCCTGTTAAACTTTGCAAAGTCTGTTAACTTCTTGTCAGGCTACTTACGCTGCACTTAAGTGGAGGTTGTGCCTTGCAGATAGTTTTTGGGTGCAGATTACAAGATTGAAAGCACTAGCAGTGGTGTAATCAGGATTTAGAGTCAGTGGGGTCAAAATTTTATATGATCATTAAAAAAATTAGCGCAGTCATTATTTTATTAGGAAATGGGATCATTATCTTTTATCATCAATTTTTAGTGGGGACATTTATATTCTTCAAGGGGTCAAAATTGAAAAATAATTACTATTTATAAGGTAAAAATAAAATTCCCTAACTGAGTGCTGTCAATTGACCCCACTCTCAATGAAGCACACGCCCATGGAAAGCAGCATATATAAACTATGTAATCACCGCATTTCTCCTTTTACTCTATCATATTTTTCAAAACATGATTGGAGACTAACAGCTTTAAGAAACTAGAGATTGAACACCATTGCCCACCTTCAATGTTGTATTTAGGTTATTCCTTGCATTGCTAAGAAGCTTTATCTGATCATGATTTTCAATCAAGGTTTGACATTCTAGGCAAAGCCTGAAGCACAAGCCAGTAACAATTAGATGAGAAGGCTGAATGAAAGCAGCATCATATATCACTCAAGTAATTATAACCTTAAACAAACTCTATGCCCCATCTTAGAGTGTCCCAACAAAAACATACTTTTCAATGGCTATAAAGTTCTCACGAAGCTGGTTTATTGTCTTCTGTGAT
The DNA here is from genome assembly GCA_023653625.1 of Triadica sebifera. NCBI lineage: Eukaryota > Viridiplantae > Streptophyta > Magnoliopsida > Malpighiales > Euphorbiaceae > Triadica > Triadica sebifera. The sequence continues at coordinate 10,674,092 of CM042901.1, read as the reverse complement.
GAGCTAAGTGCTTCTAATCCACTTTGTGCTTGTTCAACCTGCAATTCCAGAACCACAAGTTATAACATCAAAAAACAATTACAAATCTAGCTTTCTTCTAAATCATTAACCATTGATTTACCTGCTCTGCCACCATTGTACTGAGTTGCGCATCATTTGCCTGCAAACAGATTACACAGCCAATATAAGATGAGTATTTCATTACGAACCCCAAAGAAAATTGCAAGTTCCTCCAAAATTTCATGATCAGACTATCAGTAAGCTACTTGTAATTAATCTTCACCTTACCCCAAAAAAATAAAAATATGGAGAATTATCAACTATTTCACTCAGAATTCGATAATAAAATCTTCTTACAACACAAGAAAAGTAATGCAAACTCCCATCAAGAAGCAAGAGAATTACTAAAAAGAACGATAATTTTATCTAAGCTAAATAGAGAGATGACAAAAATTTTAGGTTAACCGTGATCCAAATTCTGTAAAGGAAAAGAAGAAAAGATCGAAATGATGACCTGTTGGCGTGTAATGTAATCGGCTTTAATGGAGGCAATAGATTGCAAGAGTTCAGGTACGGGTAAGAGCTTGGCCACCTCACGCACGGCGGCTTCCTTGGCTTCGATGCCGAGATCCTCAACCATCATTTTCGTAGGAAGATTGAAAAGTAGAAAGTGGTAATGTTAATATGATGGTTATTAAGGATCTAATGGTCTCTAATGCAGATATGGAACGAAAATTCTTCAGTATAGGAAAATTATTTTGAACGGGAGCCGTCGCGTCAATTTGGGGAGCTTAACGACCGGGCCGACCCGGTTCAACTTTAAAGCTGTTTAGCGTTTTCATGGAAGAAAAATACTGTCCTTAATCATTTTCAATCTTGTTTATTTTATTTATTTTTATATTTATAAATATACAACCAATTACAGAAAATTTTTTAAAATTTTAATAAATTATAAATTAAAAATAAAATTTTAAAAAATCAACAGTTTATCTGCTATCGTTTAAAATAATATTTATTTATTTGATAATGTATAAATTTAAAAAAATATTAATTTATCAATTAGAGACTAATTATTATTATTTCAGCGGTGGAGTCAAGATCCAAGATAGGGAGCACAGATTTAAATTATAATTTTATAAATTAAAAATTTTATAAAAATAAATTATATCATAATAATCTACCCACATTCATTTACAATTATTTTTAGGTTGATTTTCCTCTATGCCATTTGTACTTTTTTTTTTTTCTTTCTTTTCCTCAAAATCATGCTATAATTAGTGTTACAAATGTTGTGTGTGTATACAAGTCTTTAAGAAACTATCCTCATCACATGACATCAAGTAAAAAGAAACAACAATATAGACTTTAATCATTCGATAACTTCTAGACAAAATTCCTTGAAATCAATTGAATATCGATTAATATAATACCTAATAATCATTCTTTTTTAGATAGGAATATACAAATTGATATGGAAAAATTCAAAATAATCGCCTCCATTCCACAATAATTACTTATACTATCGAAAATCACATTGATTATTAAGAAAATCCATGAAATTTAACCCCAAAAAAAAACTATAATAATCAATTGGAAACTATTTTAAATCACTTAATTATGTTATCTAAAAATGGAGATTTGTAGCGAATTGATCAATATTGTGATTTTAAGAGTTAGAACTATTTTAAGCAGTCATACTTCAAAAAGAAACCAAGAAATGAATTAAAAAACTACAAAGAGCAAACTACCTATTTTTTATTTTTTAAATAAGATATATATGGCTCTTCCCTTATAGCAAGTTTTTTCATAAAAAATTATTTATGAGTTTTTAAAAAAATATGTCATAGAATTTTATAAAAATGTTTTCAATACAAAAGTTTGTGGGAAAATCATTTTTGTTTAAACAATAGAAGCATGGTATTTGTTGATAGCCAATTAGCCATAAACGTAGAATTTCAAAAAATATAGTCATTGAGAAAACGATAAAATAATTAAAAAGTAATTGGACTATCTGTATGTGAACGAATAGTTTTGTATTTCAAATGAATCGCACACTATAAATATTACTTAATTTTAGAGGCTCAATTCTTCAATTTTACTCTTCTTTTTAAAGAGTTATAGGCTACCGGTAATAGATAAGAGTGAGTTTGCAAGTATTTTGCTTTAAAACTTGGATTATGTGGTTGACTAGCACCAAGTGAAAGCTATTGTAAAAGCTTGAGCTTTGAGTGATGAGGATTGATAGATTGGGATCTTGATTGTAAAAAGACTCGCCTCTTGCCCATATAAAAAAACACTAGTGGAGATGACTTTCAAAATGATATATGAGGAGCGAATGGCGGATTAGTGTCGAATCATTATAAGGGTCCGTTTGACATTGAGTTTGCTAAAAGCGCTTTTAAAGAAAAAAATTTATTTTTAAGTTTTTTGAGTTTTGAAAATTATTTTTGGACAGAAGCAGGTAAATAGATATTTTTGCCAGAAGCAGATTTAGAAAAAACAGTTTAGAAAAAGTTAAAAAAATCAGTTAATTAAATCAAAAAAATTTTAAACCTGCTTTTTGAATATCTAACAGCAATATCAAACACACCCTAAATTGATTGTGTTTATTTGGGGATTGTTTGCTTTTATTTTTTTAAGTGTGATTTGCTCATTTTCCACATCAAGAAACATATTTTCTATTTTGAGTAAAATCAACTCCCTTTTTAAGTTTTATATATGTAACATATATATTGTAAGATTTATAGCTCATATGTGTCTCATGTAATTCATTTAATTAAGAAGGTTTAAATAATCATTAATACATAAATTGGGGTGTGGACACTGTGCTTACAGTGGCCTCTCCTTGTTCCCACTCTTTAATTATCCACTTAACAATACTTATGTTAGGTTAAATTTCTGTTTTTAACCTTTTTTTTAGTGATTTAAGACTTAAAAACGGTACCCTAATTATCTAATCATAATAACTCACTATCTAAATTTTTATTCATAAAAACCATTTTTATTTTAATTTTGTAATACAAAACTCTTTTCGCCTAAATCTGTTAAATTATTTAACAGAATGATATCGTTACTTTCCGAGATAGCAAGAAATTTTCCACCATCAAATTTTATGTGTGCAAAATAGATCCCACATATAAAAAATTTCTCTTTTCTATCATTTTCTCTCATTTTTCCTTATTTTCTCAATAACCAAATGCAATCCAACAATAGAATATTCTTGCTGAATAACTCCATTCAATAATTCTTTGTTTTTAATTCTAAATCAATAAAAAAAATAATCGAAATCGAAAATTCAAAATAGATCTGTGAGTTTTTAATCCTCCTCCTCTTCCTTTCTCTCCTTCTCTCTCTCTCAAAATTTGGCTTCCCTTTCTTCACGATGGCCATCACCATGTCTCTGATGCAGGCGGACGAAAAATGGTTGAGGCGACCCTTGATTCCTTTTACCGAAAGGATGTAGAGTCGCTCCTGTATGGAGGCGACCCTTGATTCTTCGCTCTTGTATTGTTTGAAAAAGTACATCCAAAAATATGAGGCTGAGGACCAGGATGTATCGTGGAAATTGAGTGAGCAGGATCGCGAGAAGAGGAGAATGTTGAAGGATGAATGCGATAAGTGGGTCAATGAGTGGAAACGATTGCATGATGGAGAAAAATTGGAGAGTGCAGAAGTTAAGGGATGAAGAAGAGGAATACGAGGCCAAAGAAACAGAAGTTGAGGAGTTATTGGATCAGGATGACTCGGAGCTAGGAGGTTTTTTCTTTTGTATTCGGTTTTGTTCCATGTTGAAGCTGTACAGACACATGAAAAAGCTTGGTATCAAGATCGATGTACAGGTTTCAGAGTAATTTTCTTGTAAGGATTAAGTGACCTTTATTTTATTTTGTCTAACTATCTGTTTCTTAAATTTTGTTAGTCCTGCTAAGGATATCACTCAAAAAAGTCGATTTTTATGTTCTCGGTTGTGTTTGGTTCTTTAGAAAATGGGAGAAAGTGAGGGAAAGTGAAAGAATGCACAAAGTGGGGCCAACCATGTCATTTATTTTTTTATTATTATTTTCACTGACATAGTGATTTAACAGATCTGTTTAGGTGGATTTATTTAAACGGTTTTTTTTTATTACAAAGTATATAAATCAATCCAATAAGAGTTTCAAATGAGTATTTAGTAGACTTTTTTTTCAAATTCAACTTTTTAGGTTAGAGCAACGACTAGGAGTTCATAAAACAAAAATAAAAGTCAACTTTAAAAATTTTTAAAAGTCAATTTTTAGTATTTATACTAAAAAATTGATTTTTTTTTTAAAGAAAAACATGAAAATCTCATCTTTTCATAATAAAGTTAATTTTTAGATATTTAATATTTAAAATTAATTTTTTTTATTTCTTATTTAAACTTATATGACACAAAAATATTATTAATAATTATTTCATAAACTAAATTAATTTTCAATCATTAGGTTACCAAACACATTTAAAACTAATTATAAACAGTTGACAACATCATAACCGTTAAATCAAATATGCCCTTAATTAGACTAAATCTATTATATATGTTTCAAATAAACTATATTATGTGTATAAAATAATTATTACTTTACATGCATTCTAAAGTATAATGGAATTGATACATAAAAGTCCATTTTGAACAAGAAAAACATCATCTTCAATCAAAATAATTATTAGCAAATTAGCAAGGGATCTAATCATCTTTTATGCCATAAAGTAATATTCAAACATATTATTTTTTTAATTATTGAATAAATACATATAAATAACCGATATTCTTATCCATTACAATTATGAACCAAAAAGGCGAGTTGATTGATAAATTATTTAGTTGTAATGGTGGTGGCTGTTGATGGTTCATATTGACAATTTTGCTGGTGATGGGTATTAATGTTGTGAGTAGATAAAAATTGAATTTGATAATTGTGAATTTACTATTATTTAAAAATAATTTAATTTATCTGAGTTTAATTTCAGTATAATTATAAGCTCTTATACTTTTTCTTAAATTATAATTTCACTATACTCTTATGAAAATATGCATGTTCATTGATTAGAAATCCAGCACATTTAAAATGCTACTCTATTATTATTTTAACCTACCTAACCTTAAACATTATTGCATTTTTGTTTTTTTTTTCTACTCAATACTTTGAATAAAATCTAACAAGTATAACAACTAAAAATTCCTTTGATTCGGAAATAGGAATATTTTGCATGCGTAAGAAAAATACTTAAACTTTCACTTTTGATTCTGTGTAAGTCTATAGCTACCAAAATAAGAATTTTCTTAGGCTTTATGTTTTCCATGGAATAAATTATTTATAGAACAAAAATTTTAAAATAAAATAAGGAGTTTAAAGTCAGAAGTTCAAGGATTGAGTAGAATAAAAATTCAAAAGCCTAACTGAACAAATTACAACAATTTCAATTGCCATAATTACTAATAGAAATGCACTTTTTTTATAATTGTGGGATTGATCCTATACTGCACTGTTTGGGATGAATATAACATTATTCTTTCACTCAATTTATGTGTGAGGCTCCTATAATCAAGGAGAATTTACATGGGACAATGGGCACTTGGCTCCATTGCTCAATCAAAATTTGAAAGTTGTTATATATATTATATATATATTTTTTCTCCCATATTGAAATTTGTCTTTGTTCCGTTATAATTTTTCTTATTGAATTAATTAGAAATATATTTTTTATTATTAAAAAATTATTGCATAAAAAAAGCTTGCCCCCATAAAAGTTAGCCTATGGATTTGCCCCTATGGATAACAAAGTCTAAGTATATTATCATTCAAAATTAGGGTTGTATAAAGATAATGAATCTTTCAAACTAGACCGAAAATTGAGAAAAAATCTATAAATAAATTATATTATTGATTTTTTGATTATAACTGAATTGTATTGTACCATTGATTTTAATTTTGATAGATCTAAATATTTTAGTAATATTCAGACAAAAAACTATACTGAATTGTACTGAACTGTTATATAATCGAATTTTACTAAAAGAATTCATTTAAATATTTATAATTTTATTACATATAATGGCTGATAAGAATAAATAAATTTATATATAACATTATTTACAATTTTTATAGTTATTATATAAATATAATATAATATAACTTAAACTTATAATTATGTAATACCATCCAACTATACCAACCGATACCACAGGTTGTTCTGCAAAAAACTAATTAAATTAAAAAATTTCACATTTTAAAATATATTTAAATATAATTATGCAATTAGAGCAATAAAAATCATCATAATGATAAAACCTCAACCCAACGATTAATTTAATATAAACATAAAATATATTTTATGGCTTCACTAGCTTTGTATTATAAAATACATTATAATAAAAATTATCACATGTTCTTAATATAAAAGACATGAAAAACAAAAATCTAAAATCTCATTACATAAATAAGATACAAAATATGCCATGAATGTAAACACACCCAAAGTTGGATACACTCTGACTGATTTATTATGTGTTCATTACTCTTCCAGTTAATTTCTTTCTATCAACTTCAAAGCTACATGCAGAAAATTCAAACTAAAAATATATATTTTTTATTTCCCTTAGTTTTTCTATATTGTTTTAATTTTTAATAAAAATGCAAAAAATAGAATGAAGAGTGGTGTGAATACAAGAATATAGAGGAGAGAAAAAAATTATTATATTTAAATTTATCTAAAAAAAGATTACAAGTTTGTTTTATTAAAATAGTAGATATAGTAGACCAATGAGAAAAAAAATGTTAAAAAAAGTACTGGTGACAGATATGACTAACATTCTTCTAAAAATTAAAGTGAGTTGAACCTAACTCAAAAATTCATGAATTTAAAAATTGTATTATTTCAAATTTTACTATTAAAATTCAAATCAATTTTTGAGTGGATTATGATTGATCATGTAAAAAAATACAATTAAATATTATATATCATTAGGATTATTTTATAATGGTAAACTACACCCTGCTTAATGATACATTTAATTATTTTTGTAGCTAAATTTTTCATTTGACACCATATTATTCTCAAACCTTAGAATTATCATTGAAGAAAGCAAAATTATAAGGGGAATGAAGTACATCAATGTCCTGAAATATGTGTTTTACACTTTAAAAATAATTTATTGACTATTTTTTACTTAAAATATTCAAATAATATCTTATTTGAGAAAAAAAATTCAACATATGAGAATATATAATTAAAACAATTATTCTATAATTAATTTGTTGTATAATTTATGTATTGTTTACCTATATAATATTTTCTAAATATAAAATTTAGGAGAACAAAACATTTAATGGATTCAAATAATCGTTTGGTCACAAATCACAAATTGTAAATAAAGTAACATATAAAGTTAGTATTTCAAAATATCAAAAAAGGAAATTATAAAAAAAAAGAATTTGATTTATATATCTCCGAGCAACCTTTACAAGGTTAAAAAAAAAGGGGGTAAGTTATGGTTTTATTTTATATAATGAAAAAATGCATAATGAAAAATAGGTTAGATGTTACTTTTTTTCTTGAAAATTAAAACTATAATTAATTATAGATAGAGAGCAAAAATTAGATAAAAAGATAAAGAATTTTGAATTTCAAACTAAAATATTCATTTTTTAAGCTTAAATAACTAATAAATTTTTTAGGATATATTAATCATTAAAACTATTTAATTATTTTTAATTATTAATGAAAAATGATCAAAATGTATATTTTAACTAGTTAGATTTTAACCAATCATTTTTATTATAAATAAAAAAAATATTTTTTTAATATATATATGTATCATTTTATTTTATAATGTTTTTTTAGAGGTAAATAAAAATTTATATAACTTTGTTAACTTATGTAGTCAAATCACTTGAAAGATGAATTTCAGAGTTGGAATAATGAAATATGTAATAAGATTTGTTTTTGATAGAGGAAAATACTAAAAATAAGAAAAAGGCATAAATGTGGCATTGATTTGAAGTCCCAGCACAGCACATGTAAAATGCTACTCTATTATTATTATTATTATTATAACCTACCTAACTTTTAATCATTATTGCATTTTTGTTTTTTTTTCTGCTCAAGACTTTGAACAAAATCTAGTGAGTGTAACAATTCCTTAGGAAATTAGTATATTTTGCATGCCCTAAGCGTAATCCTTAATTGGATCGCTTAATTAGTAATGTTTACCAAATATGCATTTTTTTCCAGTTTATTAACTTATCAGAATTGTTTGATAATGCTTCTCAGTTGAATTTTTAAGCGTATGCATTTTAAATTTAGTTCTATTAAAATTTTCAATTTTCAATTTAATTTGATTTTATTAAGGATTTATGTAAAAAAATAAATTAATATTTTAAAGCAAATAACAGTAAATAAATATCCATTTGTCCACTAGCTATTCTTTTACTCTGTCCCCACCTTATCTCTTCTCTCCCACAAATATCCATTTGTCCACTAGCTACTCTTTTACTCTGTCCCCACAAATCGCTACCTTACCAAAGATATGTTTTGTCATCGCGGCAAAATTTATTGTTTCAGTAAACCCAATCGCCTTTTTTTTTTTTTTCATCTGTAGTTCTGGTAAGAGGAGATAACATACTAATGTTGAAGAAAAGTTAGAATTTTCAATATTTTTTTTAATATAAAAAAGGGCCCAACAAAACTTCGTTAGAGTGTTTGGCAATTGAAAAAAGATTAATTAAAAAAATATTCCATTTAACAATTCTTCTATCATAATTTACAAAATAATATATATATTAATCATTTATCGTAAAAAATAGCATTCGGTATAAAATTGTGGCAATATTTTTCTTAGGAGGGAGTTGAATAGTTTTTTGAAAAAAAATTAAAATAACAGTTCATCTCCCTTTTATCTCTTAAATTCTCTCTCCCAAAAAATCTCTAAAAATTGAAATCCCACCTCAGCTCCCACTCCGTTCTCCTCCCTTCCACTACTGAAATTTTCTTGGCAACCAAACAGAAACACCCTTTCCACTCCCTTTCTTCTCCCACACCATCATCAAATTTCCCCTATATTCGGTACTGTTGCTCCAGACCTCAAACATTGGCAAATCATTTTCCGCTACTTTTAAATTATTTCGGAAAATCCAATTGCACATCAATACCCCTAATCTTGCCTAAGAAACAGTAGAAGTAAAAAAATCTCATCCACCGCACAGCCCTCGATGCCCAGCTCAAATGGAGAGACCCAGCTTGATCTAAGAAGTTTTATTCGATTCGGATAAATTTTATTCAAGAATGCCACCGCCCTAATAAGAAAACAATTGATAAATCTAAGATCAATGAATAAACTGCTCTAAAGTAAGTAGATCCATTGATTCCTCTGCTTTTTGTACTCCTACGACTCTCGATTGTGGAATCCTTTGGATCTCCCTCTCTGCTTTTTCAATGAGTCACTCCACGAAGTCAAAATCAAATATTACTGTTGGCTTTCCCAATTCATCCTTGATTAAGAATGAAAGGGAATTAATACCTTGCTTGCTTTCCCTTTAGGAATCTTGTCTCAAGCCGTTGATACAAAGTGAAAATTATACAGGAGCCAGAATTTGTTAAGAAGAACACCCAAAAAATGACAATCATCAAAGGGTCTAAGCCCATATAGCCTCGAGAACTAGATGGAGGAGGAGGAGGAAATGAAGACGAGATGAAGGGGTGAAGAGAGAGAAAAACCTGTGAGGGAAACTGCTTTTTTTAAAACTTTTTTTTTTTTTTGCATATAATTGGTGCAAACCGTTGCGAGTCAAATTTTTTTTTCAAAAACTATCAGTCATCCACGTATGATTCTAGTTGCCATGTAGGATGAACGTCCTCGGTTTTTTTTTGCATCGGAAACTGTTTTTTAAAATAAAAAATTAGTATGAATATTATTTTATAAATTCTGATATAATATATTAAAAATTGTTAAGATATTTTTTTTGTAATTAATTCTTGGAAAAAAGTATTCATTCGGCCAAAAAGTCCAACTTTTAAGGGTCTAATTGAATTAAACAAAACAATAAAGATTGATCTGTAATTTGATCCATAATTCAAGGACTAATTTATGAAAGGAAAAACTTCAAATTCAACCCACTAATTCTAAATAATAAATATTGGCCATCATCGCTATGCTTGATTCTCATCCAAGGCCAGGAACTTTGAGGTTCCATAATTCAGGATGCGAATGTTAAAATGCATAGAATAAATAAATAAATAAAACATCTCTTTCACTATTTTTTTTTTGAAGGAGCTTCTTTCACAATGCTATTCTCTTCAACTTACACTGTGTTCGACATATGGAAAGGAAAATAAGAATTTAAAATAAGAGAATTTTTTTTACTTTACCTTCTTTGAATATAAAGAAAAAATACAAGTTATTTTCCTCTCAGCATTTTCTTTGTAAATTGGAGAGAAAATAGAAAGGTTCACAAGGAAAAAATTGTTGTTGAATATAAAATTATGTTTTTAACCTTTTGAGTAGTTCTGATTTGTTTATTTTTAATGGATTCAGTGATGTGGGAGTCACCGGTTTTAAAATTGAAGAGATTATATTGAGAAGCAAATATGGTGATAATTAGCTTCTCTACTCAGTATTTGGAATTGTTGTTAGGTGTCCCAAAAATAAGTTTAGAATTTTTTTGATTTAATTAATTAAATTTTTTAATTTTTTATAAACTGTTTTTTTTAAAACTGTTTATGAGAAAAACATCTATTTACTTTATTATTTTCAAAAGCAGTTTCAAAACTCAAAAAAATTAAAAATAAAAAAATTTTCACTAAAAACTTTTTTTTTCCAAATGCAATGCTAAACGGATTTAGACAAATTTTAAAACATTTTTGGATTTTTCCTTTTTTTCTCTAAAATTTTTCAGAAATAAAAATATATAAGTAATATATATATGAATTATGCTATTATTATATGAATATAGTACAGAAAATAAAGAAAAAAAAAGATAAGAATTAAAATTTTCTAAAAATTGCTCCTAATCTAATATATTATAGTTAATTATTTAATATTTAATTTTTCAATTTAATAATTTAATAAATAATCAATTTAATTAATAAATAATCAATTTAATAATTTAATAAATAATTCTAATTAATAATAATTATTAAATTGAAAATAATAAATAATTATTAATAATTATTAGAAATTGAAAATAATAATAATAAATAATTATTAATAATTATTAAATTTAAAATGTATCTATTCTATCTATTACTATTAGATAGCTATTATTTAGATATAGAATTAGATATAGAAAATATAGAAATATAGAATTCTAATAGCTATAATATATATATATAGATAGAATTCTAATAGCTAATTCTAAAAGTTTGAAGATTATAGAACACTTAGAGAAATTCCTCAGTTTCTACAAATTGCAGTTTGTATATATATATTTGAAATTTTTAATATATATATATTTTAAGGGCTTGTTTGTCTTTAATGTAATGAGTTTAAGACAAATTAATTTACTTAATGGTTTTGGATTAATTTCGATTCTACTAATATTGTTTGTTTATTATTTTATAACAAATAATATTCTTTTATTAATCGTTTCATTATAATAAAATAAGGCAAAGTAGTAGATATATAATATTATATTTCAATTTAAACTTGAAAAAAAAATAATTTTTACATCCATCCATATATGAAAAACACAATTTTTTTTTTCTTATTTTCTTTTCTGTTTGTATTATTTACCGAACGCTATACCATGTATCAAATTATTTGGTGGGGTCAAGTTCAAAAATCAATGAATAAATCCCCTAAAGAATCTCAAGAAGCTCCTTAAAACTCAAAGCAAGCAGCCGTAAAAAGAGGAAAATTTCTCTGATACTATTCACGTTTCTCAAGAAAACACTGGCATGGCTACTTATTATATACTACGGTACCACCTACCACACGTGGAAGACACTGCCAGCTCAGCATTCTGTCACAACAAAATTTGGCTCCAAAACCAGCAACTAATGGAGGTATACGGGATTGTCGGTGGATTTACAAAAAAAATAGTTTTATAATTTTTTAATTTAATTAATTAATTTTTTAATTTTTTATAAACTATTTTTTTAAATTTATTTTTTTAAAAAATATCTAATTAACTGTTTCTTTTTAAAAATAATTTTTAAAATTTAAATATATTAAAAATATTTTTTTTCTAAAAGTGATTTTCTGAAAGCTGTAATGCTAAATGGACTCTAAAACTAATATTAACCTATTTTTCAAGAGATGAGATAGAACAGTGAGTTGTTGATTTTATTTTTTTAAAATGGATTTCAAGTTGCAGTTTTTAATATAAAATATTTTTAATATTTAATATAGAATATTTTATTCTTTAGTAGATCTATCCGATGTAAAAATTAATCTAAAATTTTAATTAATCAATTGTTAAAAAAATTCCCAAGATTTTATCCCTAAAAAAGAAAGGAAAAATAAACACCAAAAGAACTATCGCTCTCACTCTGAGAGTGCCACGAATCATTATTGCTACTTTATCATTCCACATGAGTTGGAATATAAAGAAGGGAATGAGCAAGTGCAAGAGAAGATAGTGGCCATAATGATTCTCATATGTTATACTCGTGGAATGACAAAGGGGTAATAATGATTTGTGCCACTCTCCGAGTGAGAATGATAGTTCTACGGGTGCTTTTTTTTTCTTCTCTTTTTAGATATAAAATCTTGATTTTTTTTTTTAACAATTGACTAATTAAAATGTTATTTGGGGATGAAAAATATTATTTTATTCATGTAATTGTAATAGTTGGTTTCTAAGTTTTAAAAATATTCTATATTCAAAACCCAAATTCCAAATTTCTAATTAATAAAAAATGGTTTCATTATTCTATCTCACCCATTTAAAAATAAGTTAATCAATTAGTCATTTTTAATTGTTGGTCATTGAACTTTTGATAACTTGTAATAAAATAAATATTAAAATTTTAGTTACAACATGGTGATAAAAGATTTTTTTCTTTAAAATAACTTATTGCGAATAAAGTTGTGTTAACAGACAAAAATATATCGTGACAGCTGATTTTGTAATGGCCCAAATACCGGGTTAGTCATAAACTGTAGTTTCCGAGATTTATCAGTATACCCGGGGGTCAAAAATACACCTGTGGGTGAAAAATATTTTATTTGATCATCGGAAAATATAGGTTGTAACTAGTCTGAGGGTAAAATTTGGAGTGAAAATAAAGTCAAATAAGCTCTCAAAAGTCAAAATTAAGAAAAAAAGGACCCGATTTGATTAAATAGTTGGTTGACCATACTTTGATCGGGCTATGAAAAATAGCAAAAGACATCTAAAAATTTATTTTAAGACATGGATAGACTCTAAATAATATTTAGGATTATTTGACAGTGAAAAAGGAATTTTACGGTAATACCGAAAATTGAATTATCAGTCCGATTTAAGTGAGCCGGACAGAAAACAAACTCCGATTGAGTTGAAAATTTTTGTGTAGACATATAAAAATATTTTAGGAATTATGGAATTAAATTTGGGTGAAATTGAGCTTGGAAAGTGAGAAAAATAATTTATAGTGCATAATTGGGCCTAAATGGGTTGGGCTTTGTTTGGCCCAAGCCCACCCATTTAAGACCACTATAAAATGGACCCAAATTATCAGAATTCTCTAGAATTCTGCTTCATCTTCTTCCCCAAAATTCCCTCTTGGCCGAACCACATCTTTCCCATTTTCTTTTCAAATTTTCTTCCATTTTCTTCAATTCTCACACCAAAATCAACCATCCAAAATTAATTTCAGTCTCCCTAATAGCTAAAATAAGTTTTTAATCTTCATTTGGAAGGCTAAAGTAGAAGGAAATCAAAGGAGAAAGTTTAGGACTTTGATTGGAGGTAAGCAAAATTTATGGTTTTTAATTAATTTAATGGTTTAAATAGGTAGTTTAAGATATGTAGATAATGAATATGAAGTTTATTTGAGCTAAGGAAGTAAATTAATGGTGGATTAATGAAGGAAAAATATTGTCCATGGTAGGTTCAAGAGAAGGAGAAGGTTCTTCCAAGGGAAAGGAGAAGGAGAAGGAAGCTTAGGAAGACCAAGATAAGCAATTAAGGTTAGTGATTCCTTAATCTAATTATTTCCATTAATTAAGTATAATTTAGGGTTATGGAAATTTAGAAAATTGTGTGTTTTGTATGTAATTGTTAAATTAATGCTTAAAACATAATTAATGGATTATGAAAAGTGAATTAGAATGATTAATTTCAATTAAAAAAATTGACTAGTGGAAATTGTAAAATATGACCTTATTATGTAAAAAATGAATATTAAGGAATAAATATATTTTAATGTAAAATTATGATATATATGGAATAATGAATGTATTAATTAGTGAAATGAATAATTAGAAATTGAAAGAAAAATTTTAATGATGCAAATTAAATATAGGCCGAAAAATGAAAGTGGAGAAATTAATATTTTCTTTGCTAATTAAATGAAAATTTAGTTATGAAATGCAATATAATATGATTTTAGGTGTGTACAAATTTATTGAAAATTTTTAGATTAAATATTGCATATTTTTCTATTTATGGATGATATTATGTATGAAATGAATAATAATGAATAAAAAGTATTTAGTGAGTTTATAACTTAATTGATTATCCATAATGAAATATTGATATATCAGAATGAAAAATTTTGGTAGTGATAAAATTGTTATAAAAGAATAAAATATTAAGTGATTAATAATGTAAAAATAATAAATTTTATGAATTTAATGGAAATGAAATTAAAGAAATAAAATAATGCCCTTAGTTATTTTCTGATGGTTAAATCTAGCCCAGGATATAATTGGCTAGCCATAGGGACATTATTACCGCGGTGCGGGTCATGGCGACTCGCTTATGTAGACCAATGATGGTCTACTACAGTGATAGTGATTCAATGAATATTATATAGTGCAGTGCTCGGGTGATCTTTCGGGATTACTCTTCAGTGTAGTGGACTTTTGAGTCCACGTCCCATGTATCTGGTCCGAAGATTTTCTATCGGATTGAATCTAGGGGCAAATAAAAAAAAATGAAATGAAATGACAATTGTGAATGAAAAATGATTAAAATGAAAAAGATGATAAAAATGAAATAAAGGAAAAATATGAGAAAAATAATAAAAAGGACATAAGTGATAAATTTGGTAAATATGATAAAAGTGAATATTGTAACAAAAGAAAAAAAAATGTAAAATTGAAAAAAATGAAAAATAAGTGAAGATAAATATTAAATTGTGTAGAAAAAAAAATGAATAAAATGATAAATATTAGTGGCAAAAGTGAAAATAATATATAGTTAGTGGTATAACTGTAAATAAATGAAAATTTTAAGAATTAAAGTGAAATTGAAGCTAATTAAATAAATAAGAATGAATAATTAAAGAAACAGAGTAAAAACGGACTAATTTGAAAGAAATTGAAAGTTCGGAAAAAAAAAGAGAAATAAAGATATTCAATAGTGAATTAAGAATAATTAAAAAATAATGTATTGTTAAAAAGAATTGTATATTAAAGAGAAAAATGGAATAGTATATTAAAAATATTATTGCATGTATAATTGAATGAAAATATTGTTAGTGGAAATTTTTAGATTAGTAATCACCACTGAGCATATTAATGCTCAGCACGTAGTTATTTGACTGCGTGCAGGTAGTAGCAGGAAAGGTAGGAGCAGGCATAAAAATTTTGGGAGCTGATGGAATATTGACATAATTGTAGGTTATTGTATAAAATGGCATGTATATATAAGTTTAGATATGGTGTTGTAAGAATAAAATTATGTATATATTCTGATAAATGAATATTTGCGAATTATTATATGTGTAGAGAATTGTGGTTGAATGGAAATATATTACATTATGTGGATTGTTGTGCCCAATATTGGGCTGTGGATTGTTTGCTTTGCAGGTGGGTTAGTTAGTTTATAGCCGTTATGCTGCCGAAATTTTTGGAAAAATAAAAAGGAATAAAAAAAAAATTTCGGCATACATCGGCTATAATCGTATTTACCCACGTAACGTATATATAGAACAAATGTTATAAGGGTGTTACAGTTTTAGTGGTATCAGAGCATGGTTTAGACGGTTCTAAGATCGGAGTTGGAAATAAGTGAATGAATTCTATATATATACATGCCAATCGATGGATGAAATGTGTAATAAGTCTAACGTATGCTTGCTCCTTTCTTGTTTTATAGTGAATAATGGCATCCCAACAAGGTCAAGGTGATGGGGACGGTGAGAGTGAAGCGTCGGTTAGTGCTAGGCAAGCTGAAACCTCGCAACAGAATGTTACTCCACCAGTTGCACCACCTCCACCGCCACAGCCGGATTTTCTTCACCTCATGGCTGATTATATTCAACATAGAATGCAAGCTGAACAAGCTCAACAGCCACAGCCAGCGGCCCAAGTACAGCCTCCAGCTCCACCTAAAAAAAAGCCGATTTTGGAACAGTTGAAGAGATTGGGAGCTGAAGATTTCTATGGGCGTGATCCATTGACTCCTGTACAAGTTGAGGAATGGTTGTTCAAGATAAAGAGGTTATTTGAAATTACTCACAGCCCGCCAGAAGAGAAATTTGAAGGTACTGTGGCATTACTTCAGGGTCCTGCGTTCATCTGGTGGGATTCAGTACGGAAGCATACTCCATGTGAACAGTTGAATTGGGATTTCTTCTTGGCCCAGTTTGAAAATAAATATATAGGGTCAGAGTATAAAGCAGAGATGCAAGATGCCTTTTGGAGACTCAGGCAAGGAAACAAGACAGTAGCAGAGTATGAGCGCGAGTTTGAGCGTCTCAGTGCCTACCTTGATGATTACCAGCTGACAGAAGAGAAGTTATGTCAGAGATTTGAGAGGGGTCTCCATAATAAGATCAGACAGATAGTGGGTGCACAGCAGCATCCAAATTTGCGTGCCTTGGTAGAAGCTGCAATTAAAGTGGAAAGTATTCAGGCAGATGAGGCTAGCAGGCAAACTCGATTTCAGCAGAAGAGGAAGTCGGGACAGTTCAGTGGTTCGGGTTCTCAGAGTAAGAAGTATAGGGGACCAGCTCCATCACAGAGTCATACATCAGTTGTACCAGGGCGTGGACAAGGAAATATATTCCGTGGCAATGCCTCAGTCACTTCTGTGGGCAGTACACCTAGAGGCAGAGGGGCAGGTACAGTTCAGACTTGTAGCCATTGTGGCAGAGCCCACCCAGGAGAGTGCAGATATTTGACTGGCGCCTGTTTCAAGTGTGGTTCAAAAGATCATCAGGTCAGGGATTGTCCAGTGGCTCAAGCTTCTACAGCTATATCACCAGCACCTGGCATTGGATCCTTACCATCCAGAGGCCGAGGTAGGGGAGCAGCCCTTAACCCATCAGCATCTAGACCTTCTGCACAGCAGTCCCAGGGTCAGGGACGAGCTACAGGTCGTACATATGCAGTGAGAGCCAGAGAAGATGAGGATGCTCCTGATGTGATAGTAGGTAAATTCATACTTATAACTGATTCTGTTTATGCACTTATTGATCCTGGTTCCACACATTCCTACATAAATACTGATGTTGCACGGGGGAAAAGGTTAAAAGATTCACAGTTAGACCAGGACATCCTAGTGAGCAATCCTTTAGGGAATAGTGTTGTGGTGAACAAGGTGTATAGGAATTGGCCCATTAGTACGCAAGGTTATGAATTCCTGGCTAACCTAATTGAACTCCCATTCCGCGAGTTTGATGTGATATTGGGGATGGATTGGTTGTCCGCCCATCAAGCAACAGTAGATTGTAAACGAAAGAGAGTGACACTTAAACTCTATGATGATCAGGAAATCACTATTGTGGGTGAAAGAACAGATTTCTTATCAGATGTGATATCAGCTACAGCTGCCAAGAGACTTATAAGAAAGGGGTGCATTGCTTATTTGTGTTTTGCAATGGAAGCTAAAAAGGAAGATTTTAAGGTTTCAGATGTGCCTACAGTGAGAGATTATCCAGATGTTTTTCCCGATGAATTACCAGGCTTGCCACCTGATAGGGAAGTCGAATTCACTATTGATGTAGCTCCAGGTACATCATCTATTTCGATTGTACCCTACAGGATGGCGCCTACAGAACTCAAGGAGTTGAAGATTCAGCTGCAGGAATTGCTCGATAAAGGCTTTATCAGACCCAGTATTTCACCTTGGGGGGCACCGGTACTCTTTGTAAAGAAGAAGGATGGATCTCTTAGATTATGCATTGACTACAGACAGTTGAATAAAGTGACAATCAAGAATAAGTATCCCCTTCCACGTATTGAAGACTTATTTGATCAATTGAAGGGAGCAGGTGTATTTTCAAAGATTGATCTACGATCGGGCTACCATCAGTTGAAAGTAAAAGAAGCAGATGTGCCCAAGACTGCCTTTCGCACAAGATATGGCCACTATGAGTTTTTAGTCATGCCATTTGGACTTACGAATGCCCCAGTAGCTTTCATGGATCTAATGAATAGGGTCTTTCATCCTTATCTAGACCAGTTCGTGGTGGTATTTATTGATGATATTCTAGTGTATTCGAAGACACTAGAAGAACATGACAAACACCTACGAACTGTCTTATGGATACCGAGAGAGAAGCAGCTGTATGCAAAATTCAGTAAGTGTGACTTCTGGTTGAATGAAGTATCATTCTTGGGTCATGTAATTTCAGCTGAAGGTATAAAGGTGGATCCAAAGAAGATTGAAGCAATCTTACAGTGGAGAATACCTAAGACTGTTACAGAAGTTAGAAGTTTCTTAGGTTTGGCTGGGTATTATAGGAGATTTGTAAAGGGTTTTTCCACCATAGCAGCGCCGCTTACTCGACTGTTACAGAAGCACGTAAAGTTTGAATGGACAGATAAATGTCAAAAAAGCTTTGAGAAGCTTAAAAACATGTTGACAGAAGCCCCAGTGTTAACTCAACCAAAATCTGGCAAGGATTTTGTGATTTACAGTGATGCCTCCAAGAATGGGTTAGGTTGTGTATTGATGCAGGAAGGTAAGGTGATTGCATATGCTTCTCGACAACTCAAGACTCATGAGAAGAACTATCCTACTCACGATCTTGAGCTTGCAGCAATTGTTCTCGCCTTGAAGATTTGGAGACATTATCTTTATGGTGAGAAATGTTACATTTACACAGATCACAAAAGTCTGAAATATTTGCTCACACAGAAGGAACTTAATTTGAGGCAGAGACGATGGCTTGAATTGATAAAAGACTATGACTGCTTAATCGACTACCATCCAGGCAAGGCAAATGTAGTAGCTGATGCACTTAGTAGAAAATTTATGACAGCCCTTCGAGTGATGAATGTCAGATTGGATATGGCACAAGATGGAGCAATAATAGCAGAAATGCAAGTGAAACCGGATTTTCTTCAACAAGTGAAAGCGGCACAAAAGCTAGACGATCGCTTGATTGCCATAGTGAACAGAGTAAAAGAGGGCAATGAAGGTGGTTATTCTTTAGGTGAAGATGGAAGTCTTTATTTCAACCGGAGGTTATGTGTACCGGATCAAGATGAATTGAAGAAGAATATTCTCACAGAAGCTCATCATAGTAGCTATGTTATGCATCCTGGTGGTAACAAGATGTATCAGGACTTGAAAGTATACTATTGGTGGCCAGGAATGAAACGTGATGTGACAGAATTCGTGAGTAAATGTTTGATATGCCAACAGGTGAAAGCTGAACATCAAGTTCCATCTGGTTTACTTCAGCCCATTGCGATACCAGAGTGGAAATGGGATCGAGTGACCATGGATTTTGTGACGGGATTGCCTCTGACGGGAAAGAAGCATGATGCTATCTGGGTAGTCATTGATAGACTCACGAAATCAGCCCATTTCATACCAGTACGGAGGGACTATCCATTGACCAAGTTGGCAGAAATCTACATCAATGAGATAGTGAGACTCCATGGAGTACCATCCTCTATTATTTCAGACAGGGATCCCAGATTTACTTCCCAGTTCTGGAAAAAGTTGCAGGAAGCATTGGGGACAAAACTTCATTTCAGTACAGCTTTTCATCCTCAGACTGATGGGCAATCAGAGCGTGTAATTCAGATACTTGAGGATATGTTGCGATGTTGCGTCCTCGAGTTTGAAAGTAGTTGGGAAAAGTATTTGCCATTAGCAGAGTTTGCTTACAATAACAGCTATCAGTCCAGCATCAAAATGGCGCCGTATGAAGCACTGTATGGGAGAAAATGTAGAACTCCTTTATGTTGGACAGAATTGAGTGAAAAGAAGCTAATGGGGACTGATTTGGTTCGAGAAACCGAAGAGAAGGTACGGGTGATCAAGGACAGATTGAAAGAAGTCATGGACCGACAGAAGTCATATGCAGATGTAAGAAGAAAAGATATAGAGTTCTAGGTCGGAGATCAAGTGTTTTTAAAAGTATCACCCTGGAAGAAAGTTATGAGATTTGGCAAGAAGGGCAAACTAAGTCCGAGATTTTTAGGCCCTTATGAGATTATACAGCGAGTGGGACCCGTAGCCTATCGATTGAAGCTGCCTCAAAAGTTGGAAAAGATTCATGATGTGTTCCACGTGTCAATGCTACGGAAGTATAGGTCAGACCCAAGCCATGTGATCAAGCCAGAAGAGATTCAAATACAGGCTGATATGACTTATGAGGAGGAACCATTAAAGATTCTAGCCAAAGAGGTTAAACAGCTCAGGAACAAGCAAATCCCACTAGTGAAGGTGTTATGGAGTTACCACAATGTGGAAGAAGCCACGTGGGAGCCAGAAGCTGCAATGAAGCAACAATATCCGCAGTTGTTTAATACAGGTAAAATTTCGAGGACGAAATTTTTATTAGTAGGGGAGAATTGTAATGGCCCAAATACCGGGTTAGTCATAAACTGTAGTTTCCGAGATTAATCAGTATACCCGGGGGTCAAAAATACACATGTGGGTGAAAAATATTTTATTTGATCATCGGAAAATATAGGTTGTGACTAGTCTGAGGGTAAAATTTGGAGTGAAAATAAAGTCAAATAAGCCCTCAAAAGTCAAAATTAAGAAAAAAAGGACCCGATTTGATTAAATAGTTGGTTGACCATACTTTGATCGGGCTATGAAAAATAGCAAAAGACATCTAAAAATTTATTTTAAGACATGGATAGACTCTAAATAATATTTAGGATTATTTGACAGTGAAAAAGGAATTTTACGGTAATACCGAAAATTGAATTATCAGTCCGATTTAAGTGAGCCGGACAGAAAACAAACTCCGATTGAGTTGAAAATTTTTTTGTAGACATATAAAAATATTTTAGGAATTATGGAATTAAATTTGGGTGAAATTGAGCTTGGAAAGTGAGAAAAATAATTTATAGTGCATAATTGGGCCTAAATGGGTTGGGCTTTGTTTGGCCCAAGCCCACCCATTTAAGACCACTATAAAATGGACCCAAATTATCAGAATTCTCTAGAATTCTGCTTCATCTTCTTCCCCAAAATTCCCTCTTGGCCGAACCACATCTTTCCCATTTTCTTTTCAAATTTTCTTCCATTTTCTTCAATTCTCACACCAAAATCAACCATCCAAAATTAATTTCAGCCTCCCTAATAGCTAAAATAAGTTTTTAATCTTCATTTGGAAGGCTAAAGTAGAAGGAAATCAAAGGAGAAAGTTTAGGACTTTGATTGGAGGTAAGCAAAATTTATGGTTTTTAATTAATTTAATGGTTTAAATAGGTAGTTTAAGATATGTAGATAATGAATATGAAGTTTATTTGAGCTAAGGAAGTAAATTAATGGTGGATTAATGAAGGAAAAATATTGTCCATGGTAGGTTCAAGAGAAGGAGAAGGTTCTTCCAAGGGAAAGGAGAAGGAGAAGGAAGCTTAGGAAGACCAAGATAAGCAATTAAGGTTAGTGATTCCTTAATCTAATTATTTCCATTAATTAAGTATAATTTAGGGTTATGGAAATTTAGAAAATTGTGTGTTTTGTATGTAATTGTTAAATTAATGCTTAAAACATAATTAATGGATTATGAAAAGTGAATTAGAATGATTAATTTCAATTAAAAAAATTGACTAGTGGAAATTGTAAAATATGACCTTATTATGTAAAAAATGAATATTAAGGAATAAATATATTTTAATGTAAAATTATGATATATATGGAATAATGAATGTATTAATTAGTGAAATGAATAATTAGAAATTGAAAGAAAAATTTTAATGATGCAAATTAAATATAGGCCGAAAAATGAAAGTGGAGAAATTAATATTTTCTTTGCTAATTAAATGAAAATTTAGTTATGAAATGCAATATAATATGATTTTAGGTGTGTACAAATTTATTGAAAATTTTTAGATTAAATATTGCATATTTTTCTATTTATGGATGATATTATGTATGAAATGAATAATAATGAATAAAAAGTATTTAGTGAGTTTATAACTTAATTGATTATCCATAATGAAATATTGATATATCAGAATGAAAAATTTTGGTAGTGATAAAATTGTTATAAAAGAATAAAATATTAAGTGATTAATAATGTAAAAATAATAAATTTTATGAATTTAATGGAAATGAAATTAAAGAAATAAAATAATGCCCTTAGTTATTTTCTGATGGTTAAATCTAGCCCAGGATATAATTGGCTAGCCATAGGGACATTATTACCGCGGTGCGGGTCATGGCGACTCGCTTATGTAGACCAATGATGGTCTACTACAGTGATAGTGATTCAATGAATATTATATAGTGCAGTGCTCGGGTGATCTTTCGGGATTACTCTTCAGTGTAGTGGACTTTTGAGTCCACGTCCCATGTATCTGGTCCGAAGATTTTCTATCGGATTGAATCTAGGGGCAAATAAAAAAAAATGAAATGAAATGACAATTGTGAATGAAAAATGATTAAAATGAAAAAGATGATAAAAATGAAATAAAGGAAAAATATGAGAAAAATAATAAAAAGGACATAAGTGATAAATTTGGTAAATATGATAAAAGTGAATATTGTAACAAAAGAAAAAAAAATGTAAAATTGAAAAAAATGAAAAATAAGTGAAGATAAATATTAAATTGTGTAGAAAAAAAATGAATAAAATGATAAATATTAGTGGCAAAAGTGAAAATAATATATAGTTAGTGGTATAACTGTAAATAAATGAAAATTTTAAGAATTAAAGTGAAATTGAAGCTAATTAAATAAATAAGAATGAATAATTAAAGAAACAGAGTAAAAACGGACTAATTTGAAAGAAATTGAAAGTTCGGAAAAAAAAAGAGAAATAAAGATATTCAATAGTGAATTAAGAATAATTAAAAAATAATGTATTGTTAAAAAGAATTATATATTAAAGAGAAAAATGGAATAATATATTAAAAATATTATTGCATGTATAATTGAATGAAAATATTGTTAGTGGAAATTTTTAGATTAGTAATCACCACTGAGCATATTAATGCTCAGCACGTAGTTATTTGACTGCGTGCAGGTAGTAGCAGGAAAGGCAGGAGCAAGCATACAAATTTTGGGAGCTGATGGAATATTGACATAATTGTAGGTTATTGTATAAAATGACATGTATATATAAGTTTAGATATGGTGTTGTAAGAATAAAATTATGTATATATTCTGATAAATGAATATTTGCGAATTATTATATGTGTAGAGAATTGTGGTTGAATGGAAATATATTACATTATGTGGATTGTTGTGCCCAATATTGGGCTGTGGATTGTTTGCTTTGCAGGTGGGTTAGTTAGTTTATAGCCGTTATGCTGCCGAAATTTTTGGAAAAATAAAAAGGAATAAAAAAAAATTTCGGCATACATCGGCTATAATCGTATTTACCCACGTAACGTATATATAGAACAAATGTTATAAGGGTGTTACAGATTTGATGCCAGATTTTTGTTGGATTTTACCATTTCATGTAATGTCAAATAACACGTGTGAACAAACTCTAACTCCGATTGTCACGTCATATGTCTATATGGCAGTATCATGTCAGATATCCACATGACAATGTCACATGCTTATACTTTAATTACATTTCAATTAGAAAAGAAAGTTTTTTTTTTCAATTCTTCTTCATTGTAGTCAAAACTTTAATGTATTTTCTTTAATTTATCTTCAAATGAATATTAAATGAAAAAAAAGATCTAAATGTTTTGGGTACAATGAAAAAAAATGAGAAATGAATTTTCTTTTCTAAATGAAATGCAATTAATATATAAGTTTAGTGGTCATGATTGAAATTAACTCATAGTGTAAATGAAAGATAATTTTTTTTATTTTTTTGTCCATATGATACTGTCACGTGAACATCTAATGTAACGATAAAATTTAGATTTATACATACATGTCATCCTACGTGTGTGGCGTGATGTGACTGTTAAGGAGAATCTCACATCAAAAATTTAAGGAATAAAATAATAATTTATAATTATGATACAACTAACTTCAGATTAACTAAAGTCATTTTGAATCAATGGTGAATCTAAAATTATTAAACTTAACTATTTAGTCTTATGCAATTCTAATATAGTATCAGAGTTACGAGAGAACTAACTGGCACATGAAATACCCAAATCAAAGAATAAATAATTATGTAACTCAATAAATGAGAAAAAAATCCAAACACGCAAAAATATTGAATTAAACAAGTAACAATTTGGCTGACACTAGTTGCACTTAAGGAAAAATATTAAGGAGAATCTGACATTAAAAATTTTAGGAATAAAAGAAGTGCTTACAATTGTGGTACAATAAACTTTAAATCGACTTAAATTATTTGAAGTAATGATGAATTTAAAATTATCAAGTCTAACGGTTTAAACACTTGCAATTCTAATAGTGACAATAATCTGATGCCAAATCGGATTTCCTATTGTTGACACAACCTCATTCGTTAAAAATAATTTTTATGGAAAAAAACTATTTTGTTATCGTTTTGTGACAAAAAAATTTAATTTTAATTTTACTACAAGTTAGCCAAAGTCCAATGATCGTTGATGAAATTAACTCTCAAAACTTGCAATTAAAATTGACTAACTGGTTAATTAATTTTCAAATGGGTGAGATAGAATAATGATACCATTTTTTTATTAATTAGAAATTTCGCATTTGATTTTTGAATGTAAAATATTTAGAAAGAAATACTTTATTTTTTTAATGAGTCTGTCCGAGGCTAAAACTAACCAACTAATATAATTACATGAATAAATAATATTCTTCATCCCCAAATACCATTTTAATTAGTCAACTGTTAAAAAAAATTTCAAGATTCTATCCCTAAAAAAAAGAAAAAAAAAAAGCACCAATAGAACTATCAGTCTCACTCGGAGAGTGCCACAAATCATTATTACCACTTTGGCATTCCACATGAGTATAAAGAATCATTTTGGTCACTTTCTCCTGCACTTGCACATTCTTTTCTCTATATTCTTTCCTTTTGATTTTTGCCCGAGGTTGGAATAATTTTTATGATTTTCTTCCAGGCAACTCCTTTAATCCATATATAGTGCACATTACTTTTCTTTATTGATTTATAATTTATAATTCATAATATTATAATTTAAGAGAATTTGTAATAATATATAAAGTAAAACCCATGTCATTCATTGCATGAACATGTATCTATTGTTTGCAATTATTTGCTACAAATTTAGGAAAAAAAATCCGATATTTTAGATGGAATTGTTTGATGCCATAAACCGGATTATTAATGTCATCAGCCAATACTTGTTTATATAGTTAGATATAACAACAATTTGCACGCCAAATGAGGTGTTTACAAAGTTGGATATCATTAATGTTATTAGCCAATAGATGTTTACATGGTTCTGTTTGGATTTAGCGGTCGAGGGTGTAAAGGTTATACACAGGTTCAATTTTTCAAACTATTGTATTGTATCACAATCTTGTATATGTTGACTTCATGTAATTTCTTCATGTTAATATACAGAATACAAAAAACATATTTTATTCTCAATTTCTATTGGTATCAGAACTAATGACCACCCAAAATCCAATTATTACACTCCATCACACATTATCTATCAAACTTGCCAGTAAAAATTACTTAGCCTGGAAAATCCAGTTCCTTCCACTTATTAATTATCAGAATTTAGTAGGATTTATTGATGGCACAAAACCAGCACCACCCAAAACCATAACTGATCCTAACGACCCATATGAAAATCTTTCCAACCCTGAATATCAATCTTAGTTTCAAAAAGATCAAATGCCACTTTGTTGGCTTCTTTCTTCTCTATCAGAAGAGGTATTTTCTTATGTCATTGGCATGAAATCCTCTTATGAGTTTTTGGTCTGCCTTAGCCAATACCTTTGGCTCTCTTTCTCAAAATTGACAACTTCAACTCAATATTTAGTTACAAAAACTGAAGGAAAATGATTTATCTGTCTCTTAGTATCTTCAACAAGCCAAGTCTTTAGCAGATGAACTTGCCTCTATAGGTCGCACTATTACACCAGTTGAATTTAATGCTATCATCTACTGTAATATTGACAAAGAATATCACAGTATTATTACTGCATTTAATTTACGACTTGAATCAGTTTCTTTTAATGAGCTTTATAGCCATTTCCTACCTCATAAAATCTTATTTAAAAGTCATCATGAATTACCAGTTGTCAATTTTACCCAAATAATGCAACCATCATCTCCTTCTATTGTCGCACAATCCAAATATTCACCAACCAACTGTCCACCAAAGAAAAACCGTAGACCTTGCCAAATATGTAACTTGAGGAATCATATTGCAATGTCGCCGCTGTTATGAACCAAATTTTTGTGGTAATTATGGTGCTCAAGCTAATATGATTCGGCCTCCTCCTTCACTCACTTAAGCTTCTCCTCAATAAGTGAATTGGTTGGTTGATTTTGGTAACTATCATGTGACTTCTGATTTAGTAACATTGCATCTTCCACATCCTTACAATGGTAATGATCAAAGTAAGGTGGGTAATGGTCAAGGTTTGAATCTTCAATATATTGTTAATACATCCATTCCTTCTCCTTCTAAGCCTTTTCATTTAAAAAATGTATTACACGTATCTTTAATATCTCATAATTTACTTTTAGTTCAAAAAAATTGTCTTGATAATAATTGTTTTTCTGAACTTTGGCCATTTTGTTCTAACGTTAAGTATGAAGTGACCCAACAAATATTGCTCGAGGGACTAATTAAAGAAGGGTTGTATGTTATGACATCCACAAATGGGGAGGAAGCAAATATGGTTGGGTTCACTTTTGATGACTGACACAATAAATTAGGACATCCACATTCAAAATTAGTGCCCCAGATTATTAATGATAATAAATTAGATTCCACAACAAAGTCTTTATCTTCCAAATGCACGCCTTGCACATTGGGCAAACTCACCAAATTATCTCTTCCACCCATCCAACATTCAAGCAGTGCTCCTTTAGATTTAATTTTTTTCATATGTTTGGGGACCATCCCATATTTTTTCTAACTTAGGCTTTAGGTATTTTTTTTTTTCTTTTTGTTGATGATTTTACCAAGTTTATCTGGATTTATTTTCTAAAAAATAAAAGTGATATCTTTGCATGTTTCCTCAATTTTAAAGCTCTTGTTGAAAAATAATTTAATTTTACAACAAAATCATTTCAATCTAATTGGGGTGGTGAATACCAAAAATTATACATTCATTTTAAACAACAAAGAATTTTACATAGAATATTATGTCCATACACTCGTGAACAAAATAGAGTTGTATAACAAAAAATTCGTAATATTATTGATACAAGTTTACCTTTACTGGCACATAGTAATGTTCCTTTTAAATATCGACCTTATACTTTTCGATATGCAATACCAACAATAAATATTTTACCAATTCCTAATTTAAATAATACTAGCCCTTTTCAAAATTATTTGTCAAACCATTTAATTTTCACGAATTATATGCTTTTGGTTGCACTGTTTTCCCTCTTTTACACCCTTATAATCAGTGCAAGTTTTCTTTTCACCGTAAACCATGTGTTGTTTATCTTGAGGCTTTAATTAGCCACCTTGGACACTTGTGCCTAGACAAGGACAATTCTCTGATATACATAGCACGACACGTCACTTTTAATGATGAACATTTTTTTTATCAATTATCAAAAAAACATGGCTCCACTTCGACCACTCTTTCCCACAATTCATGGCTTCACATCAGTTCCTCTTGGTATTCATCCTTTGGGGTGAAAAATAGAACAATTTTTAGTTTAATTGATTCAATTATCTATTGAAAATTTGATTTATTTAGTTTGATTCAATTTTAAATATTAAAAAATCGATTAAACTGAACCGACTGAATTATATATATATATATATATTATATTTTTTAATAATTTATTCTAATTTTTAGATAAAAAATTATAGTTTATAATAATTTATTTCAATTTATAGTATAATAAAGTCATGAACTATGAAAATTTATTCTAATTTATGTTAGCAATATGTGATAATTGATTTTAATTTATAATAATTTATAAACTTATGGTAATAAAATTTAATTTATGATAATTATGATAGTTGATGAAATCATTATTATGTCAATTTATCATAATTTATGTTATTTTATCTTAATTTATAAATTTATGGTGTTATAATTGATAAAATATAATTATAATTATAATTATAATTTATATAAATATAATTAATTAATTAATTAATTAAGAACCCATTAAACCAAACCGAAATATTTCAATTCGGTTAGATTCAGTTCTAAATTTTGTTCGGTTCAATTTTTATAAATAAATTTCGGTTCGATTCGATTTTTATAAATTAGGTTCGGTTCTGAATCGAATCAACCAAATGCTCACCCCTACTCGTCCTAATCAGGTTAGGTCTTTTATCCTTACCATTCTCCTTTTAATCTAACTAATTCTAGTTCTTATCTTATTATATCTTAATCTCCTTCCTCATCTTTATCTTTATCTCCCTTCGTTTCATTTTTACCTTTTCCCCTTAACTCTCAACCTCATCAGATTATTTCTACTATCATGTTCTAATCACTTATCTTCATCACCTTCACATCACTTATACTAATCTCTTCCCAAAATCTCTATCCACATGGACTTATCTAATTATGCCCCACACCTTACTCCCTCACGCACATATCAAATGTCCTTATGCCTTACAACTCTTGCCAAATGACACTTTATTCTCACAAACATCACCACTAAGCTTCACCCTTTACCAGATTATCTAAACACTGAACCTTCTTTCTATAACCAATCCAAATCTTACCCATAATGAAAACATGCCAAGTGTGAGGAGATAGATGCTTTGTTAACCAACTAGACATGGAGTCCAGTTTCTAAACCTCCCAATACCAATTTTGTGGGATCGCATCAAACGTCATGTATATGTTTATGTTGAAAGATATAAGGCATGCCTTATTGCCAAAGGCTATGATCAACAATTCGAAGTTGATTTTAAAGAGACCATTAGTCTGGTCATTAAAACACTAACCATCAGAACAGTTCTTGCTTATGCCACATTTAATCACTATATACTTGCTCCAACCCATTGCAATAAAATTATGGCAACAATTTTAATTAACATCCTATCATAACAGTTAGCAACTATAACGTACGGTGTAACGCTAGTCAATTAGGATATGGTTGATATATTGGGTTCAGGAAAACAATTATATGATTAAGGTTATGAATATATGAAAAAAGTTTAAAAAGAGTTGAATAAAGATAAGAAAGTGGATGTCACAGGATTTATGTCTGTGGTCGAGCTTCTGGAGCTATGAACCATTGCGAGATGGGTTTGTGAATATGAGCAGATTCACTATCATGAAAGATTAGTCATGCCCATGAATTGTCGGTAGAAGTACAATTGCGCTTATGAAGGCAGACAATGATGTAACCAAAGAGGAAGCATTTTGAAAATCAAAGAGAAAGTAGAGACCACCCAAAAGGAGAGATAAGTTTGGATCAAGCTTGAAGAGGTTAAATGGTGATTCTTGGTTAAGGTTAGTATATATGTACATTTAACTCCTAAAAATTTTATTTGAGTTTTGTAGTAGTTTTTATGAAAGAAAAATGCATATTTGATGTTTAGTAAAGTCGTGAGAAATGAAAGTTTGATATTTTGTTGAGTATATAGTTGTGCCTTGATTTGTTTAAAGATATGATATTCATATGATCTATGCACTTGTGTGTTGATAAGTATGATTGACATTTGACAATCTTTAAAGCATTGTGTGAAAATGAAATGCTTGGTTTCAGATTTATTTTAGTGCGTATTCTACAAATTGAGAAATCCATATTCATACATGTGACAAGAGTTCACGGTCGTGAATCCTTTACCCAAAAATTACTTAGCTTGGACAGAAATAGTTAACGCCCGTGAATCAGAATTCACGACTGTGAATCATTGTATTTAAAATGTTCAAATTGAACAGGTTGGTTCACGCATTGAGTCATGGCTAAAATTCCATGAAAGTATGGTTTCATGCCTATAAAAGCCTAGTTAGCCTATGAAAGTCTATTTTTAAATTGTTTGTTAGGATTAGACATTTTCACGGGTAAAGTTAAGATTAGGTTCACATATGGCAACCTGTGAAGGTTAGTTTCAAGCCCATGAATGATATAGTCATGACCGTGAATAATAAACACACAATATTGGTTTAGAGCATAATCATTCACACCCAGAGTCATGGCCAGTTTTACGACCATACAAGTTGTGAAACATGACTTCAAGCCCGTGAAAGGATTATCACAACCGTTAATCAAAGTGGAAGAAAAATATGAATAATGGTTGAGTTGCATATTTTTATATGTTTTCAAATATAGTATGCTATGATGTTTTCTGCATTTAGAAACATGTTATGAGAATATTATGCACATGAATTAGCATGTGGGGTATAATATTTGGGATAATGCTTATGTATACATGTTAGTATACAAAGGCTTAAATTAGGACACAAATAAGAAAATAAATGGTCGAAGTCACATGCTTGTAACACAATTCCATTTGTAATTATGTTTGATGTCTTTTATATGGAAGCATGATATTTGTATAAGTATACATAAAATCTCATGGTTTATCATATGGTGTTAAATCATAAAGAAATAGCCATGAATGCATGTTGTAACATGATGGGATTGATTATGTGTGATTAATCATATTCAATCTGTATAAACATCCATATATATATATATATATATATATATATATATATATATATATATATATACATGAACCTCTATATAAAGATGGAAAATGGAATGAGGCTTACATGTATGCCTGGTATGAAATGAAACGAAACGAAACGAAACATGAACCAATATATGGTTATGACAAACATAATGATAAGAATTACATGTGGTTAATGCCCATTTCTCTAATCTAGGACTAAAGTAGGATATATAACATACCATTAAGGGGGTTATGATACTGTAGATTGAATTGTATACTCAGTTAGGATCGCTTAAGTTCTAAGAGTGCTCCTAACTTAAGAAGTTTGGTTAAGCATACATAGATAAATGACAGTATGACTTAAGTTCGGGTTGTGAGTGCCCTTGATCCTAATGTTCATTATGTTAATTTATTTACTGAGACAAGTTGGCTTAAGCTCTGTGAGTGCTTTTGACTTGAGGAGTTTAGGTGAGTATATATAGTTAGTGGATAAGGTGGCTTAAACTCTTTGAGCACTCATGTTTCTTTTAAGGACAAAATGACTTAAGCTCTAGGAGAGCTCTTGATCTATAATTGCATGCAAAAGATATATATTTACGCAATCAATGTGACTTAAGCTTTGGGAGCACTCTTGATTTTAAGAGCTCAGATGAGTCCACATGATTATAGACAGTGGTATGATGACTTAAGCTCAAAGAGAGCCCATGTTCACAATCCTTATTCAAATAGTTCATGTGGAGAGTTGTTGTATGAAAAAGGCTAAAGTAATTAAGAAATATATTATAATGAAAATGTTTTAATGACACAGACAAATAATGACATATGGTTAATAAGTTATATGCTATAGACATGGTGCATGTTCATTTATGCATGTTACAAGAATATAATGCTATAGTAGTTTCCTTGAGTTAGTCATGTTATATATTGTTTGTTTCATTGCTATGCAATGTCGTATATGATAAAGATGTCATGAAGTGATTTGTTATGCCTTATGTGAATACATATTAAATTTTTATGCCTATATGTCTCATTAAACTTTTAATAGCTTAATGTGCGAGTATTTTTCTATGCAGGACGGAGTCTAATAGATAAAATAGAAATAGATCCAGAGTAGCCAACCTATAATTAGAGACAACATATTAGACCCGATATGGGTTGGTGATATATGTCATATTTTATATTTTTGTTCATGCCATATGGGATAAGGTATGTTTACATTTGTACATATCTTTTATATTTAAAAGAAACATGTAATTTTCTTAAAATCATATATTTTTGTAAATACCAGATTGGTTGAGTCCAAATATGATAGTTTTACATATGATGATAGATTTTTGGATCAAAGATATCCTTATGCATGTATAACATATGATATGGTAGGAGTTTACATGATAAAGGGATTTTAAAGAAAATAAAAAGTTTTAAATTCGTATAGCTTTTCCGCAATAAATATATGTGACACTCGTTCATTAGTTGGATTAATCTTGATTAAATAAGAAAGCGCTACATGTTAAGTATGTTTATAATATGTTTATAACAGTGGGTATACTAAATGTAAATTTTGGTATTAGATAGTGCATGCTCACATGTTAAGCAAGTAGTGTTATCATTGAATGCATGATATAGTATTGCACATTATGTTTTGGATAGAACATATTTATCTATGTGAAAAAGTACACTAAGAATGTATATGTCAGGTATGCACCTAGAAAGGAATTGAACTAGACATGATATATATGAGAATTGTTGTACTTATGATTTATGTGCCATATATGCACATATATACATTAAGCACGAGTTGCACTCATACGCATGTTGGAGCCAATTAATTTATTGCAAATAGAAAATAAGAGTCCGAATGAAGAGTCGTAAAAAAAAATCCAGTTGGGATGTGTGATACACAAATAAGTCTTCTATTTTGATCTTGTGTTAAAAAAATTGTATTTCCCTTTGGAATTTGTTTGTAAATATTGAGACTATTTGGAGCCCAATACAATATTTTAATGTTATAAAATATTTTATTTTTCTTTTCTTTTTACTATTTCTTATGGATTTTGAAATAATTATCATGATAATGATACAAACAAAATAATTTTAAAACAAGTTTAAATTTTATTGGATTTTATCACAGAGTTTCGTAATTCTCGATTATATAATTGAAATTATTATGATTATATAAGAGAGTGTTACATGAGGTCTGCCAAAGATAGTGTTCGAATTGCATTGTTTGCCAACAATTTTATTTAGCTATAAAAACAATTTTATATAAATTTATGGCAACAATTCTATATGAATCAATGGCAACACTTATTTTATAAATGGCAACAATTTTATACAAACCAATAGCAATACTTATTTTATACAATGATGATGATTTATATAAAATAGTAGTAACATTTATCTTAGATAATAGCAACAGTTCATCTAAATAAAAGAAACATCTTTCTATATATATATATATATATATATATATATATATATATAGGCGGATCTAGATAGCAAATGGTGGGGTCATTGGATCCCATAATTTTTTTAAAAGCTATTATTATAATTAAAATATAATGAAATGAACTCTATTATTTTTAACAAGTGAACTCGAATAAAATGAGTGATTAGTGGTTGAAAGATTGTTTAGTAACATTTAAAAAGATGTATTTGATAGTGTTAGTATTGTATTATTTTCAAAAGAGCAAATTACATAAATCTATTTGAGGTTTTAACAAATTACATTTATAAATTTTTAAAAAACTAATAGTTTACTTTTTATTTTTTGAAATAATGTCAATTCATTTGATACTGTATGAATTTCAAACATTACAGTGTAATATACCACATAATTTTTTTTATATTTGAGAATTTTTTATATAATTTTTTTTGGATTTTATGTACAGTGTAATGACTTTATTAAGAGTTTAAGACATTTTTTCGTTACCAACGACTGTAACAATAGAGTAACAGTACATTCGAGTCACAACCTTCCTAATTAGTATTTTAAATAATATTTTTATCAAAAAATATGAGGATAAACTGTTAGTTTTTGAAAAGTTTATTTCTGATTATAATTTGTTAAATCTTAGAGAATTTTTTGTAATTTGTTCTTTTCAAAATATGAAAACTTACCGAGTACTATTATAAATGTATTTTTTTTTGTTATTTTAGTATTGCACGTGTTTTTTATAATTGAAATTTATATTATATATATAGACCTTATTGTACAAATTTTTTGGATCCGCCACTATATATATATATATATATATATATGCAAATTTGTAGAAATTGTTATGAGACAATATTTTTCTAAAAATAAGATAATTCAAATTAAAATTTTTATATTGCAAAATAATCACAACTAACAAAGTTACAACGGGTAATTACAGCTAAATTCTTTGTTTTTTTTTTTCATAAAAAGTATATGAATTTTATAAGAAATTTCTATTATTTTGTTATAGCAAATTTTTTTTTGGTTAATGATAATGTCCAACGTTCCTTTCTTTTATAGAAAATGATCTCCTTATCTCCAAAACCCACATCTCGTGAAAAAGAATAAAAAACAAATTGAGTGAAATGGTCCAAACAAATTCAAAATTAGCAGACAAATGATTTATTTGTCCAACTAATCATTACAATGGATTCATAAGGGAGGGAAAAAATATATAAATTTTTGACTACCAAAGAGATAGAAAACTACACTTCACTTGTATATATTCAATATATATACTTTACATATTTAGAGCTATATCTATATCTATATTACCATAAGGTACATGCTTGATTCTATATTTATATCTATGTCACCATAACATATATAGAGAGAGCTATTGGGTATTAAAATCCATATCCTATTACCAATGAGCTATGATTCAATTGGTGATATATATATATATTTTTCCAGCGGCAGAATGAAAATATATAAACATTTGTAAGTGAAGGGAAAAAGGAAGTTAAAATTTAGTAATTTACCT
Organism: Triadica sebifera; assembly: GCA_023653625.1. NCBI lineage: Eukaryota > Viridiplantae > Streptophyta > Magnoliopsida > Malpighiales > Euphorbiaceae > Triadica > Triadica sebifera. The sequence continues at coordinate 10,638,875 of CM042901.1, read as the reverse complement.
TTTCAATGGCTTGAAAAAACTGAAGCATTAATTCAGAAAAAAAAGGGCCATTTTCATATGTTTGAAGTACTGAAACAAGCCGCAAAAGTAATTAAACTGCAAAGACCATAAAAATGTAGGGTCTTGAGAAGCAGAGGATTTAATTATGCTTCAGATAAAGGAAACATCTGGGTTTACTTATGTTGCATTAAAAATTTAATCTTCAGTGGGCCAGAGGCAGTACTCATTTATCCTGTTGCAGCCTAATGATGATGAGCCCGTACACCAATTTTATAATTAAAAATCTCCATGAAATTCTCCCAGTAAGTTCTTTTGGAACAAATGGAGGCAAACTTGAACTCAATAGCCTTAAAATTACAGCCTGACCTGCCCTCCGATTAATAGAAAAGTGAAGATTGGATTTGGGAAAAAGGTTTTTCGAAAAAAATATATTTTAGCCTATAGATTTGGTGAATCGGATGGCGTTAGATTTTTTTGGAGTAATCAAGTGGATCATCGGATTAGCTTAGCTTTAGACTAAATTTAGATGAATTTTTAGCTTGGATTGACCCATTAAAATTTTATCAAATTTCGAGTTGAATTCATGTCCAGATTTTTTAAGTAGAATTAGATCTGATAAAAAAAAAAATGGCTTGGTCTAATAGCAGATCTACCAAAATGAAATCGTGGCCAAGCTAGATTGTACGTACCTGAGTGTGTGACCACAAATACGTTGGCAATCAGACAAAAAAAAAAAAAAATTTGGCAGTATATAACCACAATGTATTCTGATAATTTTGGTAATCTGACGAAGAAGTTTGGCAGTGCATGGTTTACAATTATTGATGTTGAGATGAAAATGATAACTCCAACTTTAATCCATATATACACACACAAATAAGCTCGCGTGAATAATGTGAGGCCGCAGCCAACTCAGCTCCGAAAAATCTGCTAATTAAACAAGTTGACTCATGAAACTTCCATGCTACTGCGGATGTGTCCCAATAATCTTGCCTTTAAAATACTTCAAGTAACAGCAGCTTCAGTTTTAGCTTGTTTATTCTCAATGATAAAATTAAATTGTGAAACAAATGATAAGGTATGTTAGAATAGAATTTCACGTCCGAAGTTTAAGGGATAAAATAATGACTTATAAATATAATATAACTACTTTTAGATAAATTTAAATTATTTTAAAGTAATAATGAATTTATAATCATCAAATTTAACTATTTAGGCACATCTAATCCATTAGATAATACAGCGAGCATTGATTTTTATATATTGCAATTTTTTTTAATAACAATAGGCATTGGATATTTATACCTGACGATACTATGATTTAAATTTGTTACTAACACTGAAAAGTGTTAGATACAATTTCTTTGCACTTATAATTATAATATAATTAACTTAATATTAATTTTAAATTCATTTTGGAGCAATTCTAACTCACTATTAAACTTAATATGCTAGAGCTCCTATAACTGTTGTACTTATAGAGTAGTTTGCTTTCACTCGGGAATTTATTCTACATGTATTAAACTTATCAACAAACACTCTACTTGTCTTTCTTGTCAAATTAGCTCCTATTTAAGTTTTACTTAATCTTATATATAATTAATAAGTAGAAACATGCTAGATTAACTAAACGGTGGAACAATTTTAATAATAACGACCAAATATAGATAGTTATTCAATATTTTTTTCCATCAAAAGAAACCATTGAAGAAAAAGGAGTTACAAAAGATATGTCTGCAAAATCCCTACACCTAAATAGTTGAATTACGCTTTCATGGACCAATGTTTTCTTTTTCTTTTTCTTTTTTCTTTTCATTAGGATGGATAAATTTAAAATTGATATACCAACTTAATTTGTATTATTATGACAAAGATAATTTCCTAGCTTGTTAAAGAAGGGTCTTTGATTGTGAAAACACTGACGACCGACTTATTATTATTATTTAATAAACATCAAAAGAAAAATAATTAAGAGTTGGAAGGAACATCAAGCAATAATATATAAAAATTGCCCTACATATTGTAACAAAAGGTCCAAAAGCTAGATTAGATGTTTGAAAAACCAAGCTATCCACATGTGTTAGCTTCTAGTATTCTCACATAAGAAGAAAACATAAGATTGACTGGCAGGAAGCAATCCATTGGAAGCTCTCTCTATAAATAAGTCACACATTATTGAAACTTTCATAACAAATTTAAAGGCGACCTGAAAACACAAAGAAGATCACGTTCTTCTTCTTCTTCTTCTTCTTCTTTTTCACCAAAATGGGGTTCTTGAACAAGAATCTTGTCCTGGGGTTACTATATGTTGTGTTTCTTGATATTTTTATGCTTTGTGTGGCCGAAGTCCAAGTTCATTATTATGATTTTGTTGTAAGCTTTCACCTAATTTCTATTTTCATCTTGCCTATTTTGGTTTATATATATATGACTCTAACTGGAATTTAAACTTGCAATTTTATAATTATGAAGATACATGGCTCTAGTTTTTCTCACTTTTGTTTTCTTAAATTACTTTTGTTCGCTGCACAATGAAGTAGAGACTCGACTACCAAACTGCTTATTACTGGTGTGTTCACTGAGTTAATCAAATGAGTATTATGGATGCAGTTGATGGAAGCCAACTTCACAAAGCTATGCAGCTCAAAGAGTATGCTGACAGTAAATGGCAGTTTTCCAGGACCTGTAATTACAGCACAAAGAGGAGACCTGGTTTATGTCAATGTTCATAATCGAGGAACATACGGTGTTACTATTCATTGGTAATGACTCTTTATTTATTTATTTATTTTTTCTCTCATAATGATGGTGTTAATGTAATCCAACAAGAGGAATCATTTTCTTTTCTGGTTACCAATTGGAATTTGAACTCGATTGTGCAAAAAAATTATAATTTATTTGACATAGTAAACACTAAATAATTTTCTATGACTTCATTGGCAAGTATTAAGCAAAAGTCTAAAGGCAAGTGTCAATTGTCAATTGTCAAATCAGATTTGAAAAAGTAATTTTCTTTTAACAACTTGAATAGGAAATTTAATGAAGAAAATTACCGAAAACCGGAGGTAAAATACGTGGAAGGAAAATACAATGAAAAATAAATATTTTTATTTTTAATTTATTTAGAAAGAAAAAAATAAGATAGAGAGAGAATAATTTTTATTTTTATCTTTTAAATGATTGAATAAAAAGAAAATATGAAAAAAAGGTGAAGGAAGAAAAATAAGGAGAGAAGATAAAATAATATTTATTTTTTATTTTTTATTTTTTTTATTTTAGAGAGAAAACTTGAGATATAGAACAAAAAATATTATTATTACAAATAAAATTATTTTTAATTAATAATTATTATAATAAAATAATATGTAAAATAGTAAATATGTAATAATATAATTTTTTTCTTCTCATAAGAAAATTATCCAAATAAAAAAAATAAGTCTTAGTTTTTTATCTATATTATTATTTTATTTATATTATTTCAAAACATAATAAAAAAAATAAGAAAAATAAACTATTTTTTTTTTCAAAAAAAATTGCCGAACATAATAAATGGGATAAGAAAAATAAATTTATTTTCGCTGCTTATTTTTCCAAAGTTTGGCCTAATTGTCAGTGTTTATATCTTAATGAAAACAGGCATGGAGTGAAGCAACCAAGAAATCCATGGTATGATGGTCCTGAATATGTAACACAGTGTCCGATTCCAGCTGGCACAAATTTCACCCAGGAAATTATATTATCAGACGAAGAAGGAACCTTATGGTGGCATGCTCATAGCGACTGGTCACGTGCGACAGTCCATGGTGCTTTCGTCATTTTACCTCCTCAAGGGAAGACATACCCATATCCCAAACCTGACGTTGAACAGATTATTGTTCTTGGTACTTTAAAGTATTTATTCATGGGTTTTATATTTTTAATTCGCAGATCATTTAATTAACTGTGTATTTTGATTTTGACATCTTGGGATAATAATTGAACTGGCAGGATCCTGGTACAAGGGAGATGTTATGGCCATATATGAGGAGTCTCTTGCATCCGGTGGCAACCCTAATACATCGGATGCTCACACCATCAACGGTTTCACAGGAAATTCCACCGATTGCCCCACAGGTATAATTCATTCTTGAATTTTTCTTACATAAATTGGGTTAATAAAAAAAACTGAATCTATCTTATTAAATAAATAAGTCTCAAGTTTAATTCATTCAAAAATTTGCTCAAAAAAGAAGAATTGTACAAACCATTATAAGTTGTAATTTAAAGTTACCACTAAACAATGTGTGATATTTTAACACTCTCCTTCCACACTGTGGGCGGGAGGTCATTTAGAGTTTGAAAATAACAAACTGTACCGCTTGCAGATTAACTGTAAATGTCCTAGCATTATTTGAGTTTGATATTATATTGAATAAATTGGTCTTAAATTTAATTTATTTCAAAAATTAACTCGGGTGAGAACGTTATCCAAATCATTATAAATAGTAATTTGGAGTTACACCCAATAATGCGAGATATTCTAACAAATCTAATCACAATCTAATATGTATGCAAAACTTTATTGGTTTGGTTTATAAATTTTTTAATACATTGACTTCAAATAAATAAACAAAATAAAAACAATGTCACATAATTGTAAGATGTTTATTAATTTACTTATATGATATTCAATTGGTTGTTCATTTTATGAATAAAGTCATCATCTAGACGAGTAGTTTGCTTTATATCATAGAAACGATATTATATTATTATGTGCAGGAGAAATGTATCGAATGAATTTTACATATGGGAAGACATATCTTCTGAGGATAGTAAATGCAGTAATGAACGAAGAACAGTTCTTTGGAATAGCCCAACACAATATGACTCTTGTGGGAATGGATGCAGCATACATTGATCCAATGGTCACAGATTATCTGATGATAACCCCAGGCCAAACCATGGACATTTTGGTCACAGCCAATCAAACCCCTAGCTACTATTACATGGTTTCAACTCCATATTTCGATAGTTTTGCTGATTTTGATAACAGTACTGTTAGGGCAATTATTGAATATGAAGGCAATTATACTACGCCTTCTTCTATTCCTTCTCCAAATCTTCCTGAATTACGCAATGCCTCTGCTGCAGTAAATTTCACTGCCTCCTTGAAGAGCTTACCGACCTCAGATGTACCTATTAGTGTCCCCCTCAATATTACCAGAAAAATTTTCATTACTGTAGCTTTGAATGTTTTGCCTTGCCCTGCCAGCCGGAATTGCTCCGGTCCCCCTGTTAATGACGACCAAACCATTATATCTGCTAGCTTGAACAATGTCAGCTTTACCTCGCCTTCAATTGATATACTCCAAGCCTATTACAGGTACATTTTATTCAATATCTCAACTTAAGATGTAAATTTTCAACTATACGGCCCACCACACGGTATCCGACAACTCGATAGGAAAAAAACAATATATTGAGAGACTCAAGAAAAGTTAATAAAAAAAATAGATACTCAATACTCTAGGAGAAAAAAAAATTTGAGGGCTCCTTACAACACAGTAGAAAATAGATATCTAATACAATAAATTTAAAAAATTCGAGGGTTAAAAAATAAATATCACTTGGCTAAAAGTTGTTTAGGCCCGGTTTTATGATGTGTTTGGTTTAATTTTTGGTAAAACTTTCTAACAGTAGCTAATAGATTTTTAAAGTTTCAAATAGTTGAAAAATTCTATATCAGAGTTTTATCAAAACAGCTGAAGGTTTTTTAAATTTAAAGACCAAATTATCTTTATACTAATTATTTTTATACTAAAGAAATAATAATTTTGAATAATTTTTTATTTAATTACTCTTATATAATTTTTTTTTATTAATTTATTATTATTATTAATGAACAATTATATCAAATAAATAATATATTATATTTTTATTTATTTATTATAAAATAATAAATATCTCAAATTAAATAAATAATATTTCTATTAGTAATTTTATATTATAATAAGAATTCAATTATTTTTAATGGATGATTATCATCTACCAGCTATCTTACCTTAATATCTGGTTGGCAAATCCTAGCGGTGAGGAGATTTTTTTCTTGTTGCTAAATAATATATCTAGTGACCAGTTTTGGAATATCCGTTTGGTTGCTACAGAAAGCGACGGAACTGAAAGGACATGAAAAGAAATGTCGAAATATGTCTTGTAATGTGTGCATCACTAATGAAATTGTCCACATCACTTTGCAGCAAGAACATCAGTGGCGTTTTCTCAAAGAATTTCCCAATTGCCCCAGAGATATTATTCAATTTTACAGGTGATGTGACAAATATTTCACAGTACACAGTTCAAGGGACAAAGGCATTAGTGATAGATTGGGGTGAAGAGGTTGAAATGGTGCTGCAAGGGACAGCAATTCAGTCAGCAGAAAATCATCCTATGCATCTTCATGGGTTTAGCTTCTATGTGGTGGGTGTGGGTACCGGCAATTGGAACAATGTTTCTGATCCACAGAATTACAATCTTGTTAATCCACCACTGGTTAACACCATTGGTGTTCCTCAGAATGGATGGGTTGCCATCAGGTTTCTAGCTAATAATCCTGGTAAGTAATTAATCTTTATTGTGTTATTATTCCATTCAAAGGCTTCAAAAATTATTTTGGTCACTGATCCTTTACTAAATTATGCTCTTAAAATATTATTATTATTAGGAAAACAAATCATAATTTGACCCTTGTTTGACTTTATTTTGATAATTTGAGTCTATATATTTTTATTATGTTAATAAATTAAAATATTTTTTATAATTTTTTCAAAAATTAAATTAACTCCGTTAATCTATTAATATAAAATTACTATTTTTATATCTATTTTGAATTGAATATACAATTCAATCTATATCACATTAATTGAAATGTGAATAAAAAAGACAGCTTTATATCAATAGACAATTTTATATTACACAATTCAAAGGTTTCAAACTCAAAATCTTAAATGTCATATTTATATTACGGATTTAAAATTATTTGCTCTTATACATGTTATTTGAAATAATATATATTTCTAACTTTACTTTAATTTAATATAATATATTTGTAATTTGTATTTATATATTTTAATTCAGGAGTATGGTTTATGCATTGTCATCTGGAAAGACATACAACCTGGGGAATGGACACAGTGGTGATAGTGAAAAATGGAAACAGCAACGAAACCAGCATTAGACCACCCCCAGCTTACATGCCTCCATGCTCTTCATCCTAATCAAGTTTATCAAAGTCCTATCAATTTCCTTAATTAATGCAATAAAAATTATGTATGCAATTTCTGAAAATAAATTTCAATTATGTTAGATTATAATTAAGTATCCTATCTTCCTCCTAAAAGGTAATAAATAACTAAAATGCTGCTCAAATATTACTAATGTGAAGTATATTTCTAGACCCATTTATATACACAAAAAAGCAAGTTTTATATAGAAAATCCTAATAGTTTTCAAGAAATCAATATTCCTATATGAAATATACTAACCATGATAGTAAGTCACTTCTATATATACACTTGCTGACATTCTTGGACCAATTCAGTGTAACATTTCATTTGTTTTTCTGTAGCAAGTCAATTCAACTTGCTAACATACAGATATTTACTATATAAATATCTGTAAGCACGTCTTGATTAAAATTGATTTGTGAGACCAAGTCTGCTTCAATATGTTTTGTCAATTCTTCATTGATGAGTCTTTGTGGAGCTAAATTTTGGGCAATTTATGAGTAGTTTCCCTGGCGGTGGAGGTTGGGGGGGCCTCAAATTTTCATTGTTTTGTAGATTCTATAGCAGTTAGAGTATTGGTCCCCTTCAAGGTACAATTATTGATGTGGCCACGATTTTTTTTGTTCTTTCCTTTTTTTTTTTTTTTTTTAAATAAGGGTATAATATTGTGGTTTTCCTTACTTGATCAAGTTGAATTCGCAAAATAGTGATAGCAATTATATATATATATAAAGTTTTATTCGAAAGCGAACTTATTCAAAGTTAAAATGTAGGAATTTATTTAAAATTATTTCAATTTTACTTATATTCATCCCAAACTTGATTAGTATTATTTAAAATTATTCTATACACATTTAATACCTATTCAACAATAATTTTTTAAAAATAATTAAAATATAAACGAATTTTATAAAACTTAAAATTAAATTTATATAAAATACAATCAAATAAATATCTCAATATATAAATTAAAATTTATTAAGTACAAAAAAATATATTAAAGCTAAAAAAAAGAATATACGGGTAGGATATTGGCTATTCATTATCCGTTAAATATAGCAGGAATCAAATAACGGTACCCAGCCACCTCTCAAATCATACTCGAACCATTACAGTTATTAAAATTAATACTCAGTTTCATTTAGAGCCGTTTATTCATTACTTTAATTCATCTTATTGGGAGTATCATCATAAACCCTACCCAACGGCCTCCCTGACTCATAAAGGTAAGAGTGGGCTCTGAAATTCTAAGTGCCCAAATCAAAACCGGAACTTTTTGCATTTTTTTTTCAAAGGGAATTAGGAAATTCAGGAAACAATTGAGTTAAAAAGAATATATATATATATATATTGTTAGAAATTCAACAACAATATAGAAAGAAAATAAAAGAAATAGATTTTACGAATTTTGATCAATGTGACCTACGTCATTGGGCAGAGAAATTTAACTTTATTATTGTGATTGTCGAGTGTAAATACAATATTTTTAAAATAGGAAAACATATATATATATATATATATATATATATATATACAAACCCTATGATAGAGACGTGTTGTGTGCCACTAGAAGTGTCACACAAGCGTTGTTATAATATGCATGTGACAACTTATATAGAGAATCACAATGTTACGCTTGTGCTACGACCTTACGATCACGATAGAGGGTATGTCACATATTTCTCATGCTCATACAAATTTTATCACTTTAGTGACTAACCAAATCCCTTTGTCACGTGCATGGCACTGCAATGCCTTCACACATGTTTTTTCATGTGCGTGACATTCAAGACATTTTGACAATTCTCCACATTGAGTTGAATTTCTCTATGTCCATCAATATCAAGACTTTCTCCTTGCCATACATGCCTTGAAGGGTCTTATGCTATGCTTGAACTTTTCGGTAGGCAACGACTTTGTCAACATATCAACTATTACTATTTTCTATATGGAAAAAAAATATCACATTTAGCGATATCTCTGATGAAGTTCAATTTGACAACAATATGCTTGAATCTTTCATAATAGACCAGATTCTTAGCCAAACTCAATGCATTTTGTCTAGACAAAGCAACTGTAGATTGTAATATTGCCTTCTAACATATAGCACAAACCAAAAAGGGTAAATATATAATATGTCAATGACCTTCTTCCCAAGAGATCTCCACCATAATCAAAATTTGTATAGCCAACAATACTACTAGTAGAACCACTAGAACCATAAATTAAACATAAGTTACTCATATCTCTCAAGTATCGCAAAATTCATTTAACTGCTTCCTAGTGAGTTTTCCCATATTACTCATAAATCTGCTTGCCACACTAACAACATGTGCTTGATCTAGCCTAGTGCACACCATGATGTACATCAGACTCTCAATTGTACTCTAGTAAGGAATTCGACTCATAAAGCCTTTTTCTTTTTCCGTACATGGTGAAACACTAGCATCAAATTTAAAATATGCTTCCAAAAAAGTGCAAATAGCTTTAGCTTTTCCATTTGAAAATACTGCAACACCTTTTCAATGTATTTATATTGTGATAGATACAATAGGCTTGCATTTTTATCTTCCATTCTCAAATTTTTTTTGGTTGCACTAAAATCCTTCATTTCAACCTCACTACTCAACAAAGTCCTCAAATTGTTAATTTCAGTTTTACTATTAGCTGCAACAACAAATATATAAATGAGCCATCTAGCAGTTTTTTCAAGTAAACACAATTATTATACTAATTATGAACAAAGTTATGAAAAATTATAAATGTATCAAACCTTTTATACCACTACCTTGATGACTGTTTCAAGCCATACAAAGATTTCTTCAACAAATATACACGATCTTTTTTTCACAATCAAGAAAACCCTACGGTTGAGACATATAAATATGTTTTTCTAAATTTTCATGCAAGAATGCAGTTTTTACATCAAGTTGCTTAAACCCAATATCAAATGCACTTACCATGGCTAACAGAACTATAATGGTCTTATATTTTACGACTGGAGAAAATACTTCATGATAATCAATACCTTCATTTTGTGAGAAATCCTGTGCCACAAGACGTCCTTTGAATCTAGTATATTCAATCCTACAAATACCTTCTTTCTTTTTAAAGACCCATTTTCACCCCACTGACTTCACACTCTTTGGTAATGGTATAAGCTCCTAAGTTTTGTTCTTAAAAAGAGACCATCTCCCCATTCATGGCAATGAACCATTCTACTGCTTTTTTACTTTTAACTGTTTCTTTATATGATCTATGTTCACCATAATTTATAGTTTCAACCACTGCCAATGCATAAGCAACTAGATTATAACTTTCAATACTTAAATAGTTTGCATACTTGACAAACTTTATGATTTCCTTTCTTGGTCTTCTTATAGCTATAGGCTGTGACTCATCATCCTAAATATCTATAGACTGAATTTCATGTTTATCTAACATGTTGTTTGAATTTTCAATTTCAAACTCCACCTTCTAGTCATCATTGTGATCAAATTTATTTGTAGTTTTATCAAGCTCATTTTTCTAGCTAAACATAGCAGATTCATTAAAAGTAACATCTCTACTAATAATAAATTTTAGGATTTTGTTCTTTTAGTAGACCACAATCTATACCTTTTAACCTCAGCAACATACCCTAGAAATATACATTTCATTACTCTAGGCTCTAGTTTACCACCATTCACATGAATATAAGCAGGAAAACTAAATATACATAAGCTAGAATAATCAGAAGAAGTACCGTACCATACCTCTTGAGGAGTTTTAAAATCAATTGCAATTGATGGGAATCTATTTACTAGATAACTAGCAATATTAAATGTTTCAGCCCAAAATTCCTTAGGGAGACCAACATTTATTCGTATGCATCGTGCACATTATAGAAGTGTTTGGTTCATGCACTCTGCAACTCCATTTTATTGTGGTGTATGTCGTATAATATGGTGCCTTACTATATTTTCTTTCCTGCAAAACTCTTCAAATGATGCATTATAGAATTCTAATCCATTACATGTTCTGAGTGTCTTGACTTATTTTTCAGTACATTTTTCAACCATGATATTCCACTTCTTGAACCTCTCAAACACTTCATTTGTCTACTTCAAAAAATACACCAAAACCTTTTTATAGTAGTCATCAATGAATGTTACAAAGTAGCTGAATTCACTATGAGAATTAATTGGAGAAGGATCCCACAAAACTGAATGAATATACTTAAGGATATTTATGGAAGTATGCTTACTTGAACTGAACTTGACCTTGAGTTACTCGCCTAAAACACGAGATTCACATAACTCCATCTTTCCAGTCTCAACACCATTTAACAATCCTCTTTTGCTCAACATTATAAGCCCATGCTCATTCATATGACCCAATTTATGATGCCACAACTCTATACAATCACTATCTTGCTTTGAATAAGATAAAACAACCAATGTTTATGTCACTGTACTTTCCATTAAAGTGTAAATACCATGTTGGCATTTACCATTCATCACTACAAATAAACTCTTTAAGACTTTAATTTTGCCATCACCACCAATAAATTTGTACCCTTAATTATCAAGAGTACTTAAATAAATCAGATTTTTTCGAAGACCGGGATCATATCAAGCATTAAATGTTTTAACAATTCCATCATATATCTTGATCTACAGTGAACCATTACCCATGATAAGAAGTGTCTTTATCATCACCCAACATCACAGTGCTATGTCGTTCTTTGAAAGAATAAAATCAATTTATGTTGAAAGTCATATGATAAGAAGTGTCACTGTCCATCACCCATATAGCTAAAAATCTAGAAGCACCGACAGTCAAAACATCACTACCCTCAAGTTCACTTTCATCTGTGCTTTCCTACACTATGCTAATGCTAACTTTATTATCTGGTTCATTCTTTTCTTTACCATTCTTGTGTTATGGACAATACCATCTAAAATATTGAACTTTGAGGGGTATTTTCGCCATTTTGATGTTAACAAATAAAATAGCAATAAGATATTTAACAATACTTGCGTTCTATGTTTATTGAACAAGGTATGGAATATGAGGCAAAAATGGAAGACTAATTTTGAAAGTCAAAAAATGAAGAAATAGCATGTTCATGCCCGTGACTGTTTATGTCACGCCCGTGATATAGCTTAGCGCAAACTCTCCAACATTTAAAGTTCACGGCTGTAAAGGATCATAGCAACCGTGAATGATCAAATCAGTCACGCCCATAAGATAACATGTCAAATTCCTCCAGAGAGCTTCATGGCCAGAGTCACCACTTGGACCATGGCTTGGAAGGATATTCACGCCCGTGAAAGTATAAAGTCACGTCCATGATCAAACATTTCAAATTATTTCAAAGAGCTTCACGGCCACAGTCACCACTTGAGTCACGACTTGGAAGAACATTCACGACCGTGACACACATATTCATGACCATGAATGAGAAAAGAGAAACATGTCAGACGCGAAATTAAAAGTTGGTGCAACGACTGTTTTTGCATTAAATGCATCCAAACGACTATAATTCGCTAAGAAAGTATAAATGCAAGTCATTTATGAATCTAGAACAAGAAAATAAACAATTACTTCAAATTAAAATCTTGTTGTAGCTATTTTTGCATTAATTATTTTCAACAAAACTCTTATTCTCTGTGAAAATCTTTTTGTTCATCATCTAAATTTTTAAATATTGTGGTATCCTAGAAATTCATCCTTCTACATTATATGATATTCAGATGCTGATTATGCTGGAAGTCTTTTACATAGAAAAAGTACTTCAGGTACTTATCACTTTATTGGATAATGCTTAGTTTCTTGGTTTAGTAAAAATCAAGTTTCAGTTGCTCTTTCCACCGCTGAAGCGAAATATGTGGCAGCAGGATGTTGTTGTACATAAATCCTTTGGATGAAACAACAACTTAAGGATTATGGTCATAATATGAACCATATACCTATTAGATGTGACAATACAAGTGTCATAAATCTATCTAAGAATCTCATTCAACACTCTAGAAGTAAGCATATTGACATTAGACACCATTTTATTAGAGATCATGTTCAATATGGAGATGTTGTATTGGAATTTATAAGCACAGACAATCAATTGGCAGATATCTTGACTAAGTCTCTAAATGAGAAAATATTTAATTTCATAAGAAGAGAGCTTGGTATGATTGATGGATTAACTTTATGAATGCCAAAATTGTCAAACCTTGATTGATAATCTTGTGTTTTTGTCTCATCTTTTTAGATATGAGGTAGCTAACTTGATGGAAATATATGTTATAGGGGATAAAAGCTCCTTAAAAATGTTTTAGTCATGTTTTAGACTTAATTTTATTTAATGAGGATTTTAGGCAATTCACGCTCTTGACATATATTCATGGTCGTGATCTAAATCACCAAAAGAACCAGTAGTTTTCATGACTTACTTCATGACATGATTCATGGCTGAAGGTAGTGAAGACTATGTTTCACGACCATAACCTTTTTCTATCACCCCTGTGAAACCCTTTGTTCACGCCCGTGACGATTTTTTACGACTGTGAACATTTCCACCAAAAACTTACAGAAGCATTCACGCTTTGTGTCACGCTCTGTTTCACATTCACAAATAGTGAAGATTGTACTTCACGCCCGTGACTAGTCTATCACCACCGTGATAGTTCATCATTCACGCCCATTACCTTTAATTTTCATGACTGTGAATAATTTCACCTCTCTCTTCACAGGTAAAGTGTCTTTTCAGTAAACCGTGAACACGACATTTCACGTCCGTGACTTCTATTTCACGCCCGTGAATATGTCGGCTATAAAACATTTCTGCCATTATTTCTTTCATTCCAACTCTCCAACTTCTCTCAACTTCTCTCATTTATCACCATTGAATACCATTTTAAAGATTCCGACCCCCTAGCAACTCATTTCATCTATAAATATCTTCAAAAACTATTTTCATCATCAGAAATCACATCACCTTAGGTTTTACTCCAATATTCTATCAAAATTTTCACTCTTCAAAAGTTCAATTTTCAATCAAAATGGAAATCAGCTCCTCCAAGGGTACAAGAAAGAAGTCTTATGCTTCAAGAAAGTACACATATTACCTTTTAAACATTATTTCGGAGCATTGTCATCCTAGATACTCAATTCTCAAGAAAAGACCACTCCTTTCCTCTCGATCATTTGAGTGGCAAACCATCCGTACACTCGGCCTTGAGACAAGCATGACGTAACAACTCCAGGCTTGTCATCTGAAAGATTTCGTTGATATCCATCAACCAACACTGAGGGAACCAACTTTAGAATTCCTTAGCACCCTGCAAGTCTCTCCTACCGGCATTGTGAAATTCAATCTTTGCAAGCATTCGAACACCCTCTCTGCCACAGAGTTTGGAGACATGTTCAACCTTCCCTCTGATGGTATCCTGAATGAGAGTGAAGTGGAGTTCTATGCTACTCAGGAATGGACTCACTTCGGGCTTGACTGCAGCTGAGACGTCTAGAAGAAGAAAAGCAACCACCTTCGATCCCCAGTGCACAAGTACTTGCATAGGTTTCTAACTTATAACATTTTCGCCAGAGGAGACAACAATGGATCGATCAGGAAATCAGAGCTCTTTCTCCTGGAGATGGCTCGAAGAGGCCTAACAGTGGCTTTATCTCAATGGTTTACAAACCATCTATTGTCAATTGCCACCAAGCCCTCCGGAGACATTCTGATTGGTGGGTACGTGACTCACCTCGCCATCAAGCTGGGATACCTGAAGCTAGAAGAACACCACTTCAACTTTATACCAGCACATCTTCGAGACCGACTAGACGTCAAGTCCTTCATCAAAATGGGGGCAACTATTTGTATAGTATTTGAGAACAACATTTACTACCGCTTCACCAACACTACTGGTGAGATTATTTGGGAGGACAATGACTCGGATGACTTCAAAGCTGGCCTCCAAGGAATCCAGCAGAGGAAGAGAGTTCGAGTTGAGGTGGCGCCTCTAGAGGTTGAGCAGGAAATTGGACAATCCTCTGCCTCCATACCAAACTTGGCTTAGCAAATGGCTGACCTCTTGGTACCACGGTTTGAGCAATTGCAGGCTTCGATGGATGAGAGGTTAGAGAACCTCAAGGATTTCATGGAGTCTCACATGGAGAGCCTCAAGGAGGAAGTAGCTCGCCTTAGAGATAGGATATCCGACTATACCTTATGCTAGTTAGGTTATTTTCTAGCTTGTTTGTTGTAGGAATTTTCATTTCCTTTCAGAATTTCAATTTCTTTTGTATTTGTTTTACTATATTAATATATTTGCTTTTGTTTTCCATTATGTTTTATCTTTTTTTTTTATTCTTTTTGTTGATGACAAAAGGGGGATAGTTTAGCAATATATTGTGTTTAAAGTTAAAATCAATACTTATTTTGAATCAAATGAATATGCAAGTATGCAAATGAGCTTCATATACCTTAAATATACCTTAAGTATACTTTGCATATACCTTGATGCAAGTTACATGAATGAATATGCACTTGATATACTCTGAATATACCTTAAATATACTTAGCATATACTTAACTTGCTTTAAGGAAAAATGTTGGTATACATTGGATATACCCTGCATATAACTTGCATATACTTAAAACTTGGAAGCAAATTTTGATGCTACACTTCATCATTCTTTACAATTCTTGCATTTCAACATTTTTTATCCTAAGCATCTTTTGAGGGGGAGACTTCTCAAAAGCACATATTGCTAGATTATTTGTCACCGTCAAAAAGGGGGAGATTATTGAACCTTGAGGGGTATTTTCGTCATTTTGATGCTGACAAATAAAATAGCAATAATATATTTAACATACTTGTTTTCTAAGTTTATTGAATAGGGTATGGAATATGATAGCAAGAATGGAGAATGGAAGACTAATCTTAAAAAGACAAAAGTTGAAGAAATAGCATGTTCACGCCTGTGACCTTATATGTCATGCCCGTGATGAAGTTTAGTGTCAACTATCCAACATTTAAAGTTCACAACCATGAAGAATGATAGCAACCGTGAATGATCATATCAGTCACGACCGTGAAAGAAAGTCACGCCCGTGATAAGACATGACAAATTCTTCCAGAGAGCTTCACGGCCAGAGTCACCACTTGGACCATGGCTAAAAAAGATGGTCACGCCCGTGAAGATATAATGTCACGCCCGTGATCAAACACTTCAAATCCTTCCAGAATGCTTCACGGCCAAAGTCACCACTCAAGTCACGGTTTGGAAGAACAGTCACGACCGTAACAATCATACTCACGACCGTGAAAGAGGAAAGAGAAACATGTCAGGCACCAAAATAAGAGTTGGTGCAATGACTATTTTCACATTAAATGCAATCAAACGGCTATAATTCGCCATGGAAGTATAAATGCATGTTATTTATGAATCCAGAACAAGAGAATAGCTAATACTTCGAATCAAAATCTTGTTGTAAGCCATTTGTGCATTTGATATTTTCAAAAAAAATAATTTATTCTCTGTGAAAATCTTTTTGCTCATCATTCTCTGAGCATTATAGATTTGTAAGTGTTTCTCTCTGTAATCATCTACTCAAGTGAGTTTGGATATTTTGGGGTTAAGAGTAGAAAACTTGTAAGGGTTATTTGTGTGAGCCTTCAAAATACAAGGAATTAGTTTATTGTGTGAGCCATTAAAACACAAAAGAATTTTTGGGTTAGGTGTGATCCATTGTTAAAAACACCATAGTTGAGAGTGAGCTTGTAAAACTCCATTGTAACACTTAGAGTGTTAGTGAAACTCCCAATTGAGATTGAGGAGAGAAGTAGGGTTTGTTAACACTCGAATCTCTATAAAAATCCTTGTGTTATATTTTTCTATTCCTACTCAACTTAACTTTTTCTTTCCACACTTAAAAGTTAAATTTTTTAATATCCAATTCAACCCCCCTTCTTGGTTTAATATCTGAACAACAACAATATATATAAACTATATGATAGAGACATATCGTATACCACTAGGAGTGTCACACTAGCATTATTGTGACATGCATGTGACAACTTATACAAATGATTACAATGTTGCAACCATGCTAAAACCTTACGATCGCAACATAGAGTATGTCACCTATCTTTCATATCCGCATAAATTTCATCACTTTAATAATTGACCAAGGCCCTCACACACGTAACAACTTGTCACATTTGTGACATTCAAGTAACTTATATATATATATATATATATATATATATATATATATATAATGTTTTAATAGTTACTACATTATTTACCCTTCTATGAGTACTATTTTTTAACCATTAGATTATAAATCTAATAGTTCTAATTAATTTTATAATAATTATAATAATTTAATATTATAACATTTAATATTATTTAATACTAAAATTTATAGTGATTACACATAAAACTAATTGAAAACGCTATATATATATATACACACGTGTGTGTTATGTCATTCTAATAAAGATGAGAATAATCAAGATAAATGAACAACAAAAACAAGGATAACTGATGATAAAGTATCCTTGGGGAGATTGAACTTTAAAGTTTACTTTATTATCATGAGATCTTTATCATTAAATTAAGGCAAACATAACTTTTTTTACTTTTGTATTTTTTTTTGAGCTATGCATCTTAATTAACTTATTCACTGAATTTTGATTGCAGATTCAGCATGCATGTATCAATATCTCTTGTTGACGCTTTGTGTACATATGCCATTATGCTTTTATTTTATTTTTAACGAACCAATAAAGAACAATAAAAGTAAAAGAACTTGATAGTATCAAGTAAAAGTATGGAGTATCAAATCCAAAAACATTAAAACTGCAAAAATTTAATAATTGATTGTATCAAATAAATATAGAGAAACTCAATTAAAAAATAACTTAAAATTACTGCGGCCAAAAAATTGTTTTTTGTTAAATTAAGTGAAAATAGAATTTTTACAATCAGTTGAAAACTATTACTAAGAACAATGAATAATTAGGGGCGAAAATACAACCAACCTGTCTGAAGATTAAATTTACCCCGCATGATTTTTTTCTCACAATTTTACCCTTAAAATTATTTACAAAGTCTCAAAATTGTCTTTTTGTTTTTAATTTCCTCATCCACTCAATGTGTCAATAAAAAATATTAAATATTTTTTAATTATGAAATTAGAAAACTATATATTTATTGACTGAGTCCCACCAATTAACTTCTTTTTTTTTTTTATCAGTTTTTTTCCATTTGTCCCTATCCATCGTCACGTTCACCAACAACGTGATTAGCGCCTCCATCTCCTTCGCCAGCTTAGAACCAAAAGGGCAAACCAATAATAAGAAAAAGGGTAAATTATTCCAACTTTGGTTGAAATTTTTAATTTATCTATTCATTTTTAGAAATATATTATTAAATAGTTCTCTTAACTAAAAAAAATTTATATTATTTTTAAATAAAATATTCTGTTAATCAACTAAAATTATTTTATTGAAATAGTTTATATAAAAAATACATTTATAAATTTTTTGACATTTTATTAAATTAAAAAATATATTAAAAAAGATAAATTTGACATTTTAATATTAAAATAATAGTATTAAAGTTTTTTTGTGGTTTTTAAAATAAAAAAATAGATAAATTTAATATTTTATTTATATGTAACGATAAAAATAAATAAAATAATATATTAAATTAGAATGATTTCATAAACATCAGGAAAATCTTAAACATTGCATGAGGTCCTAATGTGTGGTGCACAGCCTATAAGAACACCTGTCAAATTATATATAGTTTTCTGCATAAAATTCAATAATTTATCAATTATTACAAATTTGAATATTTTCCATGCTAACAGACAAATATTAAAATATTGGATATATAAACTTTCAAGTGTATTTGTTATTATTTTGGTCACAAGGTTTTTGTTTTTGTTTTCCTTTAAAAAAAATTAAAAACAAATTTAGTTTTCCTTTTTTACACACACATATATATATATATATATATATATATATATATATATATATATATTCATTATTTTAAAGGAATGTACCAAAGAGTATGAAATATTCAAAATATAATTTCTTATTTTTATTGTTAATATGTTCATTTAATTTAAGAAGATTTCTAAATCTGATAATTTTTTATCCCATTCAAAAAGTTGATTTAAAAATATCTAAAATTCGATGCATATCCAACCCATGACATGAGTTTTTAATTAAATTCTAACATTATAAAATTTTCAGACACTTATTCGAAGTAAAGAAGAGTACAAAATACTTATTTAACAAAACAAATTATCTATCTTTTAAATATCAAAGAGCAAAATAACAATTATTTTTGTAAACTTTACCTTTTTTTTTTATATATCGCGGCATTTAATAATGTATTAACATCACATGAAAAATGAATTTTAGAGTATGAATGCTAAGATATATAAGAATTTCTTTTTGGCAGTGGCAAAATGATGACGATAAGAAAAGATATTGGAGTATCTCCTATAATATTATTTATTTATTTAAAAGAATATTTTTAGTAAAATAAAAAATATTTTAAAATATCTTTAAATATAGAGAGTAAAAATGTTTTTACAAATTCAACACTCTTTATGTTTTTACTTTTTTTTTTTTACTTTATTCTATACAAATTAATATTTATTAAAATATAAAAATAAATGACTTTCATTATAAGAAAATAAAAAAATATTTTTTAAAAATACACCAATAAAAAATAGAACATACATAAAAGGTAAATGTGTATTAATTATAATTAGAATACAGAACGAAATTTAAATTTAGAGAGTTAAACTCAATATCTACTCTAAATTTTAAAGATATAAAACTTATTGATGAAAATCATTTTTATAAAATCATTTTTTAAAATAAAAAACGTAATTTAAATAAATAGTCTACTAGTGTTCATTGGTTTGAAGTGTGTATGCACATCACATGTAAACGCTATTCTATTATTATTATTATTATTATTATTATTATTATTATTATTATTATTATTATTATTATTATTATTATTATTATTATTATTATTATTATCACCTATACCTAACCTTAAATATTATTGATTTTTGTCTTTTTTTTGGTCAAGACTTTGAATAAAATCTAACTGTAACGATTCCTTTGGTGAGGAAATAGGAATATTTTGCATGCGGAAGCATAACCCTTAATTGGATTACTTAATTAATAATGTTTAGGAAAATTGAATTTTTTTAATTTGTGAACTTTTGAAATTGTTTTATTAAGCGCTTGCATTTTAAATTTTAGTTTCATTAAACCTTCTAAATTTTAACTTTCAATTTTGATTTTCTTAAGGACTTATGTGATGAAAAAAAAATTAACATTTTTTAGCAAATAGTAATAATTAAAAGATTAAAAAATTTTAAAAAATCATATTAATTTTAATATTTCAATTTTTTGAATAACTTTTGTTGAGTCTATTAACTTTCAGATATTATTTTATTGAACCTTTAAACTTTCACTTTTTATTTTTTTTAAGCCTATAGCTATGAGAATATGAATTTTTAAGGCTGCATGTTTTGCTTCAAATAAGTTATTTAGAGGGCACAAATTAAAAGCTACATTCAGGAGTTTAAACTTTAAAATCATAATTTTTGAGGATTCAATACAATAAAAATTAAAAAAATTTAAAATTGAATAGAATAAATAAGACAATTTCAATCGCAACAATATGCATTTTTTTTTTCTAATTGTAGGATTGGTTCTTGACTGCAATGTTTGGGACGAATATAGCATTATTCTTCCATTCAATTCATGCATGAGGCTGCTACAATGAAGTCCAACGAGGTTTATCATACAAAATGCACATGTAAATCATTCAAATCTAACTCCACAAAATAATAATAATAAAAAAAACCATTAGCTCCTGCTCTTATAATATTATAGTGCCAAATTATTAAAAGAAAAATTTTTATACCAAACTTTAATGGGAATTAAGTTCAGCTCTCTTTTTTCAAAGTCAATACTCAATAAGCCTTCTTATTCTGAATTAATTTTCTATTATGATTGAAACTTTTGCAAAAGGATGAAAGGGAAAGAATATAATAAATTATTATCTCGTCGAATAATATTAAATATTAATCATAATACATAATACATTAAATATTAACCATATAATACATATGAATATGAGTTAAAATGTAGATTTTAATAAATAAAAAGTTAAAGGTGTATATAG
This sequence comes from Triadica sebifera, assembly GCA_023653625.1. NCBI lineage: Eukaryota > Viridiplantae > Streptophyta > Magnoliopsida > Malpighiales > Euphorbiaceae > Triadica > Triadica sebifera. Next base: position 10,617,396 of record CM042901.1, on the reverse strand, counting down.
GTCCTCAAATATATATGGGTCGAAATGTATTAGCTTTTAGAGTAAAATTTTATCTAATTGACGTCGATACTAAAAGATGAGAAATACTACCAATATTTTTTCATATATTTTATATAATATATTTTCAATGAAAAAATACGTTTCTTTTTCTTAAAAGGTATTAACTTTTACTATAAAAATTAATAATATTTTATAAGTATAAAAACACATATTTTTTTTTACATTAAAAGTATATGATAGAAAGTATATAAGTAAATATTGGAAGCATTCTTCCTAAAAGTTTGATCGAAATAATTCTCAATATTAAAAATTTCGAAACGTAAATTAGTCCAAAATTGAGGGCAAAATAACTTAATAAGGGACAACTGGACCTAAATTTTACTATTGAAATGTAAAATAAATTAAAATTTTGATACGGATCTATTAGCAAGATTGAATTTATAATAGGAGCTAATTCACTTTTTAAAGAGTTTATGTACAGATTTGGCAATGAATATATGAAAACGTGCCACCAATAAAATCACCGTAGTAATAACTTTATTAAGAATAATCCAAAATAGATGTTCCATCAATTCAAGAAAAAAATATATTAAATCATCAAATCAAACATTAATTTACATGATATGACTCATTATATATATATTAACACAATATATTGCCAATCATTCCAAATTAAAATATAATAGTATGAAATAAATAAATTTACATGATATGACATTTATCATTACTGTCAACAAGTCATTTTCAATTTTCATAATTTATATCCGATAAACGTTTTCAACATTGCATAATGTACTTTTGAATTTTAATTTTTGAATTTTATCCAATAATAAGAAAGACGTGCATTAACTGGCTAGATGCGCAAACCTTATTCTATCATTTATCCAATTATTGACTCTCATGTGCCCTTAGGAAAAAAAATTGTAAGAATGTTGAATTAGACACATTAACAAACACATTTACTATTTTATTTATCATATGAGACAAAAAAAAATTATAAATTATTCTTTTTGTAATGAAAACTCGATTTTTTGAAAAATAAAAATAAAAACTCCAACATCCAAAATGTTTCTATTTTCCTCTAATTGAATGGAAGAAACAAGAAAGATTAAGTAGCTTAATTTTTTTTATCGGGAAATAACATTTCATTGGTTTTGTGTTGAAAATAGTGAGATTTAAATTCCATAGAAAATCCATCTATTTTGACGAGTTATGTATTAGAAATAATTTCATATCGAAAGTGTAAATTATAAAATAAAAACTTATAATAGTGGCGGATGTAATTGAAGAATAAGTTGAATCATTTTGAAATAACGGTTCGTGGGAGTGTTAGAGGTTGATATTTTCTTATCTGATATTTTGGGCTTTGTATTTTTCCATGCATTCCTATCCTTGTCAATTTGTTCAAACACTTGTACCACTGATATATATTTTCTGTACTTCTTTCTCCATACAATTAATACAGACAGAGAAGTTTTACAGGTCCAACGTACTATTTTTATTCCAACGTTGAGGTGTTGAGGTTATAAGAGAAAAAAAAAGGTTTTCGGTATTTAAATCACTTGCGAACTCAATTTTTAGCGGGACACTTTAAAAATAAAAATTTCCTCTCATCAGATACTTACTGTTAGTTAAATTTACAGATGTAATAAATGATAATAAAATAAAAATAACAAAAGATAATTGTCAAGACAATAAAACAAGAAAATTGAGTAAACGATATATTATTTTGTTAAAAAATAAAGAAAATTAATTAAAAATTTGTTGGCAAAACATCAACAATCCAAAAAAAATGAGTGAACAATGCATCATTTTATTGAAAAAAAATTAATTAAAAATTAGTTGATAAAATTTGTAAAAGAGGGACTTTTGTATCTATAAATAGAGCACCCCAATAGGTGCTTATTATCAATCCACGAAAGAGAAAAAGGAAAAGTTTAGAAAAAAAAATATTTTAGTGAGAGAAAATTGAGAGCAAAATTTTTAGAGTGTAATTGGGTTGTAAGCAAAATAAAAAGTAAACACTTTGTAAATTTTCTTCTTTCAGTAAAAAATTTATAGCAGCCTGAAAATGTAGACATAATTGGCTGCATTTATTTCCCTTTCTTACAAATATGATTACAGGAGAATTTGCATAATTTTCCAACAGGAGAATTTGTATTTTTTCTGTCTTTTTCGGGATGATTACTATTCATATAAATAGTGAATTTTATGAATATAAATTTTTTGTTAGCGGTACCGATTTGTTTACAGAGGTGTTCTAATACATGGTGGTTCGCAAAAATTGTAATAAACGATATAGAGAAAGTCAGATTCGAATGAGAACGATGATGATATGGTGCTACATTTGGCTTTTGAAAAATACAAATAGAAGATTATTTATATCAAAGAAGTCTATATCAATCTCTCAAGAAAGAAGCTAGAGGATACGAAGAAAGAAGTTAGATGATATGAAAGAAAAAGCTAGAGGATATGAAAGAAGAGTACTATAATCTTTTCGACAGATAAGCCTTTGGAGTTATCCGATTAACATTATTCCGCAATGTTGCTTTCAACATAACAAAGGAAAAGACCATGATGGGTCTTATGATAGTTCTCTTTAGTATATATGAGAAGCCATCGACCTCAAACTAAGTCCATCTGATGAGGCGTTTGTTCAATTTGCAAATGACGGAAGGCGCATCGATAACTCAACATCTCAACAAACTCAACATAATCACAATCTAATTGAGTTCGATTGGAATTGAATTCCATGAAAAAGTATGATTATTGATACTTTTGTCTTCTCTAACAGAAAGCTGGAATGCTACTATCAAGACTGTGAGCAGTTTATTGAGGAGCAATAAGTTAAAATTTGATAATGTTTGTGATATAATTCTCAGTGAAGAGATCCAACGGAGAAAGTTTGTTGAATCATCAACCCTTTCAGTTTTATATACAGAGTCAAAAGGATAAAATTCAACGAGAGAAAATGTATATGGTATATCAAACTACCAAAGTAGATCAAAGGATAAGAGGTCAAAATCCAATAATTCTAGTAATTTTTATAACTCGAAGACTGTCGAATGTTGGAATTGTGAAAAGACTGGATATTACAAAAATCAGTGTAATAGTGCATCGAAAGACCAGGAAGCAAAGACAGTGGCAAATGTTACTTCCACCTTAAGACGACACGTTGATATGCTCTTTAGAAATCAAGAAGAAGTCTTGGGTGTTAGACTCTAAAGCATTGTTTTATTCTATTTAACAGAAAGAATTCTTCGAGAGGTATGTCCTCATAAATCTTAGAAAGATATACCTTAGTGATGATCAACCATGTGTTATTATTGGTAAATATATAGTCAAGATTAAGTTGAATGAATTTGTTTGGGAGCTAAAGGATGTTAGACATATTCATGACCTGAGAAAGAAATTAATCTCAGTAGGGCAGTTCGCTAGTGAAAAATACACTATGATCTTTTATGGTGATAATTGGAAGATTTCAAAAGGTGCAATTACGGTTGCTCAACACAAGAAGAGTAATACTATTCACATGATATCAGGAGCGCGTTGTTCGATCATAGTTGCAGCTAACAATGAAATCCCAATTTGTGGCACCAAATGTAATGCCTCCAAGTTAGGGCCTAGGATTTACATGTAATAAAAGGTATATGAAGAGTATTTGAGAGATGTATAATGATCATTGGTTTTGAAAACATGAAATATAATGAAGAATAATTTAAAAAAAATGAAATTTCTATTGTTTATGCTCGTGATATATGTAATCATGGCCATAAATATCGTGATATTTAGTTTCTGAATCTGAGAATCTTCACAGCCATGACACATGTATTCACATCCGTGAAGACCTACAGCCATAAGATCTCCTAAAACCCCAAAAATAAAATCTCTCCATCCCCTTTCCAATTTTGATTGACTTAATATGAAATTCCTATCATTTCCGAGATTAAGAACATATTTGAGATTTAGTTTTCATTATTTATTTTGGAATCTGAAACAAAGAGAGTTAAAACACAATTTTTAAACTCTAGTATCATTTTGTTTTCACAAAACAGAGGCAAGAAATTATGTTCTCATTTGTTCTTTGATATAGTTCAATTCAGTTTAATAGGATTTAAGGTTTATAGGCATTAAACTAATGAAAAAGTTCAGGTTTTGTTAGTTTATGACATAAATAGCTTGAATGATAAATTAATTATAATATGGTCCTTGATTTCGTGATTAGGGATCGAAACAGATGATGAAGATAACCCTTAGAGGCAATAGGCACGAGAGGAATCGAGTGTTAAGCTCCATAAATAAGGTTTGTACATATACACATTTTAATTCAAAAAATGCTATGTTTGCATGATGAATTGTATGAATGACATGTTATTTAGTTAAAATGGTTATATAGTAATTATTGGAACTGAAATAGATGACATGATGAAATCCAAATTGGATATGGAAGATTGATATATGAAATTGGATAATGTGGTAACATTGAAAATGGTTGTATGAATTTAATTATATGATGATAATTGATGGATTGCATGATTTGTAGTTTTGGTATAATGATAGATGCTTGAAGGTGCTAATAAAAGTGACTAATATTGGTTAGCTTTAGTACCAATGCATATTATGTGTGAAAATAAGCTTAAAATAGTGCTACAAAATTGTTGTAGACTGATGTTTTACGGTTGTAAAGGTAGTTTTCATGCCCGTAAATTTTTGCACAGAATAGATTCACACCCGTGAATGTCCACACATAGGTAGTCACAGATAGATAACCTGTGACAAAAGGTTTCATGTTCATGAATGTCCTGTATTCAGAATTTACAATTTGTATTATATGATAAAACTATATGAGCATGTTATGCACATACATTTGACATGATTATTTGAGATGGTAAACCATAAGATAGTTTGATTGTGAACAATGATTATGCACTAAGTACTCTAAATTACAAAGTGTTATGTGTTGAACATGTTGAATCATGAAATAAGTATAAATTGTACAAATAACCAAAATATGATTAAATATGTTCATTCTCTATTTGAGGACTAGCTTAAGATAAGTGACATGCCATTGAGTGGAGTTATGGTAATGTCGAATATTATTATATTTAAATAAGGATGACTTAAGATTGGGTCAGAGTGCTCATAATTATTTAAGAACAAGATGACTTAAACTCGGATTAGTGCGCTTTTATGTCCATATGCGTGTAGATATTATATTTACTCATTAGGGTAGTTTAAGATTGAGATAGAGCGCTTCTTATTTGAGAAACTTAATAGTAGCAATACAAATAGTTACAGTTAGTGAGCAAGGTGACTTATAGGTGCAATATATGACAATACAACAAAAATGACAAAGAGTGATTGTCAAGCCAACAATTTAAAAAAATTAAATGGATGGTGCATATTTTTATTAAAAAAAGGAAAGTTAATTAAGAATTAGTTGGCAAAACATCAATAACCTAAAAAAATTGAGTGGACAGTGCATCTTTTTGTTGAAAAGGAAGGAAAACTAATTGAGAATTAATTGACAAAATATGTATGTAACACTCCTTCACCCTAGTAGCATATGCCCGAACAAAAGTATGATATGTTGACTTCTTCAAATCATTATCTAAATAGTATTGAAAACAATCAATTTTTTTTAAAGAAAATTGTATTGAAAGAGTAATATATATTTTATTTACATAAAAGTTGTCTTTACAAAACATTAATATATCTTTTAGATTACAAAAGATAATTTCAAATATTTAAAATACAAAATACAAAATGCAGGGTATGTGATCCACGATTTCTAAAATCGGTTGCTTTACTAGTTTAGGTCACTGTTAGCTATTGCACACTTAGTCCTTCAGCTCTTGCTATATCTGCGTGAGAGAAAACTCTCACGCTAAGATTACAACTTAGTGGTGTATAAAGATAAGACAATATAATATTTTATATAATATGCAATTATATACCTTCATTCAAGTTTTCTAGTTATTCTAAAATTAAAACATTTATTTCTATGTCACACATTGTTCTCTTTTATCTATACATTTATCATACAATCACTTGTACAATTAATTTATCTTTTATATTATCTTATATACAAACAAGAAAATCATGCATTCACTCTCAATTCCTTTTTATCTTATTTCATCTCATTTATGCTCATAACCCTCATTCACATAAATAATAATTCCCTTTTTTCTATTTATTTTATTTTTGCTCGTAACACCTATGAATTACTAATTAGGATAACGAGGTTGACCATCCAGGTATTATATGAATACCATCTGAGCATTATGGTATATGCATATAAGTGTCATTACCGACATTTAATAATAGTATTATCACTGATATTTATCTATATAGGTGTCATCACCGACATTTAATAATAGTGCTATCATTGAAATTTAATATAAGTGTCATTATCGACATTTAATATCTCTCCCTCATTGGCATGCCAAACTATCCAAAATTCTATTTTTAAACTAGGTGTTCAAGAGCTTAATTTATGTTACCATCAATTTTCATTTATTTTCTTTATCAATCTTATTCTTCTTTATTCATACAATTCTTTGTATACTTTCTCTTTTTAATCATTTCACAATTCTTTTCATACAACAATATATATATAACATTTCACATTCTTCCTATTTAATATTTTCATATACCTTAAAAAAAACACATTATGAAAATAGGGTATTCACACTGTGACTTTTTGTTCACGCTGTGAACCATGCTAGACACACTGCCTCAAGATTGTGGTTTACTAATTTATGCCTGTTACCCAAACCATTACTTAAGCAGAATCATAAATTACCCAAACCATTACTTAAGCAGAATGAATCTACAAGAATAGTACTATTTTCATGCAAAAAAATACGCCCATGAGTAATTATTCACATTCATGAATTTAAATATTCACATCCATGAACAATTCTTCACAACTGTGACTAACTGCAGAAAATTTGCACTTTTACTTCTCTAATTCATTTTAGGCTTCATTAAGCCATAAAATTCAGCAACATAACTTTCTAAAGTTCTCAATACATTCTTTACAACACAACAACATTTAGGTTTCTTATTTTTATTCAATTCCTAACTTATTCTCATTTGATTGATGACATAACAAAATCTCTAAATTTTCAACTCTATTCATGCCTTACTCTATAACAAGTACAAATTCATATAATTAAACTTGTCAAATATTCATGTCATGCATTTTAAAACAACATATATGCTATTGACTTAAATTATGTACTAACCTTTTAGTCTTCCTCTCCTTCTCTCTTTGTATTTGTTTTTCCTTTCCTTTACTCTTTTGAGCTAGCTCCTTATCACTTGAAACTTTTATAATATCATAAAATCATAATCAAATCCTACCTCATCAAAACTCTCTAAACCCTATCTTCTCTCTCCAAAAACTCTAACTTCTCTATTTTGAAAAAAAAAACTCTATATGAGTTTTAAACTATATTTTCCTCTAGAAAGAATTATAGAAAAAAGATGAACTTCTTACCTATACTAGTTTCTTCCCTTGATCAATGCTTTGGATATTTCTCTCTTCCCTTATCTTGCTTTCTTTTCACCCTTTTTCCTTTCTTTAGCTTTTCCAAGCCTTGTTGCACATGAAAATGACTTCTCTCTAGAATTAAACTTGACTATGGTGTTTTGAAGGTGGCTGGCATGGGACTGGATTAGGTAGACAGAAAATGAATTAGAGAAAATGATAAGAAAGAAGAAAAGAAAAAGGGGAAAGAAGAAACCAAAATTTCAACCTTGGGTCCCACATATTTGACCCAGATTTTTATATTTTATGCTAATACTCACCAATCTTCTTATTTAATTAAGGTGGTCTTCCATAACATGATTTAATGTCCCTTAATTAAGTTTAAATGCTAATTAATTTAATCCTTCAACTTTCGATAATTTGCAAAATAATCCCAAAATTTATCATATATGCAATTTAGTCTCTTATTGTAATTTCATTTCTTTAAACATTCTAAACACTTTATTAGACGTGTTTCATAATTATGAATCATTATTTTAATTAATTTCAGTCAAAATTCGAATTTAGACTCTGATTAGTCTATCGCGATAAATTAGTGACATGTGTGACTCGATGTCTAATTAGCGGATATAACAATGTAAAAGAGGGACTTCTACATCTATAAATAGAGCACCCCAATAAGTGCTTATAATCAATCAAAACAAGAGACAAAAAGAAAAGTTTAGAGAAAACTGACTTTAATGAGAGAAAATTTAGAGCAAAATTTTCAAAATGTAATTGAGTTATGAATTATAAGTATTTGTAAATATTTTATAAATTTTTATTCTTTTAATAAAAGATCTGCAACAGCTCAGAGAGATAAACATAATTGGTCGAGCTTCGTCATCAATTTTACATGTCTTATTATTCCGCATTTATTTTGCTTTCTTATAAATCTGATTATAGAAAAATTTGCGTAATTTTCCAACACGTATGATATGGGTATGAGTATGAAACTTTTACTGGATTTTTCATTTAAAGAGTGAGTATTTTCTGGTATAAAAACATGTTGTTTAAACTTTAAAAATGAGTTATTACTAGTTTGTTTAATATTAATTTATTTAATTTTTAAAGATATGTGATATAATTTTGTTGTTTATTTATGTGATTTGGACTTTGGATTTTTAAGTTTATAATTTGAAATATTTTATCTTAAAGTGAAATTGAGTATTGCAATTTTATTTTATTTAGTAATTTAAATGTTACAATTTGATCTTGTTTTCACTTAAATTATTATATATAAAAATTAAAATATTTACATTTATATATATAAACATATCATTGTATCTATATCTTAATTTTAAATATTTTTTTTGTCATACTCTCGTATCCTAAATTTTAAAAAATAAAAAGTAAGATTTTTTTTTTATATATATCATTGTCAGATATCCGTACACAAGTCTAAGCAACAAGGTATATCATGGAAGGGCTTGTGAAAGCATAATTTCTATTGACAAATAAAAAATATTTTTAAAACAAAATATGAATAAAGAGTATTCTACTAGTGCATAATAACTACAAGGGAATACAAATACAATAATATTAAACCGAAACACCTCGCTGTGATATTTATTCACACAAGAATTTCGATATAGAACTTCTTTCCATATCAATATAAACACAGAAGACATCCATTCTGATATGTACTCTATCGCAAACAATCTACTTTGTTTGAATATATCTGTTAGCCTTTACGGGTTTTCAATTCACTATCAATATAATTTTAATTAATGGATTTGATTATTTAATTAAAAAAAAGTTGTAGGATATCTTTGAAAATTAATATTTTGTTCCTCACTCCGTAATCAAATTAAAGTTTGTATAAATCACCGAATGGAAATTCATTGTTGAAATTAATTAGCTGTGGATTCCTCGTTACTATAATAATTAAACATTAAAGTTATTGTCAGATAATTAATTAACTTCTGATCATTAGATGCATTTTAACTTTTAGTTTATTTTAATATTGGCTTGATGTGAAAATTGATAATTGTAACATGCAATATGTATAAGTAGTTGAATATATTTAATAGCTGGTAGAACCCTTAATTCTGCCTAGTGGATCCAATTAATCCTAAATAAGACGAGTACTAGCTGATTGAAAAATTAATTAAGTTCCATTGTGATGAAGTGATTAATTTTAATTTCTTGAAGAGATTAAATTGATAAGACGTCCTTGATTATGAGAATAATAATATGAAATAATTGAAAGAAATTTTATACTTCTTCTATTCCTAAATAAATGTTGTTTAATTAAGGTTATTGTACAATAATTAATGAATGTATTTAATATTGGAAAATTTGTGATTAAATGACCATTTTGATACTAAATTTGGGCGGATTCTATAATTTGGTTTTGGAAAAATGACCTAGATATATATTTTTTGACATAAATACTATGAATTATGATATTTATATGCTCAAAACAATGAATGCATGAATAAAAAATTAAAACTCAAAATAAGCTCCTTGTTGAGAAGAAAAAAAATTCAAAAGTGGGGAATTTCACATATGAAAAATATTAAGTTAGGAGAAAAGTTTATATAAAAAGACTCATCCTTTTAATGTTAAATGATAACATGAAAGACTCTCTTTTGCATGCACAAGTGCAAAAAGGTACAAATCCATGGACCAAACTAAAGCAAATGCATTGGTGTGCAACCTGCGGAAACAAATGTCAAGCCAAAATATCATGATCTAACCTAACATGTTTTTTAGTCATTCATTCTTATTTACAGAAATATAACACACATCAAGATACATGAAAAACAAATTAATATGCTCATATGTATATACCTTTCACCAAAATTGAGTCTTAACTAATTTTACAAGTATTTCAAGCTTGTTTTTTTTTCCTTTGTGATGGATTACTCTGCTCAGTAGTTGAACCTATTATCACAAAATATTTCTATTAGAACCTTATAACCAATAACAAGCTAAATAAAACCCAAAAAATCTAGTGCTACCTTTATTTTAGCAAAACTCTATCAAACCTCTATGTTTCTCAAGCTTTTAAGCTTTAACCATGGTGTTTAGGGTTCATTTATGGTGAAGAAGATGTATAAGATGTCTTGAGTGTGTCAGAAAATGATTTGGGGTGGTGGAAAGGTTTAAAAGCAAGATAAGATAGAAAAAAGTGTAGTTGCTCATAACCAACCGATCTGCATTTATGGGCGTGACACTTAAACTCATGGGTGTGAAATGTCATTTACAGTTGTGAATGTTCTATTTTCTCCAAAGGATCCTGCTATATTCAAAAATCTGTCATTTGAACCATAACACAGTTTTTCACGGGTGTGAAAGCTTTTCATTGCAAAATTTTACTTAACTTTAACCTACCGTAATCCCAATTTTTTTCCTTTAAATACGTAACTTATAGGTCATACTTTATCAGCATTACACTTTTCCTTATACTAAATTAACAACACAATCTCCGTTATTGTTAATTTTTCTAACATTTAACACATACGATAAAATACTATATTACTCTTAGATCTCCATCAATTATTATTATTGTACATCTCCAAAAAGAAACAAAGTTTTCTTTCTCCAATTATTAAATAAGGGTAGAATTGGTAAAAACTAATTAATATTTATAGAAAAATGTAAAACTTTAAATATTTTTGAACAAAAATAAAACCTTAAACGACATTTACTTAGGAACAAAGGAATAGTATATGTTTTATTTTATTTTTTATTTGCAAATTAGAGTTGGTTTAATTAACTAGACTTTATAATCAATATGATTTTCTTTTTCGAGAAAATTCATCTCATAAATTAGGATATGTAAACCAATAAACTTGAGTTAGGTGATGCTTTATTTGTATAAGACATTATTAAATTTATTACATTTGTTTATTAATAAAAAATTTATATTATTTATTTTAGTAAAGTAATTTGCATATTAATTGATTAAATATTGTATAAAATTTATACTGTCAATTATAAAATAGTATATTTCATTTTGCCCCCTCAATATTCAATCTTATAATGGCCGTCCCCTGCTTATGAAATAGTTTGCTTTCACTTGGGCCGGAATTTCTTCTAGATTTTGTTTTATGTTTAATAACAAACACCTTTCTTCTCATTATTGCCAAGTTAGATCATATTTAGTTTTTACTTAATTTTTAAATCTAATTACTAAGTAGAAACATGTGAACTAGAAAGTCTACAAAAATCATCTTACCTATATAGTTGAAATACAGTTTCATCGATCAATCAGTGCTGAGCAATTTCGCTAATTTAAATTTTCATCTTTTTCCTTTTGTTTTCTTTTGGAAAATTGCATCATAATCTTCTAACCTATAATTGCATATAATCTATAGTCAGCTAATCATTAGGGTGGACAGCATTCAAAATTGATAAACCGAACTTAATTTGTATTAAGTATTTTGACAACGATAATTTCCTTCCTTGTTAAAGAAGGTTCTGTGATTGTGAAAACATTGACAACCGACTTTTTATTAATTATTATTTTTTCAGCCTATTTTCTTATTTAATAACACCAAAAGAAAAACAGATCACTTGGAAGGAACATCAAACAATAATATATATATATATATATATATATATATATATATATATATATATATATATATATGGAAACAAAAGATCCAAAGGCTAAACACCCATGCTATTCACATGTGTTAGCTTCTAATAAGAAGAAAACCTAAGAATAACTGGGAGGAAGCAATCTGTTGGAAGCTTTCTCTATAAATAGGTCACACATTATTGAATATCTTTCACAACAAATTTAGAGGCGACCTGAAAACACAAAGGAGGCCACATTCTTCTTCTTCTTCTTCATATTCTTGATCAAAATGGGTCTCTTGAACAAGAATCTTGTCCTAGTGTTACTATATGTTGCGTTTCTTGATATTTCCATGCTTTCTTTGGCCCAAGTCCAAGTTCATTATTATGACTTTGTTGTAAGCTCTAGCACCTAATTTGTCCTTATTTTGGGGTGTGTGTGTGTGTGTATATATATATATATTACTCTAACTGGCATTTAAACTAGCAATTTTATAATTTTTGCTCAAGTTTATCTCACTTTTTTTTTTAAAAATTATTCTGATTTATTGTATTATGAGACTGAGGACTACTTATTTATTAATATTGTGTTTGTTGAATTAATCATCTGAGTATTATGGATGCAGTTGATGGAGTCCAACTTCACAAAGCTATGCAGCACAAAGAGTATGCTGACAGTAAATGGCAGTTTTCCAGGGCCTGTAATTACAGCCCACAGAGGAGACTTGATTTATGTCAATGTTCATAATCAAGGAAAATATGGTGTTACTATTCATTGGTAATGATTCTTTTTTTTTTTCTATGCTCCGGAGACTTTTTTTTAATACTTACTTTTTAGTAAAAAGAATGAAAAATTTAAAAATAAGAAGAGAAAAAAAATTTAATTTTTTTTTTCTTACCAATCAATAAAAAAATAAATATAAAAGAGTCAATGTTCATAATCAAGGAAATATATGGTGTTACCATTCATTGGTAGTAACTCTTTTATTTCTCTGTCTCTCACAATGATATAGAGGTAATCTAATCCAACAGGATAACTATTTTCTTTGTCGGTTGATAGCTCTAATTTAAGTATCATATATAATCTCCACTAAAATATTTGAAATTTTTTAGGGATAGTTTAGTAAATTTAATATTTCTTTAAAAAAACTCTAATTTATCATTTTATTTTGAAAAATAATATATACTCTTTCACTTTTCACCGTATTTTTGCTATATCTTCAATACTTTTCTACATTTATTATTTCTTCATCAAATCATCATAGAATAAACCAGTATTTAAGAGTTTTAAAATAAATACTTTATATTTACACTTTGTAATTTTTTATTAAATTTATTTTAATTTATTTAACTATCAATTGTTATATCAATAATTAGAAAGTAGAGATTTCTTATTTTGTCTAAAAATAAGAGAGAGTAAAAATGATTTCTTTTAATTTCTTTTTTATTTTTATAACTATTTGATTATTTATTATGTGAAGAGCCATAATTATTAATAATTTGATTATATATTATGTGTAATTGTTGCCTTAAGCTACTATTGTTCATGATTTTTAATTTGTTTCATTTTTATATAATTAGGGAGTAGAGCATTGATGTATATTATTTTATATTTGTACTTTTCTAATTGGACCATTGAGTGGCTCTGTCATATATATATATATATATATATATATATAGTGAGCACTAATCACGTAATTTTCTATGAGAATATAACCAATGATCTCATTGGCAAAGTGTTAAGCAAAAGCCTAAAGGAAATTAAATGAGGAAAATATAGAAGACTAATTATCGATGTCGACATAAAAACAGGCATGGAGTGAAGCAACCAAGAAATCCATGGTATGATGGTCCTGAATATGTAACACAGTGTCCGATTCCAGCCGGCACAAATTTCACCCAAGAAATTATATTATCAGACGAAGAAGGAACCTTATGGTGGCATGCTCATAGCGACTGGTCACGTGCCACTGTCCATGGTGCTATCATCATTTTACCTCCTCAAGGGAAGACATATCCATATCCAAAACCTGACATTGAACAGCTTATTGTTCTTGGTAAATTTTAAATATTTATTTATGATTTTTCTTCTTCTTTTTCTTTTTTTTTTTTTTTTTTAAGCAAATCATCTAACAGTATATACTGATTTTGCATCTGTGATTATAAAACTGACAGGATCATGGTATAAGGGAGATGTTATGGCCATATATGAAGAAGCAGTCGCTTCCGGTGGCAATCCTAATACATCGGATGCTCACACCATCAATGGTTTCACTGGAAATTCAACCGATTGTCCCACAGGTATAATTAAATCTTGAATTTTTCTTACTAAAATGAGGATGGTAAAAGGATTCATGAATCAATTCAATTACAGTGTTATATATGTTGAAAATCAAATATTGAGAGTTTAAAGAATATAAGATGTATTATAATTGAAGTGAAACTAACTTCATATTTATTTAAATTATTTTGAAATAATGAGAAATTTATAATTATCAAATCGAAGTGTTTAAATATATTCAATTTTAATAATATATATGCAAAATAAAACTATTTTGAGTTTAAGGTTGTGATTAATCTGATTTATCAATTTTTACTTAAATCCCGACAAAATTATTGAATTTTTTAAATTTCAAGGAGAAAAAGACAATAACTAAAAATAATTGAAAAAATATATTGCGTTTCTAATTAAATTATTGACCTCCTGCTTCGGCTGATTTATGATTTTGATTCTCATGTACACTTTGAAAGTAGTGTTTATAATTAAGTTCATGTTTATGAACATATTTTTAAAATTGGCCTGATCAATACTTGATTATATTATGTGTAGGAGAAATGTATCGAATGAATTTTACATATGGGAAGACATATCTTCTGAGGATAGTAAATGCAGTAATGAACGAAGAACAGTTCTTTGGAATAGCCCAACACAATATGACTCTTGTGGGAATGGATGCAGCATACATTGATCCAATGGTCACAGATTATCTGATGATAACCCCAGGCCAAACCATGGACATTTTGGTCACAGCCAATCAAACCCCTAGCTACTATTACATGGTTTCAACTCCATATTTTGATAGTTTTGCTGAATTCGATAACAGTAGTGTCAGGGCAATTATTGAATATGAAGGCAATTATACTCCACCTTCTTCTATTCCTTCTCCAACTCTTCCTAAATTTAGCAATGCCTCCGCTGCAGTAAATTTCACTGCCTCCTTGAAGAGTTTAGCAACCCCAGATCTCCCTATTAGCGTCCCTCTCAATATTACCAGAAAAATTTTCATTACTGTATCTTTGAATGTTTTGCCTTGCCCCACCGGCCGGAATTGCTCCGGTCCCCCTGTTAATGACAACCAAACCATTATATCTGCTAGCTTGAACAACATCAGCTTTTCCTTGCCTTCAACTAATATACTGCAAGCCTATTACAGGTATGCATCTCATTATCCTTTGTTTTTCCTTGAGTAAACTCAGTTTTTGGCCCCTAAACTTTTCAGATTTATTTAATTTATTGAATTTAATTGGGATTTATTGAGCTCTTCAGTTATTTTTTTTTCCCTATAGTCTCTTTCTTCAGTTGTGTTTTAATATGAGCCTCTCAACTTTTATTTTTACCTCCTATTAATACGAACATAATAAAATTTTGCAACTATCCGGGCTAACTCATGATTTGTAAGGGAACAAATGGAAAAAAGAAAAAAATTGAGGGACTCATTAAAACATATCTGAAAATATGTATATACCCAATAGGATAAAGAATAAAATAAAATAATATTTATAAAGGATTATAAATTATTGTGGTGTGTATTACTAATGAAATTGTCCCCATCTCTTTGCAGCAACAATATCAGTGGCGTTTTCTCAGAGGATTTCCCAGATAGCCCAGAGATCTTATTCAATTTTACAGGAGATGTGACAAATATTTCACGGTACACTGTTCAAGGGACAAAGGCATTAATGATAAATTATGGTGAAGAGGTTGAAATGGTGCTGCAAGGGACAGCAATTCAGTCACCAGAAAACCATCCTATGCATCTTCATGGTACTAGCTTCTATGTGGTGGGTGTGGGTACCGGCAATTGGAACAATGTTTCTGATCCACAGAATTACAATCTTGTTAATCCACCACTGGTTAACACCATTGGTGTCCCTCAGAATGGATGGGTTGCCATAAGATTCTTAGCTAATAATCCTGGTAAGTAATTAATTATTAAAATGTTATATGTTCTATTCTTCACTTTATTATTATTATTGTTGTTGTAAAGGATTAATGGGTATTAATTCAATTAATATTTATGAGATATTAAGAGTTTCTTCTTTTTTACCCATAAGTTTTGAATTTGAACAATAAATATAAAATACTTTTAAAATTTGGAAGCTTTTTAGTGGGTCTATCCAACACATATTTATATTAGTTTTGTAATCCAATAGTTTGTAGGATATAATATTATTTAAAATTACTTTTTTAATTTAATATAACATTATTGTACTTTTTTTTTCCCTAAATTCAGGAGTATGGTTTATGCATTGTCATTTGGAAAGACATACAACCTGGGGAATGGACACAGTATTGATAGTGAAGAATGGAAACACCAGCGAGACAAGCATTACACCACCCCCAGACGACATGCCTCTATGCTCTCAATCCTAATAAAATCTCTTGAACTTTTATTTCCTTTATAGCAATAAATTAAAATTATGTCGGCATTTTCTTTAAATTAAATATCAATTAGTTTGGATTATAAGCATCCTCTCATAGGCTGTCTTTTGTGATGTTGATCAGTTCCGTGTAACATTTTTCTGTTAGTTTGTCAATTCTACTTCCTAATATACAAATATTTATTGTATTATTCCATTCCTTTGTCGTAATTAATTTCTATTTATAAGCACGTATGCACTTAATTTCTTACTTAAATTGATTGTGAGATAATGTCTTTTTTCTTATTCAATATCCTTTGTCAATTCCTCATTGATCACCACAGACAGAAAAGAAAGAAAGAAAGAAAAAAGAGAAAAAAAAATCAAATTAATGAGCATTTGTCTAGCTAAATTTTGAGCAATTTATTAGGAGCTTAGTTCATATTTGGTAGTACCAATAAGAATTAAATTAAATATTTTTTGTCCTAAGATACTTTTTTAAATAAACCCAAAAATATTTTTTTGGTTGGAATAGTGGGATTTTATTAAGGATAGAAAAGTATAATATTTACTTGTATTTTTAAATAATGACTGTAAAAGGTTTATATATTAATATATAAAAAGAAAATGAACAAAGATGAGAATAATAAATACAAAATAAAAAAAATTGAACCACAAAAATAAGGATAAATAATCACAAAGAAAATATTATTATGTTGATATAACAAAGCTAATCTATTCATCAGAAAAAGTCATATGCATAACAATTTTAAATTTGGTGAGATTGAACTTTAAATAATTATCTTATTATTTGGGACAATTTTGATAAAAACAAAAACTATGCTTTCACTTTTATATCAAAATAATCATATTTTTTAAAATTTTAAATATACATATTTTCAATTTCATATCAAATGTTTCAGAAGAATTTAATTTAATTTGGTACTAAGATAACACTCCCAACTTTTTTTTTTCATTTGACATTATTGTCATGTATAAATATGTATATGTGATATTTATTTTTTTTTTTAAAAAAAGGTATACATTAATCTTTTATATAAGCGACTCTCATATTAAAACTATATATGTGCTAATATAATTATGTCTACATAGATTTAATTCATATATAACTAGCTTAGGCATATATATTTATATATAATCTACATAGACCTAAATTAATTTTGAACTTTTTAGCTAAGTTTTACACAGATTTAGATATATCTTTGAAAACTTAGTTTATTTTGATTTTTGGGATAGTTCTGTACAAATCTAGATATTTTTTATCTTATTAATATATGTTAGCAGTGAAAATTTTAAAAAAATAGATTCGAAATGTCACGTTATTGTCAAATCAAATTAAAATATATTTGAAGCTATATTTGATATGAAATTGAAAGTAGTTAAAAATAAAAGAATATGATTATTTTAATACAAAACTGAAAATTCAGAGTTTTTTTAATGGAATTTGCACTATTATTTATTATATAACCTTATTATTAAATTAAGAAAAAAAAATCACTTTTTGGCTTTTGAATTTTTTATTTTTTTTTTCAATTGAGACTTTTATTTGGTACTATTAAATTCCTAATTTTTAGATTTTTTCAATTTATGTTAATCAACTGAAATAGAGTTTATCCTGTCCGTTGAAAATCATTAGTATAAGAACAATGGACAAGGGGAAAAATGCCTCCTCCAACCTATTTGACGATACTTAATTTTAATACTAATTATTTTTTGTGATAATTTTAGTCTTAATATTATATAAACAGTTTCAAAATTACCTTTTTCTTTTTGACGGTGTATGTTTATATATATGGCTCGTTAATCCCCTTGTTAGGCATATGTGTTAATGAAGAAAATAAATATTTTTTTAACTGTGAACTTAGAAAAATATATATTTTATTAATTGTGTTGTACCAATCAATTCCACTTTCTTTTTCATTTTTTTTGTTCATCTGCCTATGTCCATCATTATATTTATTAGAATTAGATATATTTAAATAGTTGAAATTTATAATTATATCGTTATTTTAAAATAATTTAAATTAATATGAAATTAGTCGTACAATAATTATAAACTTTTTTTCTATCCCTTAAACTTTTAATGTGAGATTCTTCTTAACATTCTTCTCAAAGTGCAACTAGCTTTAATGCAGTTATCACTTGTTAATTTAACATTTTTTTTTGTGTTTGGACTTTTCTTTTTTATTGAGCCATAAACTTATTTATTATTTTATCTGTGTCTCTCTATTTCTTAGGTTTCACCATAAATTTTATCCACAGAGTCTATATTAATGCAGTAGTTAGTTTTTTCATGACTCTGGTATTATATTAAAATTAGATAGTTGAATTTGATAATTGTAAATTTATTATTACTTCAAAATGACTTATATCAATATAAAACTAGTTGCACTACAATTTTAAATAATTTTTTTATCCCTTAAACTTCCGAAATAAAATTTTCCTTTAACAATACTAACCTAAGCCACCATCTTTTTTCAACAGCATGTCACTATAACAGTAGCCACAAAGTCACAATAAATCATTGAGGGCAATTTTGAAATAATTTTAATAATGTAAGGAGTAATTTTAAAATTATTTTAATAACAATAAGTGGAAAAATTGAAATAAAATAATAACTATGAGTAAAGATGAGAATCTCTAAATTATTTGAAGCATTTTCGTCCCTCATCCTGTAGGCCACAAGCATGTAACAACATTGTGTACATTTTTTTTTATGCGGCTTTGTATAGAAAATAATATAAAAATAACAAATAATAGTGCTCATAAAGGCATTAAAATTTCCTTTGTCAGCTTAGAACCAAGAGGGAATAATAATAATAATAATAATAATAATAATAATAATAATGATAATAATACTCAAACATGCATATGATCTTAATATAATGCACATGGGGTGCACTTACTGATTTCTGAACTCTAAAAATTTTACTAAAAAAATTATTACAATTTGAATATTTTCCACGCAAACAAGACAAATATTAAAGTGGGCATTGGGTAGTTTAAGAAGTATTTTGTCCAACTATTCAAAACAAAGCAGCTGATAGTTTTTTTTTTTTTAAATTTAACAACTTATATATATATATATATATTTGATAAACTAATCCAAACATTTAGATAGCAAATATCAGTTGATTGAAAAATTCTATTTTAGAGTTTTTTTCTAAATAATTACTGTAGTTTTTTAAATAAAAGACTAAATTACATTTATACTAAATTATCTTTATATATAAAAAAAGTAATAAATTTTAAATTTATTTTTTATTTATTTACTTTTATATCGTATATTTTTTAAAATTTTTTATTCATTAATTATTGTAATAATAATTATTATCAAGTAATATATTATAATTTTTATTTGTTTATTTATATATTATAAAAAAATATAAATCTTAAATTAAATAAATGATATTTTTATTGAAAATTTTATATTATAACATTAACAACTTAATTATTTTTACTAAACAACAAGTATCAATCTACTACTAATTATTAATTACTAGCTATCAAACACATTCAACAGCTAAATCAAACAAGACCTAAATGTTTATTATCGAGTAAATTCTAGATACCCAATAATTTGTATTTGTTTATTATCATTTTGGTTTCAAGATTTTTGCTTTTTTTTTTTCCTTAAAAAATTAAAAATATATTTAGTTAAATTCTTTGTTTTTTTTTTCCTTTTAATTTTTAACACTTTAAATGAAATATTTTAAAAATAAAAATTTTTCAATCCTTAAAATGTAGGGTGTATTCAATATTGTTGTTTGTTTAATGTCTTTTAAAAATGATTTTTTTTTTAATTTTTTGTTTGCTTTTTGAAAATGTCTTATATCTTTCAAATATATGAATTTGTGGTGAAATATGGAAGATTAAATTTTAATAAGTTCTAATTAAAAAGATTAAGTTATACTTTGTTACCAAATTAAATTTAAAGAAACGGGCATAAATATGGCAAGTTCTTATATGTGGAAGATTTTTAAATTAAATAAGCATGTTAAAAACAAAAATAATAAATAGAAATTACGTATTGAAAATTTCATATTTGTTCTTGATTTTAAAAATACTTTCATTGAAAATGACAGAAACAAATAAATAAAAAAAAATCTTGCCAACCACTTTTTTTTTTTATTTTTAGAAAAAAATAAAAACCTTAAAAATCGAAATGATAAACATTGCACCCTAGCTAGTTCCTTATTTGCTAGTTTTTTTTGTTTTTAATATGCTAATTTGACTCAAGAAAATTTTCATATTTAAGAAATTATAAATTCAAATCCATGTATTTAGATTTGATTTGGTAATATAATAAGATTTAGTCTTAATTAATTAAAACTTACTAAATTTAATATTCCATATTTATCTCATATCATTTTCATATGTTTAAATATATAAAATAATTTTCAAAAAAATAAATAACAAAAATTTTTAAAATATTATCTTATCTTTAAAATAATTTTAAAAAAATATATACGACTAAAATTTGTTGGATTTAAAATGCCTACAAAGTGATAAAATGTCTACAATTTACCTTTTATCGTAATCCTTATAATTGTAATGATAAATATAAGAACAATTTTAACTATGGGAATCATGATTCAAATTCATTAATAGAATTTGTCTTTTTGCTCTAAAACATATTAGCTAGGTAACTAATATGACATGATACTATAAATCATTAAGTAAGCCAAAGATTATTTGTGTATTTTAATACATACAAAATGTTAATTATGTTAGGTGCACATGTTTGTATGTATAAATCATTCACGCCTCAAATGTTGGGATTCTTCATTCTTACCTATTTATTTAGACAAAGATTCCCATTCCATGATGAGACAAGAAATCAAAGTAGACTTTTTAATTGATTTGCTTACGCAATTTAAAGATAAAAAATGATAGGGCTAATTTCCTCTCCATCTTCATGCTAATTCGGCTGATTAAAAGAATGGGCAGTTGGTGACATCTGTCTTGGGATAGGTGGAACCTTCTTCACCGTCATTTGATTAATTCACAATATTTTTTTTAATGATCTGTCTTAAATAGGCATTATCCACCATTAATAAAGCATGATTGCACTGGATTAATTAATACAAATTAATGCCTACTATGAATAAAAATTGCATTAGTACACTTTTTCATTAAAAAAAAAGACATACTTGTGATTTCTTTTTCTTTCTGCTTTTTTTTTAATTAAGAGTTTAAACAAAAATAACTAAGCCTCAATTCTATATTAGGTGGGATTGGCTATAAAAATTTTATGTTTTCAAATTTTTCTGTCCAATATTAAATCCGTCTCAATACATGTCAATAGATTGTATATACTAAAACTCCTAAAATACTTGATTTTATTAATTTGAATACGACATAAGGGATAACATCACATGCAACATCAGCACTAAAGCTCCTATGAACTCAAATAATGAACAAATAGCATATACAAGGATAATCCCATAATTATGTTGACATTTTTCTGGATAATTATCCTAATTAACGAACTACACGACTTGTTCAAGCATTCCATATATAATTCACTACAAAAAAACAGCTTAATAAAGACCACTTTTAGCAACCATTTTTTTGTGGTTTATAAATAGCTATAACTTTTATAATCTCTAAATAGTTACCACTTTACGACTACACTGCTAAACCAAATACTAATTTTTAAAAATAATTACCACTCAGCGTCTATATTGCAACTGAAAGCTTAGAAGCTACAATAAGTGGTGGCTAAATTTGGAGCTACTAATTGACATGAGATTTTACGATAGAATTGTAACCATATGAGGTCGTAATTTAATGATCGCATAAAAGGTAGTCTCTAATTAGTGACTACATGCAAAGTGGTTGCTAGATTATCTGCTGTTATAACTAGTGAGACAACCACATTCTATGTGGTCACTAGTTAGAGACCATAATAAATGTGGTCACAAATTTGAGACTACATAATTTATGGTTATTGTTGTAGTGTATGAGAAACAGTAGATCATCTATTATTTCATTCATTTGAATTTAGAGACCACACACTGTGGTCGCTATATAGCAACCACAATTAATGTGATTGTTAAATAAAGACCATATAATATTTGGTCGTTAATTTTCAATATCCAAAATGATAATAAATTACAGTTTCAAATAATGAAAGTTAGCAAAGACACTAATATGATCTCTAAACAGTGATCACAAAATGTATAGTCACTAACTTCATTACTGAAATGACAGAATGACTATCTTTGCACTCTATTACGACCCCTTAAAGACCACAAACATGTGATGGCAAGTTAATTCCTAAAATCTACAATTCAAAATCCTAACCCTCACTCACTTTCTCTATCTCACTCTCTCTCACTGAAGCTCCTCTTTCTGTCTCTCTCGATCCCTCCCATTCTGGTGACCTTGACGGAAGGAAGTATCTTCACTAGCGCCGGAGTAGCCCAGCAACGCAGAAGAAAAGAAAAAGGGAAGGAGGCTTTAAAACGAGAAGCACTTCATTTCGCTTCGTTCTCATTCTGGTGAATTTTATTATTTTCAATCAAGTTAAAATTGTGCTGAAATTGTCCATGGGGTTAGTTTTAATCATATTTTGCTGAAAGCACACATCAAATAAATAAGAAAAATTAAAATGTCAGTTCGTCAATTTACTATTTATTGTGAAACTAAAAGAAACTCTGCAATCTATAAACTTTTGCAAAAGGAAGAAAGGGAAAGAATATAATAAATTATTATTTCGACGAATAATATTAAATATTAATCATAATACATAATGCATATTGATCATAATACATTAATATTAATCATACAATACAAATGAATATAAGTTAAACGAAAAAATAAAAAGTTAAAGGTGTAAATACGTCCTCAAATATGGGTCAAAAAATATATTAACTCTTAGTGTACAACTTGATCCAATTGACTCCTCCATTCGGAAAATTTGATCCATATAATTATCTACATTAAAATTTTGAAGTGTAAATTAGCATAAAATTGGACCAAAATTTTACTATTGAAATGTAAAATAAATCAAAATTTTAATATGGAGGGTCTATTAGATTGAATTTATCATAGGAGCTACCTCACTTTTTAAAGAGTTTATGTACACAATTGGCCATTACTATATGTAAACGTGCCATCAATAAAATCACCGTAATAGTAACATTATTAAGAATAGTCCAAAATAGATGTTCCATCAATTCAAGAAAAAAAAATATTAAATCATCAAATCAAACATTAATTTACACGGTATGACTCATTTTGTATATATTAACACAATATATTGCCAATCATTTCAAATTAAAATAAAAGAGTATCAAATAAATTTAAGTATGTCATATTTCTATCAACAAGTCATTTTCGATTTTTATAATTTATATCCGATAAATGGTTTCAACATTGCATAATGTACTTTTAATTTTAATTTTTGAATTTTATCCAATAATAAGAAACAAGTGCATTAACTAGCTGGATGCACGAACCTCATTCTATCTTTTATCCAATTATTGACTCTTATGCCCTTAGGAAAAAAAATTTATAAGAATGTTGAATTAGACACATTAACAAGCATATTTACTGTTTATTTATCATATGAGACAGATACTTAAAAAAAATTATAATGAAAACTCAATTTTTTGAAAAAGAAAAATAAAAAACTGAGATCCAAGATGTTTCTATAAAGAAACAAAAAAGATAAGTAGCTTTATTTTTTTTTTGTCGGAGTCTGTAAACAACATTGTAAATGTTGAAGTGTATTCACGTTAGATAGCTACCAATATACAAGACATATAAATACAAGTAGAGTAACTATCTATAGAGAAAATCTAGGAGAACACAAATTTGAATAAGAGATAATTAAGAGTTTGTTAGCAAGGGCTATCTACTGATACGCTCCCCACAAGCTGACGGTGGAGTGGAGAGCAACCGCACTTGTCCCGAAAGTGCGGAAACTGATTCTGGGGCGAAGGTTTTATAAGAAGATCAACTAATTGATCAGCTGA
This sequence comes from Triadica sebifera, assembly GCA_023653625.1. NCBI lineage: Eukaryota > Viridiplantae > Streptophyta > Magnoliopsida > Malpighiales > Euphorbiaceae > Triadica > Triadica sebifera. Next base: position 10,592,685 of record CM042901.1, on the reverse strand, counting down.
AGAGAGTGCAACAACTGTTAAAGTCTTGTTGGTGACTTCTTGTCGAACAAAGTGATAGTCTACCTCAACATGTCGTGTCCTTGCATGAAATGCTGGATTGGATGAGAGGAACACCATACATGGGGAGGATGAATGAGGGCAACTCCAAGTCCACGTAGCAGTTGCTGCAGCCAGTTTATTTCAACAAATGCATTAGCCAAGGCTTTAAATTCTGACTCAGTTGACGAGTGAGCTATGGTGGACTGTTTTTTTAAGTTCAAAGCAAGAAGATTCTGACTCAAGAATATGAAATATCCACCCCTAGACCTGCAATCATCCGGACAACCGACCCAATCCATATCACTTAATACTGTCAATTTATTGGTGTTGGTTCTGGTAATGAGGAAGCTATGATTTAAAGTCCCTTGAAGATAACGAAGAATATGTTTCATTGCTTTGAGTTGAATATCAGTTGGTCAATGCATAAATTGACAGATTTTGTTCACAGTAAATGAAAGATCAGGTCTAATTAACGGTGCATATTGTAGACTCCCACAGAGTTTTCGATACCTGGTTGCATCCTCAGAATGCAATGGAATGCCATGATTACGAGATAAAGAGATACCAGAGGCCGTTGTGGTTGAGCATGGCTTGCAATCAACCATACCGGCAGATTGTAGTATATCAGAGATATAAACTCGCTGGGAGAGGAGCAAGCCAAACTTATGTGGCAAGACCTCAGGACAAAGAAAATAATGAAGTTCGCCCAAGTCTCGAAGAAGAAATTCTTTAGACATCTGACTTATAAGAGATTGAACCGACATGGAATCATTGCCAGTGATAATTACATCATCGACATAAACAAAAAGGAAGCAAATGTGATTACCATGATGTTACAAAAATAACGATGAATCTGCAGCAGACCCGACAAACCCAATTGTCAACAAAAAATTGCTTAGCTTTTGGAACCAAGCACGAGGTGCTTGCTTTAAACCATAGAGACTCTTGTTTAGTTTGCACACATAACTTGGATGATTTTTATCAACAAACCCTTGTGGCTGCACTATATATACTGTCTCCTCTAAATCTCCATTTAAGAATGCATTGCTGACATCAAGTTGACGAAGCAACCAACCGTTTGAGATGGCAACAGAGAGAACAACTCTTATTGTGACAGGCTTAACCACTGGACTAAAAGTTTCTCGATAGTCAAGTCCATGTTCTTGAGTATAGCCCTTTGCAACCAATCTTGCCTTTAATCGCTCTATGGAACCATTAGCTTTCCTTTTGATTTTATAGATCCATTAGTTGCCAACCACATTACCAGACATGGGCGAAGGAACTAGAGTCCAGGTGTTGTTATGGTGTAGGGCCTCGAACATCAGAATGAATTAATTGTAAAGGAGAAGTACTGCGATGAAATGTTAAAGGCAAATAAATCTTGCGAAGCTTTCCTAAAAAACAAGCTTCACATTTATTTGAAGTAGGAAATTGATTGGAATAAGGTAATTGAAATTGATTAACTAGTTTACGAATAGTCTGAAAATTGGGATGACCCAGCTGATTATACCAATCCTCCAAGCTTGCCATATAAGCAAAAGCATGACTGAATTTTTGTGGCTGCAGTTTGTAAAGACCCAACTCACAGTTTCCTCGGAGTAAGATGCTCTTGTAACCTGGTCTTTCACAAAACATTGATTAGCATGAAACTCAAAGCAACATTAGTTATCTTTACAGAATTTTTCCACGGATAATAAAGGTTTTGTAACTAATGGCACATGCAAAATATTATTCAATGTAAGTGGGCGGGATGGAGAAGGAATAGAACTGTTACCAACATGAGAAATGGACAATAGAGAGCCATTGCCAACAATCAAATGATCCTTACCCTTGTACTCATAAAAAATGCTTAAAGAGGACAAGTCTGGTGTCAGGGTACCATTATGCGTTCGGAGCTGTAAGAGACCAAAGAGGGACCATCAAATGGTGTGGGTAAAATGGAGACATTAGCTTCCGGTTTAGAGTTGAAAGAAGCACTAGAAGATTGTCTGAAAGTAGAGGAATAGCCAGAGTTATTGTGGATCAAAGCGGTGCCTGCAATCAATGGCAATATAATAGTGGTACCCACATATTTGACAGGATTGTTGATGTTGTTGTGAGGAATATCCTCGTCTGCCGTGATTGCCTTGTTTGACTTGATTATGAGAATGAAAAGAAGACCGAGAGTGATTGGAGATAGCTGATGAATCTGTGTGTTGAATAATATTAGCCATAGGTATCTGTGGTTATTGTGCCTTGAAGAGTAACTCATAAACCACTAATTGTCCATGGAGATCGTTAAAAGGATAAAGAGTCAGAACGTTGATGGAGGGCACCAATGATGCCATTAAAGTCTGCACCAAGTTTCCCCATTGAATTTTGAAGAGGAAATGGATTATGCTAAGGAATCAACAATGGCTTTGGCTTGATATAAATATTGGGAGACAGTCATATCATCCTTAGAGAGATTGTGAAGTTTGATGTATAGTTGAGTGCGCTGGGCATAACTTACTATGCCATAGGCCGTAGCTAAGGCTTTCTAAACTTCAGTAGTAGAATTCAGTCCAATGAGGAGGGGATATACTTCCTCTGTAATAGAAGATAAGAGCCATGGGAACAGTAATTGATCTTTGTTAAACCAGGAGACATACTCTGAATTAAGTTCTTGCTGATTTGTAGATGAATTCAAAACGTGTTTTGGTGGTGGTGCTTCGGTTCCATCAAGTATGCTGTGGAGATTGTAAAAGTTGAGTAAAGGTGAAATTGCAGCTTCCAAGGAATATAATTCTTTGAATTGGGTTTGATAGAAAAGGTTTGGTGAATGTGAGTGGGATTAGCATGAGAGGAAGAAGGAATCAGGTTTGAGTGAGAAGGAACAACCATGGATGGTGAGGAAGAAGAAGAATAGGACATTTTGAAACAGAAGCTCTGATACCAAGTCAGTAAACGAAATTGTAAATGTTAAAGTGTATTCACGTTGGATAGCTACCAATATACAAGAGATATAAATACAAGTAGAGTAGCTATCTATTGAGAAAATCTAGGAGAATACAAATTTAAATAAGAGATAATTAAGAGTTTGTTAGCAAGGGCTATCTATTGGTAGTCGAAAAATAACATCTCATTGGCTTTGTATTGAAAATAGTGAGAGATTTAAATTCTGTCCAAAATCTATCAATACAAATATATTGGCGTTATTTTGATGTGTTTTGTATCAGAAATAATCCTACATAATGATAAAATAAAAGCTTATAATAATAGTGAATCTAAAATAATTTGAATCATTTTGAAATAATAGTAAATTGACAATAATTATTAAATTATAAGAGGTATAAGATAATATTATATTAGAGCTATAAGAAAACTAATCATATTATGTAAATAAAAATCTAAAATTCAAGAAGTAGAAAGTCAAATTAAAGAACAAGTAAACCTATACCTGGAGGAAAGAGGAAAGAGAAAAGACTCACGTATATAAAAATAATAATTAAGCAAGTGAAACTAAACTAAAGCCCATGAAGCTTGAGAAGGAATTTTAAAGACACTTTTATATCAAAAGTGTAAAAGATAAAATTATGACTAGTGATACAACTAATTTTAAAAAGATATATTCTAAAGTAATGTGGAATTCATAATTACCAAATTTGATTAACTAGACTCTCATAATTATAATACTATGTAATTATCAATGAAGTCAATCCTTTGATAATTTTTCCTTATATATATATATATATATATATATATATATATATATATTATTGAGAAATTGAAATTATGCAAATTTTTTTATAATAAGATTTGTGAGAAAATGAAATAAATACGAAATAATAAGAAACGTAAAATTGATAATAAAATTCAACTAACTTTGTCTACATTTATAGACTGCTGCAAATCTTTTATTGAAAAAAAAATTTACAAATTATTTAAAGACACTCACAACTTACAACTTAATTACACTTTGAAAATTTTACTCTCAATTTTCTCTCACTAATACTTTTTTTTTCTAAGTTTTTTTTTTCTCTTGCTTGGATTGATACTAAGATCCTATTAGGGTGCTTTATTTATAGTTGTAAAAACCCTCATACATATTTTGCCAATTAATTAATTGATTTTCCTTTTTATTCAATAAAAGGATGCACCATCCACTCATTTTTTTTGGTTGTTAACTTGACAGCTACTTTTAGCATTTTCTTAATTGTCATTTTTAGCACCAGTAAGTTTAACCAACAATCTCTCACTTGAAGATTGATTTCGATCTGTCTTTATATCTCGATTAATACAGTAGTCTTTCTGATTTCGTTACTCTAGCAAACCAAATGAAATTGAATACAACTTTAGTTTGTCGATAGTCACTATATTTATCAATATCCACTGGATTATTGCTTCAGTGGATTATCTCCCGTAGTAATACATCATTTTAAATAGAAATCTAATGAAGTGATAACGAAACCCAATATATTTGACCCTAGATTGAAATACTGAATTCTTCACAAAGTGTATTGTATTTTGACTATTACTATGCAAAATATTTTTCTCCTGTTTGAATCTCAACTCAGTTAACAAACTTTAAAGTTATATTATCACTTTACTAGCTTCAATCACTGCTACATACTCAGTATTTGTAGTGGATAGAGTGAAAATCTTATTTATCTGTGATATTCAACTAACAACTATAGTTTCAACAGTGAATATATAACTGTCGATACTTCTTCAGTGATCAATTTCACTTTCAAAGTCTGTATCCACATAGGCTTGTACTTTTAATTCTCATTTACCAAAGTACGAATATTTCTCTATATTGTCTGGTAGATATCTCAAAATTCACTTAACTATTTTCCAATGAGCTTTCCCTGGATTTGACATAAACTTACTAACAACTCTCATTGCATGACCAATGTCTAGTCTCATACAGATTATAACATACATTAAACTCATAATAGCTGAGACATAAGGAATCTTAGCCATGAATTCTCTCTTTTCCTCCGTTTAAGGGGATTGATCCTTGGATAGGCAAAAGTGACTAGCCAAAAGTGTGCTGATTGACTTGGTGTCGCCCATGTTAAATCTCTGCAAATTTTGTATGTCATTTTAAAGTGAAATTTAGTATTTAATCAAATTAAATTAAATTTCATATTTTCAGAAATAATTTAAAATTAATTCTCCTTAATATCAGAATATTATGATGTTAAAATTAAAATTTTAATTTTAATATACATACCAATTTCTAGTCATACTAGAATTACAATTGCACAACTTAAATTAATTCAAAATTAATTTTCAAAATTTCTAAAAATTTTCAGAATATCAAATCATCATTCTAATTATCTTTAGGTCAGTTCAAGTTCATCAAAATAGTTTTGGCACAAGCCAAAATTACTAAGACAAACGAACCAACGCACTTAGACGCTCAAAATGACTAATTCGATATCTAAAATATTTAAAATTTCAAATGCTTGCAAAATAATTTTGGCATGCATCTAACATCAAAATAACATATTTTTAATCACATAAAAATTATTTTAAGGTGCTGAAAATAAAATAAATACATACAAAAAAATCAAACAAAACAGCCCCACCGGGTAATCTAAAACAGTCTCGTTTTTGTGTTTATTTGAAAAATTAATTAAAATAATTTTTAATTAATTATTGGACACTTCTAGAGGCATAAAAATATTCTAAATATATCTAAATAATTTTTTTATAATTAAAGTACAAGAAAAATGCAATCAGCCCCATCAATTAAGTCAAACAAGAACACATATTCATAAACAAGACAATTTTAGGCATTTTTGAAATAAATCCGAAATTAATTATTTGAATCACATTCACATTATTTTTCAATCAAAATAATCATTCTTAATCATCCCATGATCAGATTAAAGAAAGAAAAATGTGTAAATTATATTTTACAAATTAATTTCAATTTTTCAAAACCTATTGATCCAAAATCATCAAAAACATGCAATCCCAATGCACTTTCAATTAAAATTAATTTTAATGGATACAAGGAGGCTCTGATACCAATGTTGGGTTTTGAAGAATGAATCATATTCACAAACGCAGCGAAAAATAAAATTTTTCAAATCCCAAAACAAAAAAATTATACTTGTACCATTAAAACTAATTTATATAAATGTAAATGTTAAAAATTATACCTTGTAATTTTTATTTGTTTTTCAAATCTTCACTTTGTTGGGTTATAGCAAACCACAACAATCCACATTATGATGTCTCTAATAGTAATCCACGCGAAAAATGAAGAAGAAACTATAAAGGGAAAATAGTTTAAACAAATTCAAAGTGCTAGCTTTGAAAGTGTTATTGAAAGAATTTTTGTTGTCTTAAAAATATTTTTTTTCACAAAAAAAAATTCATATATATTTTCTGTAATTTGATATCTTTTCAATTTGAATCAAATTCAAAAATAAGATAAAAAATCAAAAATGGAGAAAATGACAACTAATGAATAGTAATTAGCCATAATTGGCCTAATTATGGCCAATTACAGCCGTTGGCCAATGGATGGAAGCTGCATGTGCGCTGGGCCTACTGCGGGATGGCTCGTAAGGCAGGCGTAAGGCAGGCCAGTGGCCTGCCTAGCCCGCGTAGGCTCGTAAGGGCCCGTGACACTCCCAAATGATTTTTTCGTGCGATCTCATCGCGATCCATTTTAAAATAATTCTCTCATATTTTGAATCTTATTCAAGACCATTTTACTCATTCTTCATATCTTCAATGCGTGTGACCCATTAGGTTCCCGGTTATGTTGGCCACTTAAATTAACAATTAATTTAAACAGGTCATGAGCGGTATCTAGCAACACATCATGACCCCCAATTGACCGAAAAGTCAGTAGTTTGACTACGAACCTTTTCATAAAAAATTTCTGTGCAATTATTTCTTTCACCAATCTATACCCCACTTGGCTCAGAGTATGGACATGTGTCAACTCCCACTAGACTGATTACGTCACGTCTAGTCCAAGTAATGTTAGTTCTTGTCCTTGAGGCTCATTACTCTATTAGATATGTCATTGAAGACTATCTCTATGATATTTTCACTTCGGCCAGAGATTCCTGAGTAATGACCACGACAAGAGGCCATGGGTATACACTCCTTCTATTAAGAATGGTGAATCCTTTGTTGGTTACCCAATTACCTTCAAATACCTCAAGTTGTATCCAATCACCACCCTATCAGCTACCTCTCTGAGGCAACAAGGAATAGTGTCAAAATACAGAATCAATATTCAAGATATCCTTGAGTACCTCAAGTCTAAGGATACTTGCACCATTACTATTATGCGACTATCATTAACATTTGAATAGATTATCCATATGATTGTCTCATAGTTGGTCATCTAATGTACTTAGTTACACTTAGCAAGCATCCATATGTTAACTCTAAACATCTCATGTTTATAGATTATGAGATCTACTACTCGATTCAATCAAGGAGTGTAACATGTGCTAGTCTGTCTGGATTAATAATGTCTCGTCTCATTAATCCTAAAACTAGGGATAATTTTGATACTAACATAATTACACGTGATAAGAATCTCAATATCATGATCTCATCATGATTTTCTTCATGCTATGTTATGTATCAAGGACTTCATTAATTGATTTAAGATCACTTATCAATTCATATATCAAATGAACATCAAATTAACGAAAACATATTTTATTAATCAAATAAATTTGTACAATAAGTGCTAAAGGTGATTGCCTTTAGAGCACTCCTCTAACATCAACAACAAATAATTCATGTATTTTTTTAGGCACATAAGGTTGAGAAGACCTTCTCAATATAGGAGCTAGAGTAGAAGGTTGTGGTGTGTCGTACTGTTGTGCAGTACTTTGTCCAATGAGATTCTCTGGCTGAGAACTTACTACAATCAATTCCGTCACGAAACTATGTGGGACATCATCAACATCTACAAGTATTGGCTCATTCTGTTAACAACTCCTATTGCATGACCAATATCTGGTCTCTTATAGACCATAACATACAATAAACTCCCAATAGCTGAGACATAAGGAATCTTAGCCATCAATTTTCTATTTTCCTCCATTTAAGGGGACTGATCCTTGGATAGACAAGAGTGGTTAGGCAAGAGTATACTGGCTAGCTTGACATCACCCAAGTTGAATCTCTGCAAAATACGGTTGATGTAATATGCCAAAGATAACTGCAAGAACCCTATCTATTTATCTCTTGTGATTTGCATTCTAAGAATCTTCCTTGTTGGACCCAAGTCTTTCATGTCAAACTCCTTTGACAATTGATGCTTCAACCTTATGATATTATTTATATCTAAACCTACTACTAACATATCATCGACATAAAGCAGTAAAATGATATTACTTGACCTATATCTCTTGAAATAGCAATAGTGGTCAACGTTGCACTTTTGGAAACCTTCCTGGTGCATGAATTCATCAAAATTTTTACACCATTAACTTAGGGCTTGTTTTAAGTCATACAAACTCTTCTTAAGTTTGTACACAATGTTTTTCTTCCCTTTTTCTGAGAAACTTTCTAACTGGTACATTTATATCTCCTAATCTAAGTCTTCGTGAAGAAATATAGTCTTCATATCCAACTGTTCAAAATGAAGATTTTCAATAGCCACATTACTTAACACTAATCTAAAAATATTGAGCTTCACAACGAGAGTAAAAATGTTGGTCTAGTCAACTCATTCTTTCTATTGGAATCCTTTGATATCTAGTTGGACTTTGCATTTTTTAAAACCATCATGCCCCTCTTTTATCTGGTACATCCATTTGTTATGAAGTGTCTTCTTCCCCATGGATAACTCAACTAGTTTCCATGTCTGGTAGGAGATTAAAGACTTCATTGCATCTTTCATGGTAAACTCATACTTACTAAAATCTCCATTCTGACAAACTTTATCATAGAATTTAGGCTCCCCTCCATCAGTCAACAATAGATAATTCATGTATTTTCTTTTAGGCATATGAAGTCGAAAAGACATTCTCAATATAGGAGCTAGAGTAGGAGGTTATGGTGTATTAGACTACTATGTAGTACTTTGTCTAATGATAGCCTCTGGCTGAGAACTTGCTACAATCGATTCTGTCACATAACTATCTCGAACATCATCTGCATTTGCAAATACTGGCTCATTCTGTTCTAAGTTGTTGGCAATTGTTTTATGCATGTCATTGTACATCACCTTTTTATCGAAAATTACATCTCTGCTATAGATCACCTTCTAGTTTTCTTAGATTTGGGATAGCCAAACTCATCTTCACCATAACCGGAGAGGGTGCATTTCTTGGATTTGAGATTAAGCATATTCCTTCATTGAACACTGATATGCACTTATGTTATGCAACCAAAAACTTTTAGATGTGATATTTTTAACTTTTTTTGACTTCATACCTCATCTGGTATTTTGTGCTTCAATGAAACCGATAGTACTTGATTGATCAAGTAAATTGTTGTATTGGCTGCTTTTGCTTAGAACTATTTTGGCAGACTTTATTATATATGAATGCTTTTGCCTTTTTTTTTATCAATATTTGGTTCATATGTTCAGCTACACTATTATGTTAAGGCATGCCAGACCCGGTTCTCTCCATTTTGATCCTGTACTTAAAGTAGAAATTTTTAATTCTGGTGTCTTTATATTAACCACCATTAGCGGTTCTGAGTTTTTTGATCTTCAGACCTATCTCATTTTCAACCGAAGCTTTCCATCTCTTGAAAGACTCAAACACTTCAGATTTATGCTTTAGAAAGTAAACTCATACTTTTTGATAGTGATCATCGATAAAAATCATGAAGTAGTATTTCCCACCAATGGATGAGATGGTCATTGATCTCCAAACATTAGAGTGAATGAGCTATATCCTTTCTTTATTTAGGGTTCTTCTACTTTTCTAAAAGCTGACAATTTTTTTCTTTCCAAGTATGTGATCTTTAAACATGTTTATCTCTTTTGACTATAGATCTAAAAGTTTCCCCTTTGAATGCACAATATTCGTCCCCTTTTCACTCATATGGCTTAGTCTCTAGTGTCATATATTGTGATTTTAATTGCTAGCTACAACTACGATTGAATAATGTGCTCCTACTGTCGTGTAAATAATGTCACTCTTCTTGTCTCGAGCAACCATTATTGCGTCATTTGAAATCTTCCAATCATCACCATGAAAGATCGTAGTATAACATTTGTTGGCCAATTTCCATACTGAGATTAAGTTCTTTCTCAGGTTGAAAATATGTTTGACATCCTTCAGCTCCCAAATAGATTTGTTCAACTTAATCTTCACTATGCTTTTACCAATAATAACACAAGGTTGATCATCACCAAAGTATACCTTTCCAATATTTCTAAGGACATACCTCTCGCAAAATTCTTTTTGCGAAGTAGCATGGAACAATGCTCCAGAGTCTAACACCCAAAACTCCTTCTTGCTCTTCAAATAGCATATCAACGAGTTATCGCCTCCTGAGGTGGAAGTAACATTTGTCTCTGTCTTTTCTTTTTGGTCCTTTAATGCACTATTGCATTGATTTTTGTAATTCCTAGTCATTCCATAATTCAAACATTCTACAGTCTTCAAGCTATGGGAGTTATTGAAATTTCTAGATTTGGACCTTATCTCCTTTGATTTATGTCCATTTCATCTGGTTAAATTTTTCCCTTGTACTCTATATGCAAAACTAAAGAGGTTAATGATTTACCCGACTCTCTCTGTCGGATCTCTTTATTGAGAACCAAATTACGAACATCGTTTAATTTCAATTTATTGCTTTCCGACGAACTACTCACAACCATGACAGTAGCATTCTAGCTTTTTAGTAAAGAAGACAAAAATATCAATGTTCATACTTCTTCATCAAATTCAATTACAACCGAACTCAATTGGGTTATGACCATGTTGGGTTCATCGAGATATTGAGATACTAATGCGCTTTCCGTCATTCACAAATTGAACAAATGTCTCATCATGTGTACTTTATTTGAGGCCAGTGACTTCTCATACATATCAGAGAGAGCCACCATAAGACCCGTCATGGTCTTTTTTTTTTGCTATATTGAAAGCAATATTGCGGGATAATCTCAATCGGATAATACCGAGGGCTTATCTATCAAAAAGATTTCATTCTTTTTCCTTCTTAGTCTCTATCTTCTTCCCTAAGAGAGGTTGATGCAAACTTCTTTGATACAGATAATCTTCTATTATGTGAGTGATTATTAAGTTATATAATCCATTAAGCCCATAAAATTATGAAATAATTGTTTGGTGTATATTTTGACCATAATGGAATTTTGAGAGATTACTTGAAATTAAGATGAAATAATTAAGCCCTAAAATACCTAGCTGGGAACTAGGGTAAATGATAGATTGACATGCCAATAAAGGGTAGGAAAGACAGAGTTTTTTTATATGTAGGCATAAAACGCCTAGTTGATTTATGTAGGCGTCATGCGGCGAGTTAAGATTTGCTGATAGATAATATCTCGTATCCTATCTGGTAATTCCAGTTATTGGTGTTGGGGCATAAATTTGAATAAGCAAAAAAAAAAAAACAAGATATGATAAAATTTACTTGTTGTGAATAATCATTGAATAATAAAATGAGTACAATATGGTGATATCAATAATAATAACCCTAGTTATGGTTAAAAATAATATTATGTAATAATATTAGCAATTAATATAATTATCATATGTAAAAAAAATTTGTGTACTAAAAATTAACTTGCAAATTAATTTATAGCTGATAAATTTGCGATATTCCTTTTATTTGATTTCAAATGTATGAATGTATGAGTTTTTATAAATTGCATATTAAGTTTTTATCATATAAAATACTACTAAACTAGTAGTTTAGCGCGTGTAGTTTTTCCACCGTAGGTACTAAAGTAGTTAGTAAATAAAGGATAAAGCTGCCAGAAAAAGAAGAACGTCAGATAGTAGATAACATCATTTGAAGATCTTTTTATTTCAATATATTAACTTTGTAAAACATATTAGCAAGTTTTATTTTCATATTGTGTGATACTCATATTTTGGATTTGTAAATAAAATATTAACTAGTAGAACTTGGTATGTAATTTATTAGAGAATGAAATGGCTTATTATGGATGAATTATATAAATTAATATAAAGTATATATATATATATATATATATATATAATAGGAGACTATATTTTGAATTTATATTCAGATATTTTAAAATGGAAATATAAAAATAATTGTATAAGTAAGTTAGACAAAAAATTAAGAGTACGGTAGCACTCTCTTGCTTTACTACTATCAGTAGAGTATAGGGGTGTTACATCCATGGACAAATTGATACCGCCAATCAAAAAATGTAACAAAATTCTGATACCAGTTGTTGAAAAATTATGGATATTTTCCTCTAATCAGATTTGTGAAAAAATAAATGCGAAATAATAAGATATAAAATTGATAATTGAGTTCGGCCAATTATATGTACGTATCCGAGCTACTACATATTTTTTACTGAAATAAAAAAATTTATAAAGTGTTTGCAAACACTTACAATCCAATTATACTCTGAAATTTTTTCTCTCAATTTTCTCTCACTAAAACTTTTTTTTCTCTTGCTTAGATAGATACTAAATATCTATTGGTGTGCTCTATTTATAGTTGCAGAAACCCTCCTACTTGTTTTACCAACTAATTGTTAATTGTTTTTCCTTCTTTTTTAACAAAAAGATATACCGTTCACTTAAATTTTTTTGATTTTTGGTTTGACAACTATTTTTTGTCATTTTATTTTTTGTCATTTATTACATTTGTAAGTTTGACCAACATATATATACAGAGAATTGGTTATAATAAATATAAGTCAAACAATAAAAAATAAAACAATTCAAATGCATAAAGAGATATGTAATCTGACAATCCTCACGGTGTAAAATATATGACTGAGATTTCAGTTACTAGATGTGAGATTGGAAGATTATCAGTCAGGAATTTATCAGGAACATGCCTGCCATCAATATGATGTACAAGGCGACAACCAGTTGGCATTAGTTTACGTCTTTCATAAAGGAAAATTGAATGTGTTCAATTTTATTGATAATTGATGAATCAAATTAAATTAGGACTAAAATTGTCACAAGTAAAAACTATTATTGGCCCCGATTGACTATGTTTACTCCAACATAGCGGTGTTGAGGTTAAAAGGAAAAAAATGCCTTCGGTATTTAAATCACTCACAGACTTTTGATATATATCATGGAAGGGTTTGTGAAAGCATAATTTCTATTGACAAATAAAGAATAATTTTTTTCTACTAGTGCATAACAACTACAAGGGACTACAAATACAATAATATTAAACCGAAACACCTAGCTGTGATATTCCTATTCACACAAGAATTTTAATATAGAACTTTCCATATCAATATAAACACAAAAGACATCCATTCTGATATGCACTCTATTGCAAGCAATCTATTTTGTTTGAATATATCTGTTAGCCTTTACGGGTTTTCAGGTTATTCATTATCAATCTACTTCTAATTAATGGATTTAATTATTATATATAGAAAAAGTCGTAGGATATCTTTGAAAATTAATATTTTATTCCTCACTCAATAATTAAATTGAAGTTGGTATAAATCACCGAATTTAAATTCTTTGTTGAAATTGTTAGAATTGGATAAGTCTAGAAAATTGAAATTAATAATTGTAGATTAATCATTATTTCAAAATGACTTAAATCAATATGAAGTTAGTTATATCACAATTATAAATTATTTTTCTTTTTTTTACCTCATGTGAATTTTCATTAACATTCTCCATTGGTTTTGATCAAATTATCATTTGGTTAATTCAGTATTTTTGTGTATTTATATTTTTTTCTTTTATTGAGCCACAAACTTATTTATTCTTTAATTTGAGATTTTTTTATTTTATTTTTTGGACCTCAAATTTTACTCATAAATCTATGATCATGCAGCGGTTTTTTGCACCATAATTATAAAACTGTTATTCTATTTCTGCAACTCTTGAAGTGGGATTCTGTTTAACAGAAATTAGCTGCGAATTCACGTTATTATAGTAATTAAACATTAAAGTTATTGTCAGATAATTTAATTAACTTTTGATCATTATATGCGTTTTAACTTTTAGTTTATTTTAATATTAGCTTGATATGAAAATTGACAGTTGTCATATTTAATATGTATAACTAGATGAATATATTCAATAGTGGTAGAACCCTTAACTCTGCCTAGGGGATCCAATTATATTCTTAATAAGACAAGTACTAGCAGATGAAAAATTAATTCAGTTACATTGTGATGAAGTGATTAATTTTAATTTCTTGAAGAGATTAAACTGATAGGACCTAGATTAGGAGAATAATAGTATGAAATGAAGAGTTTGATCAAAGAAATATTAGCAGAAGAGAGAGAGTTTTAAACAAACATATTTTTATTACACACTCGGGTAATTACATCCTTTCTCCTCAAAGAAATTCATTTTATAAATTAAGATATATATACCAATAAACTTGAGTGATGCTAGAAGAATTGAGTGATGGTTTATTTGTATAAAACATTATTAAATTGATTACATTTATCTATTAATAAAAAATATATTGTTTATTTTAGTTATATATATTTGCATATTAATTGATTAAATATTTATTAAAATTTATACTGTCAATTATAAAATAGTATATTTCGTCATGCCCCCTCAATATTCCATCCTCTGTCCGTCCCTGCTTATGAAATAGTTTACTTTCACTCGGGAATTTCATCTAGATAATGTTTTATGTTTATTAACAAACACCTTGTTTTTACTTAATTTTCAAATCTAATTAATAATTAAGCAGAAACATGTGAGCTAGAAAGTCTACAAAACTAATCATACCTATATAGTTGAAACACGGTTTCATCGATCAACCAGTGTTGAGCAACTTTGCTAATTTGAATTTCCATCATTTTTTTTTTTTGGAAAATTGCATCATAATCTCCTAACCTATAATTGCATATAATCTATAGTCAACTATTCATTAGGGTGGGCAGCATTTAAAGTTGATAAACCGAACTTAATTTGTATTAGATACTATGACAACGATAATTTACTTGCTTGTTAAAGAAGGTTCTGTGATTGTGAAAACATTGACAACCGACTTTTTATTAATTATTATTTTTCAGCCTATTTTCTTATTTAATAACATCTAAAGAAAAACAGACTTGGAAGGAACATCAAACAATAATATATGTATAAAAAAGAACGATATATGGAAACAAAAGGTCCAAAGGCTAGCCTAGATTAGATTGTTTGAACACCCATGCTATTCACATGTGTTAGCTTATAGTATTCTCACATAAGAAGAAAACCTAAGAATGACTGGTAGGAAGCAATCTGTTGGAAGCTTTCTCTATAAATAGGTCGCACATTATTGAATATCTTTCGCAAGAAATTTAGAGGCGACCTGAAAACACAAAGGAGACCACACTCTTCTTCTTCTTCTTCTTCTTCTTCTTGATCAAAATGGGATTCTTGAACAAGAATCTTGTCCTAGTGTTACTATATGTTGTGTTTCTTGATATTTCCATGCTTTCTTTGGCCCAAGTCCAAGTTCATTATTATGATTTTGTTGTAAGCTCTAGCACCTCAATTTCTATTTTCATCTTTCACTTCATTTGCTTATTTTGGTGTGTGTGTATATATAACTCTAACTGGAATTTAAACTTGCAATTTTAAAATTTTGGCTAATTTTAAACTTTTTTTTAATTATTTTGATTTACTGTATCATGAGGCAGAGACTCAGATACCAGATTATTTATTGATATTGATATTGTGTTTGTTGAATTAATCATCGGAGTATTATTGATGCAGTTGATGGAGTCCAACTTCACAAAGCTATGCAGCACAAAGAGTATGCTGACAGTAAATGGCAGTTTTCCAGGGCCTGTAATTACAGCCCACAGAGGAGACTTGATTTATGTCAATGTTCATAATCAAGGAAAATATGGTGTTACTATTCATTGGTAATGATTCTTTTTTTCTATGCTCCGGAGACTTTTTTTTTTATATATACTTTTTAATACTTACTTTTTAGTAAAAAGAATGAAAAATTTAAAAATAAGAAATCAATCAAAAAAATAAATATAAAAGAGTATAAAAAAATAGAGGGTATTGTTAGAATTTCTCCGTTTCTTTCTATCTCTCACCGGTAGTCTAATCCAACAAGAGAATTATTTTCTTTGTCGGTTGATAGTAATTTGAACTCGAATTAAAGACCTACTCTACCAAAAACAAAAAAATACATAGTAAACACTAATCAAGAAATTTTCTACGAGAAAATAACTAATGATCTCATTGGCAGAGTGTTAAGCAAAAGTCTAAAGGCGTGTCAGATCAGATTTAATAAAGTGATTTGCATTTAACAACTTGATAAGGAAACTAAATGAGGAAAATATGGAAGACTAATTATCGATGTTGACATGAAAACAGGCATGGAGTGAAGCAACCAAGAAATCCATGGTCTGATGGTCCTGAATATGTAACACAGTGTCCGATTCCAGCCGGCACAAATTTCACCCAAGAAATTATATTATCAGACGAAGAAGGAACCTTATGGTGGCATGCTCATAGCGACTGGTCACGTGCCACTGTCCATGGTGCTTTCATCATTTTACCTCCTCAAGGGAAGACATACCCATATCCAAAACCTGACGTTGAACAGCTTATTGTTCTTGGTAAATTTTAAATATTTATTTATGATTTTTCTTTTTCTTTTTTTTTTTCAAGCAAATCATCTAAATGTATATACTGATTTTGGCATCTGTGATTATAAAACTGACAGGATCATGGTACAAGGGAGATGTTATGGCCATATATGAAGAAGCTGTCGCTTCCGGTGGCAATCCTAATACATCGAATGCTCACACCATCAATGGTTTCACTGGAAATTCAACCGATTGTCCCACAGGTATAATTAAATCTTGAATTTTCTTACTAAAATCAGGATGGTAAAAAGATTCACGAATCAATCCAATTACGTTGAAAAAAATCTCACATTAGGAGTTTAACAGATAAAAAAAGACTTATAATATTAATGCAACTAAAATTATATTGATTTAAATCATTTTAAAATAATGATAAATCCATTATCTAGGCTCATCCAATTCTAGTAATATATGCCCAAAATAAAACTATTTTGAATTTAAGGTTGTGATTAATTTTATCTATCAATTTTTACTTAAATCCCGACAAAATTATTAAATTTTTTAAATTTCAAGGAGCAAAAGACTAACTAAAAATAATTGAAAATATATATTGCATTACTAATTAAATAATTGACCTGCAGATTCGGCTGATTGACGATTTTGATTCTCATGTACAGTTCTGGAAATTAGTGTTTACAATTAAGTTCATATTTATAAACATATTTTTAAAATTGGCCTGATCAATACTTGATTATATTATGTGCAGGAGAAATGTATCGAATGAATTTTACATATGGGAAGACATATCTTCTGAGGATAGTAAATGCAGTAATGAACGAAGAACAGTTCTTTGGAATAGCCCAACACAATATGACTCTTGTGGGAATGGATGCAGCATACATTGATCCAATGGTCACAGATTATCTGATGATAACCCCAGGCCAAACCATGGACATTTTGGTCATAGCCAATCAAACCCCTAGCTACTATTACATGGTTTCAACTCCATATTTTGATAGTTTTGCCGAATTCGATAACAGTAGTGTCAGGGCAATTATTGAATATGAAGGCAATTATACTCCACCGTCTTCTATTCCTTCTCCAACTCTTCCTGAATTACGCAATGCCTCTGCTGCAGTAAATTTCACTGCCTCCTTGAAGAGTTTAGCAACCCCAGATCTCCCTATTAGCGTCCCCCTCAATATTACCAGGAAAATTTTCATTACTGTATCTTTGAATGTTTTGCCCTGCCCCGCCGGCCGGAATTGCTCCGGTCCCCCTGTTAATGACAACCAAACCATTATATCTGCTAGCTTGAACAACATCAGCTTTTCCTTGCCTTCAACTGATATACTGCAAGCCTATTACAGGTATGCACCTCATTATCTTTTTATTTATTTATTTATTTTTAATTATTGGATAAACTCATTTTTTGGCCCCTAAACTTTTCAGGTTTATTTAATTTATTGACTTTAATTGGGATTTATTGAGCTCTTCAGTGTTTTTTTTTTTTTTCTTTTTCCCAAAAGAGTTTCAATCTTCAGTTGTGTTTTAATGAGCCTCTCGACTTTTATGTTTTCTTCCTACTAAGCTCTTACAAACATAATAAATTTTTGCAACTATCCGGGCTACCACATGATTTGAAAGGGATCAAAAGGAAAAAAGGAAAAAAAATGAGGTTTCATGAAAACATAATTGAAAAAATGTATATACCCAATAGGAAAAATAATAAAATAAAATAATATTTATGAAGGATTAATAAATTATTGTAGTGTGTATTAATAATAAATTCTCCACTTCTATTTACAGCAAAAATATCAATGGCGTTTTCTCAAAGAATTTCCCAGATAGTCCAGAGATATTATTCAATTTTACAGGAGATGTGACAAATATTTCACAGTACACAGTTCAAGGGACAAAGGCATTAGCGATAAATTATGGTGAAGAGGTTGAAATGGTGCTGCAAGGGACAGCAATTCAGTCAGCAGAAAACCATCCTATGCATCTTCATGGTACAAGCTTCTATGTGGTGGGTGTGGGATCCGGCAATTGGAACAATGTTTCTTCTCTACAGGAATACAATCTTCATAATCCACCACTGGTTAACACCATTGGTGTCCCTCAGAAAGGATGGGTTGCCATAAGATTCTTAGCTAATAATCCTGGTAAGTAATTAATTATTAAAATTTTATATTCTATTTTTCACTTTATTATTATTATTATTGTTGTTGTAAAAGATTAATAGGTATTAATTCAATTAATATTTATTATTAGCGTCATTTTTAAGAGTGAATGAGATGTTAATAGTCTTTCTCTTTTAACGTTTTGAATTTGAACAATAAATATAAAATATCTTTAAAATTTGGAAGCTAACACATTTATATTAGTATATTAGTTTGTCATCCAATAGTTTGTAGGATATAATATTATTTGAAATTAATTTTTTTTAATTTAATATAACATTGTTGTACTTTTTTTTCCTAAATTCAGGAGTATGGTTTATGCATTGTCATTTGGAAAGACATACAACCTGGGGAATGGACACAGTATTGATAGTGAAGAATGGAAACACCAGCGAGACAAGCATTAGACCACCCCCAGCCTACATGCCTCCATGCTCTTAATCCTAATCAAATCTCTCGAAGTTTTATTTCCTTTAAAGCAATAAATTAAAATTATGTCTGCATTTTCATAAAATTAAATATCAATTATTTTAGATTATAAGTATCGTCATGAGAGGGACACAAATATATATTATTGTCTTTATTATAGGCTGTCTTTTGTTATGTTGATCAATTCCGTGTAACATTTGTTCTGTTAGTTTGTCAATTCTACTTCCTAATATAAAAATAATTATTGTATTATTAACATTACATCCCTTTGTCTTAATTTCTATTTATAAGCACGTATGCTCTTAATTTCTTAATTAATATGATTGTGAGACTGTCTTTTTTTTAATCAATATCCTTTGTCAATTCTTCATTGATCACCACAGACAAAAAGGAAGAAAGAAAAAAATTTCAAATTAATGAGCAGTTGTCTAGCTAAATTTTGAGCAGTTTTGTTCATATTTAGTCGTACCAATAAGTATTAAATTAAATATTTTTCTGGTTGGAAAAGTGGGATTTTATTAGGTATAGAAAAGTATAATATTTACTTGTATTTTTAAATAATGAATGTAAGAGGTATATATATTAATATATGAAACAAAATGAACAAATATGAGAAGAATAAATATAAAATCATAAAAAATCAACTAACAAAAATAATGATAAATAATCACAAATAAAATGATCTTATGTTGATCTAACAAAGTTAATCTCTACATCCGAAAAGTTCTATGCATAATAATTTTAAATTTGGTGAGATTGAACTTTAAATTTATTTTATTATTTATAATATAATCTTACCATTAAAGGCAAAAATCACATTTTTGGCTTTCGTATTTTTTAATTGTTTTTTCAATTGAGACTTTAATTATTTGGTACTAATAAATTTCTATTTTTTATTTTCAATTTTTATCAATTTGTGTTAAATTAACTGAAATAGAGTTTTTCCCATCAATTGAAAACCATTAGTATAAAAACAATGGATAAATATAACAAATAATAGTGCTCATAAAGGCATTAAAAATTCCTTTTCAGCTTAGAAACAAAAGGATAATAATAATAATAATAATAATAATAATAATAATAATAATAATAATAATAATAATAATAATAATAATAATAATAATAATAATAATCTTCTCAAACATGCATGTGGTCTTAATATAGTACACAGCCTAAAAGAACACCCGTCAATTTATATTTTTATACAGAAAAATCAAAAGATATCAATTATTGCAGTTTGAATATTTTCCATGCCAATAGACAAATATTAAAGTGGCGCTGGGCAGTTTAAATGTATATTATCACGTAAAGTCTGGATACCCAATAATGTGTTTGTAATTTATTATCATTTTGGTTTTAAGATTTTTGCTTCTTTTTTTTTTTCCTTAAAAATCAAAAATATATTTAGTTGTATTATTATTTTTTTTAATTTTTATCACTTTAAATAAAAATTATCAAAATTAAAATAAAAAAATTTGAAATCCTTAAAATGTATGGTGTATTCAATATTGTCGTATGTTTTTTGTTTAAAGTGTTTTAAAAACCAAAATTTGTTTTCAACTTTTTATTATTTTCTTTTTGAAAATGTCTTATATTTTTCAAATATATGAATATGTGGTGAAATATGGAAGATTAAATTTGAGTAAGTTCTAGGAATAAATTATATTTTATTACCAAATTAAATTTAAAGAATTGGGCTTAAATATGGTAATTTCTTAAACATGGAAGATTTTTAAATTAAATAAGCATGTAAAAACAAAAATAATAAATAGGAAACCGCATTTTCAATTTTTCAAAATTTTTTATTTTAAAAATACTTTCATATAATTAAATGATAAAATAAATAAATAAACAATCTAGCCAAACACGTTTTTTCGTTTCTTTGAAAAAATAAAATAAAATCCTTGTAATGATAACCGTTGCATCCTAGTTTCTTATTTACTAGTTTTTTGTTTTTAATATGCTCATTTTGACTCAAGAAAACTTTCATATTTAAGAAATTAAAAAAATTCATATATTTGATTTGGTAATATAATATAATTTAGACTTAATTAATTAAAACTTACTAAATTTAATATTCCATATTTATCTCGTCTCATATTCATATATATACACGTTGAAAAATATAAAACAGTTTTCAAAAAATAAATAACAAAAATTTTTAAAATATTATCTTATCTTTAAAAGAATTTAAAACAAAAATGTACAATAATACCTACAAAGTGATAAAATGTCTACAATTTACCTTTTATCGTAACCCTTATAATTCTAATGTTAAATATAAGAACAATTTTAGCTGTGAGAATCATGATTCAAATTCATTAATAGAATTTGTCTTTTTGCTCTAAAACATATTAGTTAGGTAACTAATACGAAATGATACTATAAATCATTAAAGTAAGCCAAATAATTATTTTTGTATTTTAATGTGTTGATCATGCTTCTTATCGAAATCACAATTAGAGCAAAATAAGAGGTTAATTATATAATTAAAATGTTAATTATGTTAGGTGCATTATTGGATGTTTGTATATGTATAATAAGTCATTCACTGCCTCAAAAATTGTTATCGTCATTATCTTCTGATTAAAGTTTAATTGCTACAAGTCTACAAGTGGAAGATTCCCATCCCATTATGAGACAAGTGATCATATTAATTATAACTTTTTTTTAATTAATTATTTCTACATTTCATTCATCTAAATAGATTAATTCCTAGCTGGATTCAAGTTTTAAAGAAATACAAAGTCAAGAAAAAAAACTGCAAAATTAATTGGCTCTAATTATTGATTCAATTAGTTAATTCTTTTTAATTGTTGAAAGTCAAATACAAAGTAGTAAATTGAGATATTTTAATTGATTTTCTTATGCAATTTAAAGATCCAAAATGATAGGGCTAATTTCCTCTCCATCTTCATCCTTATTCGGCTGATTAAAAGAATGGCCAGTTGGTGACATCTGTCTTGGGATAGTGGAACCTTCTTCACCGTCCTTTGATTAATTCACAATATTTTTTAATGATCTGTTTTAAATAGGCATTATCCACCATTAATAAAGCATGATTACCCACTGGATTAATTAATACAAATCGCATTAGTACACTTTTTCATCAAAAAAAAAATTCCTGATGCTTCGGTTTCTTTTTAATTCTATCTTTTTTTTTAATTAAGAATTTAAACAAAAACAACTAAGCCTTAATCCTATATTAAATGAAATTTGCTATATGAATTTCCTGTTTTAAAATCTTTCTGACCAAGATTAAGTCCGTCTCAATGAGATTGTAACTAGTGATTATGACTCTTAAGAAACTTGATTTTATTAATTTGAATACAACATAAGAGATAACATGACATGCAACATCAGCACTAAAGCTCCTATATACGAACTCAAATAATGAACAGATGGCATACACAAAGACAATCACATAATTCTGTTCATATTTTTCTGGATAATTATCTTAATTAACTAACTACAC
Source organism: Triadica sebifera (assembly GCA_023653625.1). Taxonomy (NCBI): domain Eukaryota; kingdom Viridiplantae; phylum Streptophyta; class Magnoliopsida; order Malpighiales; family Euphorbiaceae; genus Triadica; species Triadica sebifera. The sequence goes on along the minus strand of CM042901.1, from coordinate 10,569,878 downwards.
GATTTGTTCAAGCATTCCTTTTTTTTAAAAAAAAAATTTAAATAGGTTGGGAGTTTCCAACCAAACATTCTGTTAATGGTTAATAGAAAACTTAATTAATCATGTTTACACCCACCAGAACGACAAAAAGATTTGAATTGCCGTTCAACTATTTGCTGTTTGTTGAAAATTTGAATAGCTTTTCGCTGATATTATTATAGAATTTTTTTATAATATTGTCTGATTGTTATCATATGGCTGTTGACATTATGCACCGATTCTCAAGACAATTTCACAAGTTAGTCAATGCCTTCAAGTAATAGTAAACATTTATGTTTTTATTATTGATTAAAAATTCAACTTATTAGACTCCATTTAGTTTAGCTATTAAGGAGCTGATAGCTAAAAATTTATTAATGCTAATATTTAGTAAAACTAAATGAGTTATTGTTTTTAAAATTTGAAATTACTAATAGGGTATAATTTGTTTTATTCAAAATATATAATTTTCTATGATGTATAAATAAAATATAATAATTAATTGGTATAATTAGTTATTTTAATAATTAAAATAATAATAATAAAATATAATCAATTATAAATAAAAATCTTTACAAATGTATAAATATAATTTACAAATATAATTAATTAATTTAATATATTTTAAAAATGATACATTTGATTTTGAAAAGGTGTATTTTATTTTTTAATAATTTTTTTACAAATAATGCATTTTATTATGAAAAGGTTAATATTGTCATTTTATTAGAAAAACTCTAGCGATTTCAAAAAAATTCCAAATTGAATATTTTTTTCAATTAAGTTGTTTGAACTTCTTATCATTCTATCAATTTTTGATAAAAAATTATCAAATATTTTTGCCTCCGTTATTGAACTATTAGAAATTTATCAACGGTTTCCAGTAGTTGAACCAAATATCCAATTAATATTATTATTTTTGTGTTAGTTAAGAAATTACAGTTCCAAATAAGTATATTAGAAAGAGCATAGTCTTTTATAAGAATGATAGCCACACCAATTGCACTAGATCATATTTAAAAAAATAATAAAATAGGCAAAAACTTACGTGATATTGTAATTTTTTGAAAAATTAAAATGTTTAAACATTTGTTTTTTGGTCAAGTACAGGACTCTCGAATGTTATAGAATTAAATTAAGGGGTACATGTGGTTTGCCTAGCCTCATCATTTTTTGTGCAAATGTCCCTCGAAAAATAAATACGCCTTCTACCCTACAAATAATTGAAACAAATCAATTTGAAATTTAAGATTCTGTTAATTAAAACATCAAACGAAATTTTGAAATTTTTGGCAAATTAATTAAAACTAAATATATTCCAATGAAAAAGTAATAATAGAAACATGGAATATAATTTTGATGCCGGGATTTTATTAGTACATAAAGTATTTACTAATTAATTAAAAGGCGAAAGGAATTTAAAATCGTGTTTATTAGACTTTGTCAAATTATAATATTTACATATATTTTAAATATATATTTATGTTGTGCATATTTTACTTATTTAGTATTTATTTATTTCTGTGCAAGAGATCCGACTAAAAATTTGAATTCAATAACTTACAATTCTGATAATTAGATTATTATATTAAGCTTTGGTTCAGTGTACTTTAATAATAGAATTAAGCTCCAACTGTTCAGGATTAATGAGGTGTTTGGGATTGTTGTTGAATATCCAAAAAATAGGTTTAAAATTTTTTTGATTTAATGGACTGATTTTTTTAATTTTTTATAAACTATTTTTTTCAAACTTGTTTTTAGAAAAAAAAAATCTATTTACCTGTTTTTTTCCAAAAATAGTTTTCAAAACTCAAAAAAATTAAAAATAATTTTTTTTTTCAAAATCGTTTTTTCCAAACTTAATGTCAAACGGAAGTAAAGGTGTAAATTTTTGAGTTGACCAAAAAATTTACCCAGTAAAAAAAAAAGTTGAATCAAATTCTGAATTGTTTGATTCTTGGAAACAGATCAATTCAACTCTCAAATTGATCCGATCTACAGGAATTAATCAGGATTCAGACAGTGTGGATAAACTCTTTATGGTGAAAAAAAAAAAGAAAGTATAAAATATGAACCCATTAGACTTATCATTATTAATATTATATTACAAATATTTTTATAAATATATATAACATTTTTGTACAATTTACTAGAAGTAAATCTGTATTTTGTGAAAATTCTATTTATTTGTTTTCTGTTATATTTTATTACTAATAATCAAAAGTTGTACTATGATAAGGACATTAGTTTTACATATTTCATATTTTATATATATATATATATATATATATATATATATATATATATAATTTTGATATTCATTTTGAAGATAGAATTATACATATCAGTGATAAGTAAAAGGAAGAAAAATTTATAATTATGAATAAGCTAACTCTAAAAATAGTTAAGACTATTTTCGATCAATAGTAATCAGTAATCGCCATTATTAACTCTAACTCACAATCTTTGATTGTATCAGACTCCAAATAACTTAACAACTCAAGAAGAAGCTTGGGTTTAAGCAGAAAAAGCTAAATAGAAGGAGATAATCAAGTGACAACTAGGCTGGTTAGTTGCATTTGAGGAAAATTTTATATGCCAAATATATGAAAAAAGGACAAAAATTTATAATTATGAATAAATTAACTCTAAAATTTATTTTAAAGCAACCATAAACTACAATTATTAAACACAACTCACAATCTTATACTCTCATTAAAATTAATTTGTATTTCTAATTTGAAATACCTTGCTTTTCAAATATCTTAATTAATTCCAGAAAGTGGTGATTAATTTTCTAAAAAGATGATTCCAATTAGAAAATGGGATTGTGAGATCAGGGCAATGATTAATTTTATATATATTCGACAAAAAGCTGATAAATGATAATGCATCGTGTCAATTCAATAGGACCATGCATGATCATTACATTGAATTGGAAGATGACCTAACCTCAGAAGGATGTTAATGTCAAATTGCTTTTTCTATCCTTTAAGGTTAAAAGTTACTTAATTACCTAGTTAAAAAAAAGCCTTTAGTAACAATAATTAAAGTGAAATACTCAGTTATGAATCACATTAATTAATTCTTTTCACATAACTAATCTAGGTTGAAGCAGCCATACGTAATATAATGTGTTAGGCATGTGATATTGTTACTTAAAGATCGTGCATATATTTCATATAAATACAAAATATGTATTATATATCATCAAATGGTAATAATATAAACAAGTTGGAGTTTTTTTTTTTTTAACATTAAATATCTTCTCTATTCTTTAAAATGACAGATACTCTCATTTTTAATCCTATGAGATTTATATGAAAAAAAAAAGAAAATAAATCGCTAAAAAATGAATAAAATAATAAGAAAATTGCATCTAATACTTTTCTTCTTTTTTTCGATAGTTGATATATGAATTTATGAACCAATTTAATAATAGTTTATTACGATATAAATAATAATTATTTTGTATAATTGTATTGAAGTTGTCCTCTTAGCTTAATTACCATTTATTATTTTTTATATTTTAAAGATGTAGAATTCAATCTCATTTCGATGCTCACACTGTCCTTTGAATGGTGACTCTTTTATTTGTTCATTCTATCTTGATCTACCTAGACTTGTTCATTTCATCTTCATTCACCTAGAGTTTTTCTCCTTTGATCTCAAGTTTCTTTGGCCTTGAATCTAGACAATTTTTCTATTTAGATCTGGGGTTTTGATACCATATAAGATATTAATTGAGCTAACAATTGTGTTCATCAATATTCCACAACAAATATGTTTCACATGTTAGTAATAGGGATCTTTATTACAATATATTTATAGTTTGATCAATAATTAACTATATTTATTTTACAAAAAGAATAAAATTTTAAAAATTTTTAATTTACTTTCTTTTCAACCATGCATCAAAATTGAGGAGAATATGATAGGGTTTAGTTTTTCATTCCCTCACCCTAAACAAGATGCATTATACTTATAATCACTTATCTTATCTTATTTGTAGTTATCCATTTTATCTTGTATTCTTTGTATAAATATGTGCCTTTAGAAATCAACGAAGTCAAGAAACTTTATTTATAATATGGTATCAGAGCAATAAGAGATCTAACAACTCAAGAATCTTTTATTCAAAAAATTAATTTTATATTTCTTTTTGTTTCATCACGAACAATGTGATCGTTCTTAGTTTTTCTGTCCCTAACACTTTCATGCTCAATTTAGTTTATCAATTTTCAATTAAAATTTCCTCCACCAATTTTTTATTATAGAAAACTCAAATTATTCCAATACTCAAAGGCTATGTTCTTCATCATCATCATCATCATCATGGTTCAATTGCTTTGCCTACCAAATTCATTTATGAAAATCAACTCAATCCTGTCTGCCTATCTTAAATGGGAACAACAAGATCAGTTGGTCTTAAGTTGAATTGTTGCATTTGTTACTGAAACAATCCTTCAACAAAATAGTTAGCATTAAAATAGCTGCTAAAACTTGGACTCATCTAGTTCAAACATATGCCAAAAGAATCCAAACCATAAATACGTGAGTTGAAATCTCACTTACATAATTTACGTCAAGACATTAACAATATTACTATATATGTTCAAAAAACAAAGGCTATTTCAGATTAATTAGTCACCCTTCATCATCGAATTTCTGAAGACAAACTTGTTGAAGCTATTTCGGAGGGTCTAAATCCAATTTATCTTACTCGTAATCTTGATGCACAATATGAAGACATTGTTGGGAAATAACATCAATTTTTCTATAATGAGATTTATGAAAAAACAAAGAAAATGCGCAATAATAAGGCACACACAAATTGATAACGGAGTTCGGCCAATTATGCCTACGTTTCCAGACTATTGCAAATCCTTTTATTAAATGAAGAAAAATTTATTAAGTGTTTACAAACAATCACAACTTACGACATCTCACTAAAACCTTTTTAAGCTTTTATTTTTCTCTCTTACTTTTGGATGAAATACATTACAAATGAATTTCTAAAGTTATATATAGGTCTCCACCTCCTCAATGGATGACCAAGATTAATTCTCATATACTTTAACGGATGATTGAGATCATTTTCCATCTACCGTCTTACCTACCAAATTGATGGTTAAGATTAATCCATACCCACCAAATGGATTATTAAAATTAATCCCCACCCACCAAATAAATAGTTAAGATTAATCACCACCTATCGTCTTATCTACCAAATATTTTGTCAACTAATTATTAATTGGTTCAACAAAAGATGCATAGTCTATCTTTATTGTCATTTATTGCACTTTCAAATGCATGTATAGTTTGATCAACAATCTTCCACATGAAGACTGATTTCAATTTGTCTTCACATCTTGATCAATGTAACAACCTTTCTGGTCTTGTTACTCTAGCAGACCAACTAAAGTTGAATACAACTTCAGTTTGTCGATAGTCACCACCTTTGTCAATATATCAGCTAGATTCTTGCTTCATTGGATCTTCTCCAATACTAACACATCATCTTCCAATAGAGATTTGATGAAGTGATAACGAAGCCCAATATGCTTGGTTTTGGAATGAAATGTTGAATTTTTCGCCAAGTGTATCGCACTCTGACTATCACTATACAAAATATTTTTCTCCTGTTTGAATCCTAACTCGGTTAACAAACCTTAAAGTCATATTATTTCTTTACTAGCTTTATTCACTGCTACATACTCAACCTCTGTAGTGGATAAAGTGACAATCTTCTGTATTTGTGATATTCAACTAACAATTGTAGTTCCAACAGTGAATATATAACCGGTGGTGCTTTTTCGGTGATTGACTTCACCTTCAAAGTCTGCTTCTACGTAGCCTTGCACTTTTAACTCTCCTTTACCAAAGTATAAACACTTTTCCGTAGTGCATCATAGATACCTTAAAATCCACTTGACTGCTTCCCAATGAGCTTTCTCTAGATTTGACATAAATCTACTAACAATTCCCACTGCATGACCAATGTCTAGTCTTCTACATACCATAGCGTATGTCAAACTCTCAATAACTGAGGCATAAGGAACCTTAGCCATGAATTCTCTTTCTACCTCCTTTTGAGGTGATTGGTTATTGGATAGGCGAAAGTGGCTTACAATGGTGTGCTAACTGGTTTAGCGTTGCCCAAGTTGAATCTCTGCAAAATACGGTTGATGTACTCTGCCTAAGATAACTGCAACTCTCTCTGTTTCTTTCTTGTGATTGCATTCCAAGATCGTCTTTGCTGGACCCAAGACTTTCATGTCAAACTCTTTTGACAATTGGTGCTTCAACCTTTTGATATCATCCATATTTGAACTTGCTACTAACATATCATCGACATAAAGTAGTAAAATGATATAACTGGATTTATATATCTTAAAGTAGCAACAGTGGTCGAGATTAGAGAATTTATCTTGTCTTTCATAGCAAGCTTTCACTTACTAGCATCTCCAGTCTGACAAATTTCATCATAACATTTAGCTCCCCTCCATCAGTCAATAAGAGATAGTTCATATATCTCCTATTAGGCATATGAGGCCGAGAAGACATTCTCAATACAGGAGATGGAGTAGGAGGTTGTGGTGTGTCGGATTGATGCATATTGCTTGGTCCAATAAGTTCCTCTAGTTGAATACTTGCTACAATTGGTTATATCATGGAACTATCTGGGATATCATCTGCATCTGCAAATACTGACTCATTTTATTTTGAGCTGTTGGCGACTATTTTATGCATGTCCTTGTACATCACCCTTTCATCAAAAATCACATATCTGTTACGAATGACCTTTTTGTTTTCATCATCCCAAATACGGTAGTCAAACTCATCCTTATCATAGCCGATGAAAATGCATTTCTTAGATTTGGGATCAAACTTATTCTTTTTTTGATCACTAATATGTACATATGCTACACAACTAAAAACTTTTATATGTGATAGTTTTATTTCTTTTTGGCTCCATACCTCCTCTAGTATTCTGTGCTCCAATAGAACCAATGAGCCTTGATTGATTAAGTAAGCTATTGTGTTGACTGCTTCAACCCAAAATTGTTTCGGTAGACCTTACTGTATACAAATACTTTTGGCTCTTTCTGTCAACATTCGGTTCATACGCTCAGCTACACCATTGTGTTGAGGTGTGCTTGGCACAGTTCTCTCCATTCTGATACCGTACTTATATCAAAACTTCTTAAATCTGGTCTCTTCATATTCACCACCATTGTTGGTTCTGAGCATTTTGATCTTCAGACCTATCTCATTTTTAACCATAGTTTTTCATCTTCTGAAAGCCTCGAACACTTCAGACTTATGCTTTAAGAAGTGAACCCATACCTTCTGAGAGTGATCCTCGATGAAAGTCAAGAAGTAGTGTTTTCCACCAATGGATGAGACGGTTCTTGGTCCCCAAACATCAAAGTGAACGAGCTCTAGATTTTCTTTTTTTAGGGTTATGTCACTCATCTAAAAGCTGACCCTTTTTTGCTTTCCAAGTATGCAATCTTTGTACTTGACTATCTCCACTGATTGTAGACCTGAAAGTTTCCCCTTTGAATGCGTAATCTTCATCCCCTTTTCACTCATATGACCTAGTCTCTAGTGCCATAAATTGCAATTTTCATTACCAGCTGCAACTATGATTGAACAATGTACTCCTGTTGTCATGTAAAGAGTGTCACTTTTCTTGCCTCTAGGACCGTCATTGTACCCCTTGAAATCTTCCAATTATCACCATAAAAGATCGTAGTGTAGCATTCGCTAGCCAACTACCCTACTTAGATTAAGTTCTTTCTTAGATCAGGAATATATCTGACATCATTCAGCTTCCAAACAGATCTGTTCAACTTAATTTTTACTACTCCTTTACCAACAATAACATAAGATTGGTCATCACTAAGGTATAACTTTCCAATATTTTCGGGCACATACCTCTCGAAGAATTCTTTCTGTGAAGTAGAATGGAACGATGCTTTAGAGTCTAACACACAAGACTTCTCCTTGCTCTCTAAGGAGCATATCAATGCATCATTGCCTCTTGAAGTGGAAGTAACATTTACCTCTGTCTTTACTTCCTGGTTTTTCGATGCACTCTTGCACTAATTTTTGTAGTGCCCTGACTTTCCACAATTCCAACATTTGATAGTCTTCGAGCTATATAAATTATTAGAATTTCTGGATTTGGATCTTAAGTCCTTTGATCTACCTCGGTAGTTCAATCTACCATATCCATTCCATCTGGTTAAATTTTTTCCTCTTGACTTTGTATGTAAAACTAAAGAGGTTAATTATTCACCCAACTCTCTCTACCGAATCTCTTCGCTAAGAACCAGATTGCAAACATCATCAAATTTCAACTTAGTACTTCCCAACGAGCTATTCACAGTCGTGACAGTAGTCTTCCAGCTTTCTAGTAAAGAAGACAAAAGTATTAATGCTTGTACTTCTTCATCGAATTCAATTCCAACCAAACTTAATTGGATTGTGACTGCATTGAGTTCATTGAGATGTTGAGCTACCGATGTGCCTTTCATCATTCGCAAATCGAACAAACTCTCATCAGGTGTACTTTATTTGAGGCTGATGGCTTCTTATACATAGTAGAATGAGTTTTCATAAGACCCACTGTGGTCTTTTCCTTTGCTATATTAAAAGCAATATTGCGAGATAATGTCAATCGAATAACTCCGAAAGCTTATCTGTCTAGAAGATTCCAATCTTCTTCCTTCATAACCTTTGGCTTCTTCCCTGAGAGAGGTTGATATAGACTTCTTTGATATAAATAATTCTCTATTTGCATTTTTCAAAAGCCAAAGTCCACATCATTGAACTTTTCAATTTTCACTTTTCTTTCATCTACGACCATTGCTCCCACTTGAATCTGACTTCCTCTGGATCGTTTCTCATAGATCTGGTGAATCACCGTGTATTAGAACACCTCTATGGACAAATTGGTATCACCGACCAAAATTTACTATACATAAAAAAATTACTATTTATGTGAATAGTGATCGCCCGAAAAAAGATTGAAGAAATGCAACAAAAGCTCTGATACCAGTTGTTGGGAAATAACGTCAATTTTTCTATAATCAGATTTATGAAAAAATAAAGAAAATGCAAAATAATAAGACACACAAATTGATAATAAAGTTCGGCAAATTATGCCTACATCTTCGGACTACTGTAGATCTTTTACTGAAAGAAGAAAAATTTACAAAGTGTTTACAAATACTCAAAACTCACAACCTCTCACTAAAGCCTTTCTAAGCTTTTATTTTTTTTCTTACTTTTGGATGAAATATATTACAAATGAATTTCTAAAATTATATATAGGCCTTCACCTTATCAATGTACGACCAAGATTAATTCTCACCTATTTTAATGGATGGTTAAGATTAATCCCCACCCATCAAATTGATGGTTAAGATTAATCCCCACCTACCGTCTTATCTATAAAATATTTTATCAACTAATTATTAATTGGTTCAACAAAAGATTTATCATCCATCTTTATTGTCATTTATTGCACTTTCTAGTGCATGTGTAGTTTGACCAACATACATCTCTTTTGATGATCTGTTAAGATTATTTCTCACTAAAGAATGCCAACTTAAGCGCATGAAATGCTTGAATCAAATGAACTTGTCAATCATACTATTTGCACTGCTTAATCAACAACATGACAAGGTGTTTGTCCTTATGGCAAAGGTAGCAGTATTTAGGATTTAATCAACAACATATATGTCATGTCATTATCTTTAGGATCTCATTCTTCTCCATCTGCTAATGTTGCATCGCTATCTACTTGGCATCATCGATTTGCACATGGCTCTTATGCTCTGCACAATAGTTCAATTTCTTATTCTAGTTCTAAGTCTAATGGGTTATGTTATGATTACTTTGTGAGCAAAAGTCACAAATTTTCTTTTCCTCTTTCAACGTTTCAAGCATCTCAACCTATAGAATTTATTTGTTATGATCTCTAAGGCCTTACTTTTGAAGTTTTACTTGATGGTTATAATTTTTATTAGTTATTTTATGATCACTATAGTAAATACTCTTGGATTTATTTTCTTAAATTTAAATATGAAGTTCTAAGTGTATTTATTCAATTTCATAAAAAGGGTAGAAAATTATTTTGGTTTTCCACTAAAACTTTTTTAGGCAGATTGGGGAGGTGAATTTCAAGCATTTCAATCATATTTTTTAGAATATGGAATTTCATAATAGGTTTCTTGTTCGTATACCCCAAAACAAAATAAGTGTGCAGAATAAAAGCATTGTCATATTTGAGAAACCAGATTGACTTTACTATCTCACTCCTCTCTGCAGAAATATTATTGGACATTTTCTTTTGATACTATTATGCATATTGTAAATCATCTACCGATGGTTTAGCTGAATTCTTGTTTTTCTTATGAACATTTATTTTATCACAAATTTGATCATAGTGTTTTAAAAAACTTTAGTTATGCATGTTGCTATTGGCTTCAGCAATATTCAAAATTTAAACTCGATTTCATTCCATATGTTGTATTTTTTTTATGGGATATAGCCACTTACATAAAGGCTACAAATGTCTTGATCCATAAAAGAATTTACATCTCACACCGTGTAGTTTTTGATGAACATGCCTTCCATTTCGCAAGTGGGGTGTCACACTCTGACTCCATTCCAGTAGTTACATCACTAGCAATAATTCATATTCCTTCGATTACATCACTAGCAATAAAGCCACTTGCAAACTATTTGAGTCTTAATTAAAAAAAATTCATTCGAAATTGTTTCTTAATTTTAACAAGTCGAGTTTGAGTTCAATATTGTTTGATTTTTTAGTTCGCAAATATGTTTGTTTAAGAGCTCATGAATATGTTCATTTAAAAACTCACTAATGTATTCACTTAAAAATTTGTGAACATGTTCATTTAAAAACTTGCGAACGTAATTGTTTACATCTCATTTATATTTTTTTTATCAATATTAAGCTCAAATTTAAATTTTTATCATTATTAGTTAACAAAACAAACTTGAATTTGTGTCATTATTACTTAACTAGCCAAACCCAAACTCGAACTAAGCTTGTTAAGCATAATAAATGAGTTATTTTATGAACTAAGCTCAAGCTGCTGGTGATTTTAATAATTTTGAAATGAGTCGAGCTTGTGCTCAAATATAAAATCTTGAATTGAACTCGAGTTGAGCTCTTGCTTATGATAAATTTAAATGAACCGAGTCTAAACTTATCAATATTCAGCTCAACTCGATTCCATTACAATCTTACCTTCAACAATGTTATAACCTCATTCAGTCCCACCATTATCGCTTTCACTTGCACTAACTACCATGATTTTAATGCCATCAATGTTGAATTTGAGGGGATGATTGACCGGTACAATGTACAATTAGTGCTAAAAGGTTTTATCAGTGCCCTGTGTGGACTACACTGAATCCTATAGCCTTGTTGTCAAGCCTTCCATTATTCAACTTCTACTTTCCATTGGTGTTCAACATGGTTGGACCATACACCAATAGTTGTATCAAATGCTTTCATTCATGGTTCTCTTAAATGGTGTATATGCAACATCCAATGGATTTAATTAATAAACAATATCCTCAATATGTTTGTCACCTCAATGAATCAATTTATGGCTTATAAGCAAATGCCATATATGTGGCACCAATGTTTGACTAATAAGTTGTGTATGCGTAGCAAAATGCTTCTTAGATAAATACTTCTCTATGTTATATTAAATCCGACAACTTTGTTTTGTATTGCCTCATTAACATTAGTGATATCATTATTTTGAGCAACTCCAGTACATTGGCTTCTAATCTTATCAAACAATTACAATAACATTTTGCAATTAAAGATCTTAAGTGTTTACACAACTTACTCTGTGTAAACATTCATTGGTATCACAAAGGTATTCACCTTTGTCAAGAAAAATACATCAATGAACTTTTAAAATGAGCAAATTTGGGGATGTGCAAGATTGTCTCCACTCCTATTTCTCCCATAGAAAAACTCTTTTGGTGATAGATTATCCTTTTCTGATCCTACATTATTCTAAAATATTATTGGGGGTCTTCAATACTTATCATTCACTTGATCGGACATAGCCTTTGTTGTTAATAAACTTGTTTATTTTATGCATCAACCCATTAAATTGCAATGACAATTCACTAAATACCATATTTGTTATCTTTAAGGCACTACCAATCACAACATTTTTCTCACTAAGTCAATTGATCTTTCTCTTCAAGTTTACTCTAATGTTGACTATGAAGGCAATCTAGATGATCGGAAATCCACCATTGGATATGTAATTTTCGTTCAGCGCAATTTAATTTTATGATGTTTTCACAAACAAAACTTTGTCTTTTGTTCTTCTACGGAAGTAGTGTTGAATTTTGGCAATCTCTCAATCCCACATCGGAAGTGGGAAAGGAATGAAGAAAAATATTAGCTTATAAAAAATGTTTCATCTCCTCTTAATAAATCATCCTAAACACCAAATTCTTTACTTTTAAGATTGATTGTATTTTCTCTCTCTCTTGTAATATTTCACTTTGTAATATTTTTTAAAATAGTGAAATATTATTTTAGTAGTGTCCAAGGACGTTGGCATAATTAGCCGAATCTCGTTAAAATTTTTGTATTTTCTTTATTGTCTATTTAATAGTTATCGTCGAAAATTTTATTTTGGTGATATATTGTGCTTTAAATTATCTGAGAAAAATTCTTTCACAAATACTCTAAGAGTCTAAAGAAGTTAGTTTTTAAGGGAGACCATTGTGACTCCACCAATTACTTGAGAATTTTTATTGGTCTTAATTTTTAGCACAATTATTCATTTTGGTAGAAACTAATCCGATTTCCACAACAATTAGTATCAAAGCCAAGGTTACTGAGTTATATGCTCTGTGGTTGCGGCATAAGCTGATCTTCCACATTAGAAAGGTTTTCTTGGATTCTTGGATATTATGTATTTGAAAGCTATTAAATATTCTTGAAGAAGAAATGACAAGAGATGGACAAAAATCCACGATGGACACATCAGTTTCTACTTCATCAATTTTGATGAGAATTATCGTGGCAAATATAAAAATTGCAGTGGAGATTTTTTATGGTACATGCCATTTCGGTATGTGGCAAGGTGAAGTTCTAGATGCCTTATTTCAGCAAGGTTTAAACATTTCCATTAAAGAAGAAAAGAAAAAAGGTGCAAATGAGAAGGAATGGAGGACAATCAATCGTTTAACATATGATACAATTCAATCATGATTGTCCAGAGAGCAGAAGTATGTCTTTTGTAAAGAAATTTCTGCAAGTAAATTGTAGAAGACACTAGAGGAAAAATTCTTAAAAAAGAGCAGTCAAAATAAGCTTCATATGAAGAAAAGGTTGTTCAAATCACTTATGTTCTTGGTACCACGATGAATGTTCATATTGCCAATTTCAATAAACTTGTAGCAGATTTGATGATTTGGATGTGACTTTTAAATATGAAGATCCAACCCTAATGTTTTTGGGATCCCTTCCTAAGGAATTTGAGTTTCTAGAAACTACTCTACTCCATGGAAAAGCTAAAGTGTCTCTTAGTGAAATATGTATTGCACTATATAGCTATGAATTGAAAAGAAAAGACAAGAAAGATAGCATCAGTGGAGCAACAGAAGCTTTGATAGTAAGAGGTCGTTCAAAAAATAAGAGCAAGGGAAAGAAAGATAGATCAAAGTCTAGAGTAGACAAAGATGAATGTGCCTTTTATCGAGAAAAGAGGCACTGGAAGAAAGATTGTCCTAAATTGAGAAGTAAATCTGGCAAAGACAAGGCTGTTGCAGATTCAAATGTAGCTGAATGTGATGATTTAGACTTTTCATTAGTATTGATGTCATCAATAAGCAGTTTGACTTCTTGGATCCTAGATTCAAGCTGTAGCTACCATATGTCTCCCAATCGAGAATGATTTTCCAATTTTAAAGAAATTGAAGGTGGAGTTGTCTATACAGCAAATGATAGCCCTTACAAAACAACCAGAATTAGTTCAGTCCAATTGAGGAATCATGATGGATCAATCAGAACTCTAACAAATGTAAGATATGTGCCCAGTCTGATGAAAAATCTCATTTCTATGAAAATCCTTGGGAGAAAGGGTTTCACTATAGTTATTAAAAATGAAGTAATAAAGGTTATATCTGGAGCACTTGTAGTGATGAAAGGAGTTCAAAGGAGCAACAACTTGTATTACTATGAAGGTAATACAATCGTTGAAACAACAACAACAGTTTCTCGTGATGACCAGGAGCTAGAAACAAGCAGATTATGACATATGCACTTGGAGCATGCAGATGAAAAATTCTTAAAACTTTTGGCAAATTAAGGATTATTGCAAGGAGTACGAACCTATAAATTAGACTTCTATGACCATTGCATCAAAGAGAAGTAGACAAAAGTGAAGTTTGGCACTGAAATCCATGATACCAAGGGTATTCTGGATTATGTTCATTCAGATGTATAGGGTCTTTTCAAAACTGCTTCAATGGGAGGTAAACACTACTATGTTACCTTTATTGATGATTGTTTAAGAAGAATATAGGTGTATACAATGAAGACAAAAGATGAAATGTTGGGAGTTTTTCTTATCAAGAAGAATATGGTGGAAACTCAGACGGGTAGAAAGATCAAGTGTCTTCGAACAGACAATGGCAGAAAGTACATAAGTGATCCATTCATGAAATTTTGCAGAAATGAAGGAATTGTTCGATATTTTACTATCAGAAATACACCACAACAGAATGGGGTGGCTGAATGCATGAATCGAACTCTATTGGAGAAAGTTCGGTGTATGTTGTCTAATGCTGGATTGGACATACAGTTTTAGACTGAGACTGCAACATACGTATGTCATCTCATTAATCGTTTTCCATCAACTGTTATTAATGGCAAACTACTTTTGGAGGTATGGTATGGAAAATCTACTACAGATTATAATTCCTTACATGTGTTTGGTTCCACTGCATACTATCATGTTAAGGAATAAAAGTTAGATCCAAGGGTAAAGAAAACTATTTTTATGGGGATATCCTCTAGTATCAAAGGATATCATTTATGGTGCCCAGAGATGAAGAAAATAATCTTTAATATAGATGTTACATTTTATGAGTCTACCATATTAAAAAAGGTAATAGAGGAGCAGATAGATGGTTCTCCATAACAGGTGGAAGGAACCCCCAAATAGATAGAGTTTAATATAAGAAGAATTGTTGACCTAGCAAATTTTGATAAAATTACTCCTACAACAGAAGAGGAGTTATGGTAGAAAATGGATTAAATGAGGAAGCAGAGGTTCCAACACAAGAACCTCTTCAGCAATTTGAGCCAATTGCACTATGAAATCCAAAAAGGAATATTAAGAAACTTGTTCAACTTGAAGATATGACTAATTATACATCTTCAATAGATGATAAAATTCCTTCCACTTATTGTGAAGATATCCAATGCTCAAAAGAAGAAAAGTGGAGAAAGGCTATGGAAGAATAGATGCAATCCCTTGAAAAGAATAAGACATGGAAGCTAGAAAGTTTTCCAAAGAGAAAGAAGGCAATTGGTTGTAAATGAGTTTATGCAAAGAAAAAAGGATTGCCTGACAAGAATGACATCCGCTATAAGGCAAGATTGATAGCTAAAGGTTATACTCAGAAAGAGGGAATTGATTATAATGAAGTGTTTTCTTCAATTATAAAACATTCCTCCATTAGAATATTGTTGGTCTTGGTAGCACAATTGAATCCGAAACTAGTTCAGCTGGATATAAAAACTACATTTTTACATAGAGACTTAGAAAAAGAAATATATGACTCAGGCAAAAGGATTTAAAGTTGCTGGAAAAGAAAATTGGTGTGCAAGTTGAAAAAATCATTGTATGGATTGAAGCAATCTCCAAAACAGTGGTACAAACGATTTGATAAGTTTATAATAAGGCAGAAATACACAAGAAGTAAATATGATCATGGTGTATATTTGTGCAAGCTACGGGATGAATATTTTATCTATTTTCTCCTTTATGTTGATGTTATGCTAATAGCTTCAAAGAATAAAAGAGATATTCAGAAGTTAAAAGTTTAACTAATTAGGAATTTGAAATGAAAGATTTTAAAAAAGCTAAGAAAATTTTCGGTATGCAGATATCCAGAGATAAAAAATTAGGGATATTTTGTTTGACTCAGAAACAATATCTGAGAAAGGTACTAAAGCGTTTTAGGATCAATGAGAAGACAAAATCAGTTAGTAATCCACTTGCTCCTTATTTTAAGCTCAATGCATTTTTATCTCCTAAAAGTGTTGAAGAATGAGAATATATGTCAAAGGTTTCATATGCAATTGTTGTTGGTAGATTGATGTATGCAATGGTGTATACAAGGCCTGACATTTTACAAGCAGTTGGAGTTGTGAGCAAATACATGCATGATCCTGATAAAGGACATTGGCAAGCTATAAAATGGATTCTGCGGTATATTCAAAATACTGCAGATGTTGGTAAAATATTTGAATGGAATAAGAAAATTGATATGCAGGTGATTAGACAAACGTTAATATACTATCGATTATGTGTTCACACTTGCAAAAGCACCGGTTAGTTGGAAGTTCATCTTAAAGTCAACAGTTGCTTTGTCTACAACAGAGGCAGAATACATAGTAGTTTCAGAAGCTGTTATGAGGCAATTTGACTTTCAGAGGTTGCTGAATGACTTGAGAATTGGTCAGAAGTATGTCAAAGTGCATTGTGATGGTCAAAGTGTTATTTGTTTAGCAAAAAATTAAGTTTATTATACAAAAATGAAGCACATCGATATTTGATATCATTTTTTACGGAAAATTTTTGAAGATGGTGAGATATTTCTTCAGAAGATTTTGACTACTGAAAATTCTGCAGATATAGTAACAAATGTTATGACATGTGTCAAGTTCTAATATTGTTTGAACTTGATAAATGTTCTTAAAATTTGAAATTGGACGCTTCAAAACACATTTGGAGATATTACTGAAATTTGTAAAATAAGAGTTTAGAGAATATTTGTTTGGGATCGTGAGATTGTAAATGTAGAGATTTGTTAAATTTTGGCAATCTTCCAATCCAACATCGGAAGTGGAAGAGAGTGAAAGAAAAATATTATCTTATAAAAAATGTTTCATCTCCTTTTAACAAATTATCTCAAACATCAATTTCTTACTTCTAATATTGATTGTATTTTTTCTCTCTGTTGTAATATTTCACTTTGTAATATTTTTTTGAAATAATAAAATATTATTTTAGTAGTATCCGAGAATATATGCATAATTGGCCGAATCTCGTTAAATTTTTAGTGTTTTCTTTATTGTCTATTTAATAGCTATTGTAGGATATTTTATTTTAGTGATTTATTGTGTTTTAAATTATCTGAAAAAAAATTATGTCACAAATATTCTAAAAGTCTAATGAAGTTGGTTTTGAAGGAAGATCATTTGTGACTCCACCAACTATACGAGAATTTTTCTTAATCTTAATTTTTGCCACAATTATTTATTTTGATGGAGACTAACACGATTTCCACAACAAGCAGAATATAATATCATTGCAATTGCCACATCTGAACTCATGTGGCTTCAATCTCTATTACATGAAGTTTGCTTCTCGTTATCTCGCGCAGTAATTTTGTGGTGTGACAATCTAGTGCCACTTATCTAACAGCTAATCTCGTCTTCCACTCCTGCTTCAAACATTTGGAAATTAATTTCAGTTTTGTTTGGGACTGTGTTCGCAAAAACTATTAGATGTTCGGTACATCAACTCCAAGGATCAAATGGCTGCTGTGTTCTCCAAACCTTGTTCAAGTCTTCTTTTTTCCAGCTCCGTGACAAGTTGATTGTATTTCCTTCCCTATTTCAGCTTGTGGGAGGGTGATTAGGATGAGTATTTCATTCCCTCACCCTAATCTAGATGCATTCTACTTGTAACAACTTATCTTATCTTGTTTGTACTTGTCTATCTTATTCTGTAGTCTTTGTATAAATATGTATCTTTAATAATCAATCAAATCAAGATAATTTATTTATAACAAAAACAACATGCCACCTTTACAAATATAAATCATTAATTTAGCTAACTGATAAATCATAGTTACATTTTTTTATTGCTAAAAGGAATATTATAGTTGTGTTGCAAATTACAAATTAATAGTGATAGTAAATAAATTTAAAATTGAGGTTCCTTCACCTTGTGATGGCATGTGGTAACCAACTAACCTTTTTATTTTTTTCTGAATTGATATGGGTTTCTTTAAAGAAAGAAATAGAAGAATCCTTGCAAATAAATATTTGGTAAAGGCGTCCAATCCGAAGTAGGCAAGTTGCCTTGCTAACCTAGCTTAATTAAGCACTAATGCTAGTTGTATGCAAATAGAATTACTACCAACATTTTCTTTTTTCATCATTTGACCACGTTATCAAAATTTTAATATAGAATTTACTATTTTATTTAATAAATTAAACTTCATAATGTATATCAATGATAAAGAAAATATTCAAAAAAAATGTTACTAGCATTATTCATTAGGCATTAGGCAAATGCTACTATTAAACCTAACCTAGGTTAGAGTTTAACAATTAATTAACATCATCTACAATCAACAACTATATTCGAATATGCATGTATTTTTAGAATTCAAATTTTTATCATTAACTTCTTACATCATCAAATAATAATAACTTAACACCTGCTAAAGTTGTCCAAATTAGTCTAACAACTCTTCATTAACTAGACGATTTTTCTTTTTAAAGAAAAAAGAAAAGGAACTAAAAAAAAATCTAGAAGTGCGTGTGATAGATGAATAAACTTAGATGGATAGAATATACCGTATTTCTTCTGACAAATTCCAAACAAAGAATATAAGCATTGTTAATTTACCAATGACATATTTAAGGTCAATGTTAAGGCAATTCACATGGTTTGCTGGTCTTAATCCTCATAATGATATGCTCAGTTTGTCTAAGATTCTTGATTAATTTCTACTGTTTTAAAATTTCTTTAAACACGTTTCTGACAATTTCCACTAGTCATATTCGGTGTCTTTGCCTTGTAATAATATTCACGTATGATCACTGCTGGCAGGACCCCCAAGGCTTATTAATAATTTTTAGTTACCTTTTTAACTTTTTCAAAGTAAATGTGGCCTATTATGTTTAAAAAATAATAAAAAATAATGAACAATTATTATTGAATATTGATATTTGTCATATGTTCAGTCCTTTTAATTTACTTAAGATATATTTGAATGGAATGATTTTGAATAAGATAATTAAAATAATTCATGAATTTATATTAAATTTATTATTTATGTTATATTCATAATTGAGACTCTGATTGTATATATTTATTGTGGTCGTTTATACCATATTAAAAAGACTTATCGATCAGAGTCTTAAATACAAAAATATGAATATGAGAAATTTGCTTTAATATGACAATATAATGTTTAACATAAATAATAAGTTGATTTGATAAAATGTCGTGATTTCGTGTTATTCACATAAATTGAGGCAACAGACCGAGTTAGAATACGAGATTTTCTGTTCGGTAGTGAGAATTTGAGTTAAGTATATCAACATATATAAAATAATATTTTAAGGCTATAGGTAAAATTACATTGTGAAACTTTAAGATTAACGGTTTTGATTTGTCAAAATACGATATCCAGTGCAGATTTATAATTCGATTTTTTGATCGGAAGTTAGAAATATATATTTACAATTGCAATGGTACTGATATGATTGCAATTGAATTCTAAAATTTTTAAAATTGATAATTTATAAATAAAACTATAGATGAAATTTACAGGTGTCATTTAGAAAAATAGAATAAATCTCAAAAGCGTAATTTTCAACGTTCGTTTTACAAGGTCATTTAGTAGAAAAAGTCAAAGTCAAATTTTCTTTTAAATTAATTTGAATAAAGCCAAAATATATCTTTAATTAATTTTAGTTGACAAATTGGAGTAAGGATTAAACTTAATTAAGATTAATTAAATATTAATCAAATATATAAAGTCAAATATGGCAAAAAAATTTCAATAATTTCATAATATAAAAATTTTAAAAACTCATCATCTTCTTTTTCTTCCTCCTTTGGATGATCACCATAGTGATATATTTTGATGTTTTTCAATTTTATCTCACAAATTATCATCATCCAAGCATAAAAAAATATAAGGAATTAAGTAGGAGTGAAAAAAATATTTTTGGAGAAAAATCACATATTGGCCAAAATTCCAAGAAAATTAGAGGTATAATTATCTTCATTTTTCTTTCAAAATTTCCATGGATTTAAGTTGATTTGAATGATTATTGTGAGTAAATTTTAGTTTGTTAGTGTGTTGAATATTGAATTAGTATTATGGAAAAATTAAAATTTTGTCGAAAAATTATAGAAAATTTGGATAAAAATGGAAAATGAGCAGCACAAGACTTGAAGAATGGTGAAAAATTGATGAAGATAATTTTTAGCAATTTTGGTGGAGTTTTTAGAAATTTTTCATAATTATGGCCGAATTTTTGAAAAATTATTTTGGAGGAATTATATCTTAAATTGATGATAATGGAGTTAATTTGATTATTTGAAAGTGAAAATTAATTTTTGGAATGGAAAAAATATTTAATAAAATATTTGGTGAATTTTGATATTTTTGACAGAATTATTGAATATTATTATGGTAAAGTTGGTAATGAAAAATGAAAAAAATGAATTGAAGTAACTACAAAAATTTATTCGGAATTATTGGAGTTTTTATTGAATTAATGAGAATTTTGAATGGATTTATTAGAAAATAATCAAATAAATCGTCTCCAGAAACAATTTATAATTTTCACATAAGATGTAACACTTTTCTTTAAATTTTCAGACTAATTAATTCTTAATCAGTTTTCCCCTCTTGACACTAAAACTATTGATTCTGAAACTAAAAAAATAAAATAAAAGGACAGTTTAAAACTAAATTACTAGGCACTGTCGACGGCTTTGAAAGCATTCTAATATTCCATGTTTTTCTTGTCTTTTTAGGTCTGCTTTCTTTTGAATAATCATTTCTTAGGAAGGATCCTATGCATATATATATATATATGTTTGCATGTTTTTCTTATGTGCCTATTTTTCAATTATTAATTTGGTGGGTAAGCATTATTGCAAACTGTCGGAAATGACAGAAAGAAAAAGGAAAAAGAAAGTCAGTGGGCAAAGGTCCCACGTCCGCCGTTTATTATTTTTAATAAAAAAATATATTTTTAAATACCATTAAATATAATATTTTTTCTAAAATATTAAAATCTATTTTTATCCATCAATTATCTCTTCTTTCTCTTTCCTCGTATTTCATACCACTATTTATTTTTTTATATTTTTTTATTAAAATTTAAAATATACATTAAAAAAATTAAAAAATATATTTTTGGACTAATTTTATAATAAGAACAAATATTATTTTAAAATTATTAATAGAATAAATAATAAAATTAAAAAATATTAAGAGAAATAAAAAAATATTTTAGATCGATTTTTGTATTAAGAATAAAAATTATTTTAAAAATATTAATAGAATAAATAATAAAGCAAAAAAATTGATAATTAAAAAAATCAAAAATATTAAAAAAATTAATGTCTTTTAATTATCAATTTATTTTTCTTTATCATTTGTTCTATTAATAATTTTAAAATAATTTTTATTCTTAATACAAAAATTAATCCAAAGATATTTTTTATTTCTTTTAATTTTTTTTTATATTTTTTAAATTCTATCATATATTTTTATTAATGATTTTAAAATAATTTTTGTTCTTATTATAAAATCAGTTCAAAAATATTTATTATTTCTCTTAATATTTTCTATATATTTTTAAATTTTAATAAAAAAGTGTAAAAAAAGAAATAAATAATGGTGTGAGATATGAGGAAAGAGTGAGAAGAAATAAAGATAAATAAAAAAGTATATTTTAATATTTTAGTTTGACAGAGAAAAAATATTATATTTAGTTTTAATTAAAAATATATTTTTTTATTAAAATTAGTAGATGAATAGAAATATAAAGAAAATATGCCTAATTGTTTAAGGCATTTTGGACAAAAGGCTCCCTTCAACTTCACAACCTCAATTTGAATAGCTCTCTCCCATTGGTAGGGAGCGGGCCCATCACTTAACATAAGTCAAGACCCATTTGAAGGCTGGTGCCACCTGAGGTGCGCCCTATAAAGATTTTAAGGTCCATGATGCTAAAATAGCCCTTATGGCTCATAAATACCTGACGAGTGGAGCAGGCTAAATTACCAAGTTAAATCCATTTGAAAATCTGGGGTCCTTGAGGTTCAAGGAATGCAACCCACATAGAATGAAAGCAAGTCTCAATTGAAAGAAATATATATAAGTGTGGGTTCCGTAAGCCATATTGTCTTAAGTCCAATTCTTATATGTAAAATTTTTTTTGAATATATTTTAAAAAATAAAATATTTTATTATTTAGATAAATGATATATGATATATTATGAATGCAGATCTATGATATAATTCGGGTTTTTAAGGCATTTTGAACAAAAGAGCTCTATGCAACATCACAGGCTCAATTTGGACAGCTGGACCCGATCCATCAATTAACAACACAAATACTGAATAAAGGAGCTTTAACAGTCCATCATTTTCTTATAAATTGTTCCCAAATAGCGAGCTTAAGACATCAGAAGATAGGCAACCTGAGAACACATATAATAATAATAATAATAATCGAAATGGTTACTCTTTTGAAAAGTAAATACTGCAAAGATTCATTTTGCTATTAAAAAATAAATAAATACATGTAATATTGAATAATTACAAGTAAATGAATTTGGTTGACAGTAATAATTAATAACAAGTTGATATATTTCTACATTAAAAATTTTGCCAACTAAATAAAGAGTTAATAATTGTTGTGGTTGAAATATTAAAAGGCATGGGGTGAAGCAACCACCAAATCCATGGTCGGATGGTCCTGAAAATGTAACACAGTGCCCAATTCAGACAGAATCAAACCTCACTTATGAGGTGATATTATCAGATGAAGAAGGGACCCTATGGTGGCATGCCCACAGTGATTGGTCACGCGCCACTGTCCACTGTTCTTTTGTCATTTTACCGGCTGCCGGAATTTCTTTTCCATTTCCTAAGCCAGTAAGCCTTGCAAAGAGCAGATTATTATTATTGGTATATTTTTTTTAAAAAAAAATTCAGTCCTATATATATTTCTTTCTGTCTTTAACCGTGGCCGTTTTTTTTTTCCTTTAATTCTAAATATTAATATTTTTTTTTATAATCTTGCATTGGAAATTAAGGATCATGGTTCAAGGGACACGTGAAGGCAATAATTGATGAGGCTCTTGAAACCGGTGGAAATGTTATAATACATCAGATGCTCATACTATCAATGGCCAGCCAGGAGACTTGTTTAATTGTTCCAATTGGTATATTTTATATTCATTACAATACAAATTTAATTATCCCTGAGAATATATGCAAATTAATTATTATAATATATTTCATACATATAATATTATAATAAAAGGCCAATTTGAAGAAATTTATGGACTAATATGAATTAATTTAATTATATAAATAAAGTAATTATTATTTTATATGCTTAACAATTTGTAAATATATTAATTAATAAATTTTTAAATTTAATTTAAACAGGAATAATGTATAAAATTTGATAAGTATTTTTAGATTTATTTTTTAAATAATCATTGACCCTGCTCATATTACTTGCAAATTCATAAATAAAATCATTGTTTTTTTAGAATAAATTAAATCAATTTTAGCTGGTGCAAAAATGCATAGTATTAGTGCAAAATCATGTCATGTAGAGAAGAATTATAAATTGTCAAATCAAAGACAAAGCAATTGCTTATCAATCATTCACGTATAGATATGTGTATAGATTGCTAATTATAATTAGGGGGTGATTGATATTGTTGTGAGTTATTATCAGATTTTTTTTTTAATTTAAATGACTATTTTTAAAATTTTTTTATAAATCACTATTCTCAAATATATTTTGAAAAAAAAATATTTATTTATATATTTTTTTCTAAAAATTATTTTTAAAACTCAAAAAACTAAAAATAATTTTTTTTTTTTATTTTGAAAAACGCTTTTCCCAATCTAATGGCAAAGAATGCCTTGCACTTGCTGATGCATATTATTTTAAGGTGAAAATTAAGGATTTGAATGGTTATAACTTCAATTGATAAACAATTCTCACTTGTTGCAGAAACGACATATCGTCAGCGAGTTAAATATGGAAAGATATATCTTATTGAAATAGTAAATGCAGTGATGAACGAATAACAATTCTTCACCATAACAAATCATAGCCTAACTATGGTTGGACAAGATGGTGCATACATAGGGCCCATAACCACATACTATATAATGATAACTTAATCCAAGATGGTGCATACATAAAGCCCATAACCACATACTATAAGTTACTACATCATAAATCTGGATTCATATTACATTTTAGATTTCCTTTCTTTACAAAGCATACATTTTTCTGGAATTGAATTTTAGTAAACTAATTAATAAAAAATATGTTTATTATTTATAACTTACTGTCTTATCACTTCCAAATTTATCGTTTATAATTTATAAGTTTATCATTTTGAACTTGTAGATTCATCATTTTAAAACTACATATTCATTATTTAGATTTTACAGGTTCAACATTTATTAGTTTATTATCTAAATCTTGCAGATTTATTATTTTAAAACTGCAAATTCATCATTTTTAAACTTACACGTATTATTTACAAGTTTATCATTTTAAAACTATATATTTATCATTTAGATTTCATATGTTCAAACATTTACAAGTTTATTATTCATAAATTACAGGTTCATAATTTCAGATTTACATGTTTATCATTTTTAATTACATGTATTACTTGTAAATTTATCATTTTAAAACTACATGTTCATTGTTTATATTTTGCATGTTCAAATATTTATAGATTCATCGTTTAAAACTTAAAAATTCATTATTTTGCACTTGCAGATTTATTATTTTTAAAATACAGGTTCATCATTTTTAATTTTATATATATCACTTATAGATTTATTCTTTTGAAAATATATGTTCATCGTTTAAATTTTATATGTTCAAATATTTATACGTTTATCGTTTGCAACTTGCAGATTTATCATTTTGAAACTTTCATGTATCATTTATAGGTTTATCGTTTATAGCATATAGCTTATAGCTTCATCACTTTTAGTTTCATTATTTTTATGAAACCTATTATCTTCAACTTTTAGCAACTCGATTTTCTCTCTCTATATTATTGATTTTTAGTTCAAATATCTTTATTTTCAACTATTTTCTTTCATAAAAAATCAAAATTAAATATTTTAATCTCAAACAATAATAATAATCATTACAATATTCAAAAATACTAAAAACAAAATCAAATATGCAAAACAAAAATTCTCTCTCTAAAAATAAACTTAAAATATATAATTTTTTTTTTATCTTTGTAAAAAAAACAAAATATCGTAGTTTTCTCAAATACAAGAAAATGATTCAATTCTAGAGCCAAATATCGTAGTTTTCGAATGAGTAATCGAAAAAATTATGGATTAAAAAACGGTATCGTATCAATTATTGACACGCAAAATATTATATTATTGGGTCCCTGATATAATTTATGCACATACTATATAATGATAACTTTAATAAAATTCAAAATGATGCTTAAATACTATTAATAAGAACTGCATATTTATAAACACAATAAATGAAATATCTATAGGTAAACCTAATACTATAAGAGAAACCAATGTTTCTATATAGAATATATTAGTCACAATAGTAAGTGTTTCCATATATACAATTTGATATACATATTCTTAACACTCATCCGCAAGTTTTATGAGTTTAATAAACACGTGTAACTTATTTTGAAAAAGAATAAACTAAATCTTTAGAGAATATCCGCCAATAGATCAAACGAATAACATTTTTACTATAATGTTGTAAGCTATATCAATCTTAACAAAAAAAAAATGAATCTTCACTAGAAAATCAATTCCATATTCATGTCACAAGCTAAATTAATTTTGATGATAAAAAAGTAACATTCGCCAAAAAATCAACCTCATCTTCATTATAATGTCGTAAGCTAATTTAGTTTTGATGATAACAAAGAAAAGAAAAAAAAACCTTAACCAAAAAATTAACACCATCTCCAAGCTGAATCAGTTTTGATGATAACAAATAAAAAAAAAAGAACCACCGTTGTAATAATTTAGTATGAATAATAAATAAACCTCATGTCAAACAATGGGTGTTTCATTCATAGCCAACAAAACTCCTAATTTCTATGACATGACTTCTAGTCATTTCTTTGATAGTAATGTTGACTTTGATAACGCAACTGCCATAATAATTATTTAGTATGAAGGCAATTTCACTCGTCTATCACTCATCCCATTCCCAAATTTTCCTGCTTAAGATAATGAAATTGTTGTATTGAACTTTACTAGTCGTTTAAGGAATTAGCAAGTGAAGATAATCCTTTTAATTAATGTCCCTAATAATATCACTAAACATATTTATATCACCATTTCTTTAAACATGTTGCCCTCTGCCAATCAAAGTTATGGGGGTTTATTCAATGACAAGTAATCGGCTAGCTAAAACAATATAAGTTTTGCCACACCATATGTGGATATTTTGGAAGCTTATTACAGATATTATTGATTATATAGGTAATTAATGTACTCTCATTACATATATTAATGTATCCAATCCCTACTCATATATAGAATGCCTTGATGGCCAACACTTTACCTTTTAATGGATCAATCCAGTACGAACGGGGAGTAGTTTGGGTGTAGTATGAACTTAAATGTGTCTTCTACAGCTAGAGCCCTCCCAGGATACCTCGAGCTAAGACAAAAAAAAAAATACACCCATTTCATATTTTTAATTTCATTAATTAGAAAATCACAATGAGAAAATTTTAATTTTGTATTTATATCAAGATACATAGGGATGTAAACGAGTCAAATTACTCGAGTTCGACTCATAAAATATTTGAATTCGACTCAAAATTAATCGAGTTAAGTTCAAATTAAAGTAATTTATCGAGTCAAATTCAAGTAGTTTATCAAGTCAAGTTCAAGTAGTTTATCAAGTTAAGTTCAAGTATTACAATACTCGACTTATAATCTCATGAGCTTAATCATATAGTTGTTTTTTTATTATTTATTAAATTTAAATATATTCAAGTTTAATTAAGTCAATTTTGAGTTTAGTCAAATCAAGTATATTATTTGTAAAAGTTTTTAGTTGATTTAAATTTTTTCGAATAGAGTTCGAGTAGCTCAAATATTTTTCGATTCGAGTTTCGAACAATTAAAAAAACTCGAAAGCATTAAGTTATTAATTGAATCGATGTCAAATCCGACACTGTATTGACTCGACTCGATTACACTTCTAGAGGTGAATATATATGATATTTTTTTACATGAAATTTTATGTAATATTGATTGATGGAATGTTTCTTAATTTAACTTGAACCTTGTCAAATTTGTAATTTGCGAAATTATACATAGACCAATGTCACATACACTATGAGCCAAATTTCTACAGTGATTATAAAGCTACCAAATCGGGTTCATCCTTCTCCTCCACCTATTTTGTCTTGTCCACAACAAAATTTGCCTTGGTTATTTGATTCCAATATGAACTATCATGTGATTCTTGATTTTGTAAAAATGCATCTAGTAAATCCTTACAGTGATAATGATCAATCAAATGTGCAATAGTCAAAGTTTGGATACTCATCACATTGGTAATAGCCTTTTTCCTAATTTCTCTAATTCTTTTAACTTGAAAAATATTTTGCATGATTCTTTTATTTCCTAAAATATAGTTTTGGTTCAAAATTTTTTCTTGATAATAATTGTTTTTTTTTTTAATTTTGCTATTCTTGTTTTTATGTTAAGGATCAAGAAACTGAGAACTATTGCTTGAGAGACCAACAAAAGAGGGTTTGTATGTCATGCCCATTTCAAATCAAAATGAAGCTACCTATATCATAGTTGAATTAATAAATAAAATATTAATAGAGTATCTAAGTTCTATTGGAGAAAATTTATAAAAGAAAAAGGAAAAGAGAATTTTTTTTAGATTCACACTCATGATTGTATGTGTTACGATTGTGAATCGTGATAGAATATGAGGTTATAAAAGACTTGTTTTCTCTCTCCCACACCCTAATTTGAAAAATCTATCTCATAAAAGAAAACTCTAGCTCTTACTTTCCTCTCACCCAAATATACTAACATCGATCTCCATTTTTCATAAATTTCACAATCTCAACTCAAAACTTAGACAAAAACCCATAAAAATAGTTGGTTTTTGTAATACCCTTATCCTTCTTTATCTCAATCAGATAAATTGATGTTTTCAACTAATTAACTGATATATCTACGCATAACTTATAAACATACAATTAATATAATCCAACTCATAGCTTAACTAAAACAAATAATCATTATATATATATATGTAAAATGTACTTTTAGAGACTATATTCATATATTATATTATTTATATATACATGAGGCATGTACTATTTGTTATGTGAGCATGACATAACTATTAATGTTACTGTTACTACTACATTCTTCTGGTAGAATCACTAGATCTGCAAACCTTTAATTACCCATATTTTGCTTCTATTGCGGGATCTAAACCAATGTAAAAGAAAGACAATTCTCACACTGAGTTTTAATTCAGTGGTGCAATATTTATAGTAAAAGTAATTTATTGTTCAATTAAAAATTTCATGAAATATTTTAACCTTCTGATTTATATATATATATATATATATATATATATATATATATATATATATATATATATATATATATATATATATATATATATTTGACATGTTAACATTATAAAATATATTTCAAGTTGCTTATCTGTTGTGTCCATAAATTGACTACCTAGATCTGACTATATGGCGACAAGAGATAACTGTATATAAAAAAAAAGTGACTACAAGTATAGATACTAAACATCCTTGATATCTGTATAATTCGACTAAAGTGGATGAGATTGTATATTCTAGTTGGGTTAGATAATCTATATAAATTCATATAATCCTATTGGCATACCAATAAACCTATCATATTCTAGTGTAGGCTCATTTATGGACTCATGTCACATCTGTATATCTAAACTTATTTCATAGCAACAAACTGTATAATACAATTCCGTATGCATGTTATCGTTTCTAGCATTCCCTTACATATCATATTTAGGTCATGAAGTTACTAACATTGTTATTTCATATATAGCATTCACAATATAATATTACTCACATATCAGACACAGATATACTGGCGACAAACATATGATTATACCTAACATATACTGACATATACCATATTATACTATATGTATCACACATACATACCTTACTATACATATGTATTACATATATATATCACATGTATAACACATATATACCTTACTATATATATACAAAACATTATCAACAGTGTCATCTTCACCAAGCCATTACCTTCTCATCGCTTCCAATTCCTTCGCAGCAAGCTCCGTTTACTTCCACTCCCGACAATGGCTTAAAGGGGGTGAAGAGATATATTTTGGTTGTAACAAATTTATCTTTTATATTTTACATTGTTGTATTTATCTTTATCACCTTTACTACTTCTTTATATGTATTGGCTTCCAGCCTTCAATTAATATAATTCACAGAAACATTCATTCAACCTTTGCACATAAGTTAGCCAAAAAAAAAAATTGAACATGGACTCTGAGTAAGAGTGAGCGGAACCGAACAAAAAATTGATCTATTTGATCTGTGTTTTCATTCTTCGGTTCGATTTAATTATTGATCCAGAAAAACTAAAAAAAAAAAAAATCAAATGAGACCTAATCAAGATATTTCGATTTAGTTTAATTTTATTCTGAAATAAAAGTAGTTTGATCGATTCCTTTTAATACAGTTAACTTATTCAATTTTAATGATTCAATTTGATTATGAACCAAATCGATCAAATACATAACCCTAACTCCACAATTAAATTGTCTGTTAAAAGCTTTTAATGAGAATGTTTTCTCCGAAACTTAACTGGGGAAAATAAAAATAATCGCATTTAAAAGTTTTAGCTACAGTTAGCCGAAGGTGCAATTAAGTTTCTGGACTAAAAATTGAAGAGAGTTACATTGTAAAATTTGGTCCACTTAAGCCATTGGATCAAAATTTCTAGCGCCAAGTTTATGCATTGGAAAAGGGCGATCACTCATTTTTAAAATTAGTATTCTTTTTTTCTTAAAAGAAAAGAGGAGATTAGCCCACAAAATAACCACCAACGAAAATATATTACATTTAGGAAGTGTTTGTAACTCTTGGGTGTGTAAATTTTAGTTTAAAATTTTTTTATTTAATTGATTGATTTTTTTATTTTTTATAAACTATTTTTCTTAAAAATAGATTAACTCAGAATCAGATTTGAGGAAACCGAACTAAGGAGTTTATTCTCTGTTAAACCCTCTAACAAACTGAAGAGTTAGAGAGTTAACGATATTTGACGGAGAGTTAACGTTAGGAGCTCAATTGGCCTTAAAAATTTAATTCAAAAGCTCAATTAAATCGAGTTTCACGATCAAAATAAATATTGTATTTAAATCGTACCTTAAAGGCCTATTTGTACTTTAGTCCTTAAAGTTTAACCAGGAAATTATGACTAGATATAAATAATGTAAAAAATAATAATAAAAAAAGACACAGGAACATTCCATGAAGCTTCTTGATATTATTTTTCGTTTTTTTTTTTTACAATCAGATGAGCAGGCACCCACTTGTTTTTTCTTTTAGATTTTCCAAACTGAGCAGCCATCTAATTAGTGAGATAATTAGTGATTACTGTGCATGTAAATTTTCTTAATTCCAAATGCCAATTACTTATTTGCAACATTAATCACGGTTATCATGAATATAATTTCAAAATGAAACAAACAATTATGTCCAAATCACTTTTTATCCCAGCGGATTGGATTACAGTTGTTTCGACAAATTAATTTATAGTCCAATTTTCAACTGGAATAAATTCTACCTTTGAAATTCTTTTGATTGCGTGCATGAATTTGCAAAATCAGCAAAACAAATTTGACTCCCATTTGTTAGTCAAACCAATTGAGGTATAGTTTTTCTAAAAATCAAAAATCAAAAAAGCCAGTAGAGTTTGATATTCTGTCAGCTAGTGCAGCCCTACTGATCCAATTGATAAGTAAAATTTTTTGGACCGTATGATTAATTTATTGATTAGTTACAAAATTTCAATAATTATATATGACAATTAAGTCATTTTCTAAAGATTCTGATTAAATCAGTAATTATCTCTAATTCTTTGTTTATAGAACAAGAAACGTCCCTTAACTAAAAAGCGACGATTGATGTTACTTTTACGTGTTTAGTTTCTTTATGATTGATTAGACTTGTAATTAAATTCTTAGTATATAATCTCAATCATTTTTTTTTCTTTGTTAATGTCGGTGACAGTGGTATCTTATCCAATGAAAGTTGACATATAATGCTTAAAGAAAAAACTTCCGTATTAAAAATTAATTTATAAGAAAAAATATAAAGGCCTTCATGATCCGACATATAATTTAAGCTCATAAGTTAAATTCAATAATAATAATAATAAACATATGATGGCTTCTAAATATGCTGAAATGATTATATTGAGTTCTTCAATTGAATTTTAATTTTTATTCTATTGAGCTCCTAAACATCTAATTATTGATTTATTGAATTTTTGAACTTCTAGTTTTTTTAGACCGAAAACGTGACGTCTTGAAAAATGAATGTTTTCATAAATTTAAATATAATAAATATTAAAAATTGAGTCTCCAAATAATATATATATATATATAATTTTTAATCTTATATGACGCATGAAGTCAAGGAGAGATCAGCAACTAATCTCCAGCTATGGAATGCCATACAGCTACAAGCCTTGTTTAATGCTTACATATTTAGTTGGTATAATTCATGATTCAATCTATGTAATTTTCAACTTTTTCAATATGGCTCCTATACTTTTATTTAGATGACTTTAAGATTTTTTGTACTATTATTTTATCAATAGTTGAGTCCTTTGTGATAATTTATGAAAATTAAACTAACAATATTAGTCTACTAATATTAGTCTATAAACTACAAACTTCAATCCATATTATATTTAATTCAAACTAAATAGAGAAGATAATTTTATATTATTAGATTAACGGTGTTAATCTAATTTTAAGAAATTTCCAAAAAAAAATCAATTATTAATAAAATAATAGTAGAGTCAAATTATGAATTTCATCTATTTAGTTTGCATAACATGTCACTAGAATTAAGGCTTTATCATTTGCCTTGTATAGACCATAAATATCTGTAAATATTGTTAAGAAAATCAATCAGAAAAACCAAACATTTTCATGGTTTCATACCATCAAAGATCCAAAATGAATGGAAACTCCACAACAGAATGAAAATTTAGTTAAGATACTTAATAGAATAAAATTTGATAAGTTTAGAGTTCCAAAAATGCTTTTTTTCCTCATATTTTCAAAATTTAAAGTTTAAACGACTTATCTTTTGGAATGAATCATCAATAATTTGGTTCCTTTTTTTAAAAAAAAAAAAATTTGTAATTGCAATTAAAGGGATCATAACAACGAATTACATAATTGAGGTAACTTCACCAAACTGATATATATGCTTGGCTATGATGCGTGTCTTGTTTGGTTTTGAATGTCTTGCTTGAAACACATGCTATAACAACTAATTCAATAAGTTAAGTAAATAATAAATTTAATCTTCTCAAAAGAACAAAAAAAAAAAAGAGCATGTCAATGATTACTATCAAAAGTTTTCCTTAATTGAGAAAATTAAATTATAATTAATCACGTGCAAGATTAAGAAAATAAATTGAAATCTACCTAACTAATGAACTGTAGTCAAGGAAAATGCAGAGTTTTAATTACTAATTGCTGTTGTATCTACCTAACACAATATGCATGCATTTGTATAGCCACGGCCCACGTAGAAGCCAAAGATTGTTAATTATGATGTTAAAGAAAAAGTTTTTTTTTTTTTAAATTATGGCTTTAACGATTTCCTTTATTTGTGGTGTTGGTATATTTCCAATCTGTGAGTATTCTATGTATTGAGCTGATTTTATTTAGTCCATGCTGTCGCAATAATATATATATATATATATATATATATATATATATATATATATATATATATATATATATTAACTGTTCAGTAATATAGATATGCACCTGGTATTTACATTAAAAGGGTAAGATATTTTTTTTTCCAAATTTTTAAGATATTTCGGATTGGGTTCATCCCTGTAAGTAATCGAGTGAACTGAGTTTAAACATAAAAGCATAATAACTCTTTAATTCGAGATATTTAGTTAAAGTAGAAGAGAGTCTTAACATCCCATTATATATTAATATAATGTGACCATTACATATAAGTGATGTATTAGCTACTTTATTTTTTTTTTTACGTTTTGTTTTACCTACTTAACTGTTTTGATATTTATAACATTATTATTGTTTTTCTTATTTTCATGTGGATTTCTCATGAAAAATTGTTAGAATTTTCCTTCTTTTTAATAATTTATCACGTTTTAATGATATTCAACGTAATTTTTCTTCTATGTGGATCCCACATAAAAAAAATTTGAAGCAAGACATGGAATATTGCTAAGTGTCATTAGATCGAAAGTAAATACAGAGAACATAGTTAACATTTGTCTTGCTAAATGACATTAAAGGAGGAATGAAGAGATAGTAAAAAAGGAGGGGCTAATTGGCATTTAAGTTTGACTGAAAATAAGATGTGCTTCAAGCAAATGAAGAGAGTATAAGAATATCTCAAAGGGTCATCCTTGTCAACTTCATTTCTTTCTTGGAGCTTAAGCTTGTAGTATCCAAAATGTGCACGTCAATTAGTTATTTGCTACGAAACATTTGTGGGAAATTTTTAAATTTTGCGTCAATAAAATATATATACGGCAAGTAAACATATTTCTACTTCATCTCAAACCTTTGTGGACCAGAAAAAAGGGTCTCAGTCAGTCCTACATCTCTACGTTGCTAGTAAACACAATTGCAGTAAAAGAAGACAATAAAAAAGGAAAAAGTTTATAACATTCAATGATTGATTGATTAAGGGTAAATTAACTTGACAATGAAATTATGACAAGGAAATAAAGTTTATTGCAATGATTCAGAGAAATAACTTTTCCATATGAAATTTGGCTCTTCTTTTAGTTTTGGGCATGATGGTAGACCGTCATGAGAAAAAAAAAAGTTGTGTTGTTTTGCAAAATTCTTAAATTTATCTTGAGAAAAAAAAAATTCAGTATGAATTTGTGGAAATACGAATTCCTACCGATAAAATTCTCAAATTTATCTTAAAAAAATTTCAATATGTATTTGTGAAAATACAAATTTGTATTGTCCTTCGAGTGGCTAGAATCCACGAATTCATGATATTAATTCATGTGGAATATCACTAGGAGTGGCAATGGGGTTCGAGGCAGATTTCACCTCCCCGTTCCTGCTCTTGAAAATTCTATCTGTCCCGATCTTGTTGCATTTTTCAATGGAAGAGACTTCAGATTCAAAACGGATTTAGGATATGAAATATAAATAGTAAAAATGAATACTCCAGATTGAAATTCAATATAAGTAGATACAATTTTCATCTCTAAATATCATCTTAATGTCTCTTTGAGTTCTGTTTGTTTTTTACACTATAAAAAGGTCCGTATAATTTTTTCAACTGTTTGACTTTTTAAACCTTATCTCCTTGCAAGCCTTCTTGACGTGGCATAAAATTAGGGGTATTTTTGCCTAATAAAAAAACTTCAATTATAAATATGAGAAATCTACAAAATTTTAGGGGTATTTTTACGCCTAATCCTAAAATAAAACTGTGTAAACAGCATAATTTATACTCAAAAAATCAAACAGTTAATAATAAAAAAACAAAAGAAAAAAAAGAGGGGACAAAATTGAACTTTTCATCACATGAGGGTTAATAAAGCTCAAATATTTTTTAGAATAAATATGAAATTTTTTTAAACACTTTAAGATATTTTTAAGCAAAAAAAAAAAAACAATTTATGTCAATAAATTATTGCAGCCAATGAATTTTGAAAAAAAAAAAAAGCTCGTAATTCTTCCTATTGCTTAAAGATAAAGTTGGTTTCTTCAATATATTCAACGCTCCTATGTATAAAGTGAAATAACAGACAAATTTGACATTACCTAAATCTTCTAGATAAATAGGAGGGTCATTAATTAGTTTAACTACTTTAGGGATGTTTCCTTAATTCTTCCAATGAGAAATGTTGAGGTTTGCTAGCTGTAACGATTT
Organism: Triadica sebifera; assembly: GCA_023653625.1. Lineage (NCBI taxonomy): Eukaryota > Viridiplantae > Streptophyta > Magnoliopsida > Malpighiales > Euphorbiaceae > Triadica > Triadica sebifera. The sequence goes on along the minus strand of CM042901.1, from coordinate 10,534,287 downwards.
ATGTGTAACTAAATCAAATATATTTTTAACTGATCCATATTCATATTACATTATAAATTTAATTCATTTTACAACAAGTGAAAGATATCTTTATTTTTTTGTATATTTCAAAAATTAAAATATTTTATCTTTTAAATAAATAACACATAATATATTATAGACACGGTTTATAATATTATTTGCTCATTTTTAACACATTTATAATGAGAGCAAAGAAATACTACCTTTGTTTTGCAACTCATGACCCACTAAACTTCCTAATAAACTAGAAATAAAATACATTAATGATAATCAAATTGGTCTGGTGAGGACTTGACAAAATACCATTTTATAAAGGTTTGAAATATGCAAATTTCTATTCAAAACCACCCTTAACCGTTCTAATTAGCCAATTGATTCTGAATTTTGACTTGGTCTGATTCAAATGAGTTGGCCTTTTGAACTACTCCCTTTTTTCACGTTGCTCTATTATAATTAATGTTTAAAATTGTTAGGTATTTAAGCAATGATCACTGTCCTAACCCCCATACATATATATATATATATATATATATATATATATATATATATATATATATCCAAATATTACATTTATATTATTATCTTAAACGTAATATTGCTTTAATTTATTTTGTGTTATATAGTCAGAATTTAAACTAATCTTTTTTTTGGCTTGTATGTTCCGATGAGATTAAAATTCTTAATTTTATAATTTTTTAAAAGCAATTCCAATATGACTGAATTAAAACTTAGGCATAAATTTAACTAATTTGTTTAATGCATATATATTTTTTATTTCAATTATCTAGTAATTTGGATTTGCACTAATGTTTCATATTAGAGTTCAATTTGAAACATTTGGTTAAAAGAAAATAAATTTTTACTATTTCATCTCACAATAACATATATTATTTTATTTAAAACAGATAATGGTAAAAATTCAATTATCCACATAGATTTTATATAAATTATTCATTCGTTGCCCATTTTTGCCCCTTCATTGTTCTTTTTCTTTTATATATATATTTTTAATCCATGAAATATTGACATTCTATGACTGAAGCCTTACCATAAACTTGTTTAGAAATCTAAATTGCATAATTAGGCAGACCAACTAAATAAAATCAACCACTGATTCAATGACCATTTGCTCCAATCCAGTCGATCTCTAATTTTTTTATTTATTTATAACATTTGATTAAACCGAATAAAGCCAATTATACAGATTAGAGATGTTTATTGGATAACAAGTAAGACCCCATGATTGTGTCACGACAGGAAATAATTCTTATCAAGTTTTAGAAGTGACGATGCTAATGAGACAAACATGCTATGAATAAATAAATAAATAATTCAACCTCATGTAATAGATAAATTATGATCATATTAATTATAATATTTGTAATAATGATTAGGTCAGTCTGTTAATGCACTTGAGAAATGATAATGGACAAGTTGTGACCATATTAATTATAATATAAGTAAGTCAGTCAGACAGAATCAAAAATCAATATCGTACGCCTCGATTTGTTTTTGTTTTTTTTTTTTTTTTATACAGAAAACATGTTTAAACAAGAAATCACATTTTTTTTCTTCCACGCATGGTAGGTGTAATTACCTAAAGAATATTTCAAAGGTTGACTCCTAAGTTTTCACTTTTCATCTTATGAAAATTTCCATTGATTTCATTAAAAAAAACATTATACTAATTATGGCAAAACTGAGTCTTAATTAATTACATACGGATTTACTGTATATGTGAAAGATAAAGCTTCTGTGCTGCTACATATCCCACTGAGATATCATGGATAAATTTCAAACAAAGAATATCAGATAGGGTTTATGGAAATATAGTTAGCTGCTGAATATAAAACTGTTGTCGTAAAATTACTATATAGCAACATATACAATCGTCTCAAATTATAATCATCGTAGTCAAATGTTCAAACCATTGTAATAACTGACGATAGGGATCAGAGCGGATGTAACAGCTATCAATCCACTGTAATAGAACAATAGTATTAATTTTAATACATTTTGTAACAATTTTTTATTAAAATTTAAATCATTTTTGTGATATTGTAGTTATAGAAAGATCAAACTTATTAGCTGTACAAATTGTATAATCCCATGGTTTTCCTTATTCATTTGACGAATTCATTTGTGTATATATAAATATATATTTTTTTCTATTGTAGCTTGAAGGTTTGCCCTTCTCGTTGAAAATTCGAAATATTAAAAAAATGGCCATACAGCAGCCTAAGAAAGTGAAACTTTCTCCTATAAATAGCATTATGGATTCAACCAAAACTCACAATTCACAAATAGTCAGGGAGAACCTGAGAACACAATATTTATACAAACAAAATTTTATCTTAAGAGAAGTGTCAGAAAATGGGTTTAAGGAAAGAGAGTTTGATATTAGGGCTTTTAGGGTTTATCATTCTGAATGGGCTACTCCTTTGCAGCGCTCACAGCAGTGTTCATTATTATGATTTTGTAGTATGTTTCTTTTTTTTTTCTTTTTATTATTTTATCATTAATTATTTTGGAATTAGCTATCATTTTTAAGGTTTTTATTTCAAACATAAAATATTTCTTGCTACTAAAGTTTTTAAAACTTTCGTCATATATACGTACTAAATATATTTTTAGGAATATTTTTTCGCATTTCATTGATAATAGATTATTCTTTTATTAAAAAAAACTGTTTGATGTTACATGTAGATATAAAATCATTTGTGATTGATGGTTATATTTTGTTAATTTTGCAGCTGAAAGAGGCAAATTTTACAAGGCTATGTAGCACCAAGACTATGCTGACCGTAAATGGGAGTTTTCCCGGTCCAACAATACAAGTTCGTAGAGGGGATAAGGTTTATGTCAACGTACACAATCAAGGAACTTATGGTGTTACTATTCATTGGTAAACTAATCTCTTTAGTTCTCTCTCACCATTCAATTTATTTAACACCCAAGTTGGAGAACAAAAAAAGAACTTAGAGAATTTTTTTTAATTATACATTATAATATATTGGAATCACACATAAGTAAAATAGAAACAGTATCGCTGTAAGTTCCTCGCGATGTTGGAATGTGACAAATGGCCTGTCTATTTTGCTCCAGCTAGATACATGCGGCTGCTAATTTACTTTTAATTAAGAATTCATTTTTCTGTTAAGGAGACAAAAGAACATATGAAATATTTGTTTGGACCTGGTGGATCCAGTAATAAAATGATACGCGAGTAAATCGATAATTATTTTTGTTTATGTGAATTTTTTTTTCTTATTGGCTGGTTAATTAAGCAAAAAGGATATACTTAAAAGTAAATTGTTTTTAAACTACAGGCATGGAGTGAAGCAGCCAAGGAATCCGTGGTCAGATGGACCGGAAAACATCACGCAGTGCCCAATTCAACCAGGAAAAAATTTCATATACGAGATAATACTTTCAAATGAGGAAGGAACTCTGTGGTGGCATGCCCATAGTGACTGGTCTAGAGCCACCGTGCACGGTGCCTTTGTCATTTTGCCTGCTATAGGCACCACTTATCCATTTCCTAGGCCTCAAGCACAACAAACACTTGTTCTTGGTAACAAATTGATCAAACACATATTTAATATTCAATACACACATTTGTTTTTTGATAAGTTAATTAAAAATAGTTTGATTAATATATATGTCTACTGGCAGCATCTTGGTTTAAGGGAGATGTAATGGCAATAATTCAGCAGGCACTTGCAACTGGTGTAGCTCCTAACTTGTCTGATGCTCACACCATTAACGGTCAACCAGGAGATCTATTACCGTGCTCCAATGGTAAGTATATGTTTTCACCATCTTTATTTCTTATCTTTATTTCCATCTTTTACATATCTTTTATTAAAGTAATTTTAAATTAAGAAATTTAAATAAATATACTAAATAAAATATTTTTTAATAATTTGTTTCATAATCTGTTGCAGCAACTACATTTCGTATGTTAGTTGAATATGGGAAGACCTATCTTCTCCGGATAGTGAATGCTGTGATGAATGAAGAAACGTTCTTCGGAATTGCAAACCACAATTTCACAGTGGTAGGCCATGATGGTGCATACGTAAAGCCTATAACCACAAACTACATGATGATAACTCCAGGCCAAACCATGGACATTTTGCTCACAGCGAACCAAGCTCCTGGTTACTATTACATGGCTGCCTCTCCTTTCTTTGACAGTGTTGCTGGATTTGACCCTACTACAGCCACAGCTATTCTCCAATATAAGGGCAATTTCACTCGCCCTTCTTCTATCCCCTTCCCAGCTCTACCTAGTTATCCTAATGACACCGCTGCTGGCAATTTCACTAGTCGCCTAAGGAGCTTAGCCACCAAAAATTACCCCATCAATGTCCCTAAAAAGATTGATCAACATCTCTACATAACCATTGCTATCAACAGTTTGCCTTGCCCTGCTAATCAAACCTGTTTAGGACCCGGTGGTAACAAAATAGCGGCAAGCTTGAACAATGTTAGTTTTGTAACTCCTCGCATTGATATCCTCGAAGCCTACTACAGGTATTGTGCATTCTACCAACATACTGTAATAGAATAAAAATTGTTGACATTGATCTATAGATTGATGGCTACTACATTTGCTCCTACTATCGTAGGTTATTGCAACAGTTAAGATTTAAAATTATTTATAATCTGCTGTCATATAGTTACCATGACAACAATTTTACATCTCCTGCTAGGAATTCGTTGAATTTGTTGCACAAACCTCTTTATATACATGAGCTATATATTGTAGAACTATGAGAATGCGAATTTGAAACTCAGTATGAGCTACAAGAAAATGGATATGTTAACTATATATGCGATCTCTATGCAGGAGCTTGAATGGGGTTTTTGAGAAAAAATTTCCAAGTTTTCCACCAAATTTCTTCAATTTCACTGGCGATACGACGAATATTTCGGTTTTTCCAACTACAGGAACAAAGGTGAAGGTGTTGAATTATATGGATGCAGTTGAGTTAGTTTTCCAAGGGACCAATATTGGTGCTGCAGAGAATCATCCAATGCATCTTCATGGCTACAGTTTCTACGTGGTTGGATCTGGTACAGGAAATTTCAACAATGTTACTGATCCTAAGACTTTTAATCTCATTGATCCACCAGAAGTCAACACCATTGGCGTTCCAAAGAATGGATGGGTTGCCATCAGGTTCATCGCTAACAATCCTGGTAACTCCTCTTGTCCAATTTTCTCATCGGGATTTTTCTTGTCTACACTGAATCCATAAAAAAATATTTCATGAATCGATAACATTCTGCCATGTAAATGAGAAATGATAACTATTTTGTATATATGGCAAGTTAATTATAATTGGATTGGTCAATGGTCTAAGTCATCATTATTAACTCAGTTAATACCTTGATATACTTGCATACAATACATGACGAACATAAACACTTAAATTGTTATGCTGATTTGATATTGCAGGAGTATGGTTCATTCATTGTCACTTGGAGAGGCATGCAAGTTGGGGAATGGACACTGTTCTGCTTGTGAAGAATGGGAAAACTAAGGCAACAAGTCTACGCCCTCCTCCGGCAAATATGCCACCTTGTTCTTCTTAGGCCTCTTCCTCATGGTCAAGTTTATTAGGTTCCAATTCTTAATAAAAAAAAAAATCAATTATAATTTTATTTTGTTGCAACTGTAATATCCTTAACTAGTGCTTTGATTTGTTAAAGTGACCTGTCGGTCTCTTAAAGTTGTGCCAGTAATTCCTTCACTGGATATTTGATTTTGTGGAAGTGATTGAATAATTAAACAATATCCCCTCTCAATTTCTTTTGAGTACATTTTTTAATTATTTTTTTATTCTTCTTAGCTAATACTTCCATATGTGCATTGTATCTTCAGATGAAACCTAAAATTAACTAATTTATGAGTTGTAGCAATGACGTGTGTGTGTATATATATATATATATATATATATATATATATAAGACTCTTGAAGCTCACAAGCTAGCACAAGGACGACAACCGAAAACTGATGTTTTTTTTTTGTGAAAACCTAAAAAATTAAAAATTAAAAAACATAAATCTTAATGGTCGATTTATTTAATCTATTTTTTAGGTTATATTTCGATTCAATTATTTCTAGACATAACTTCGACCAAAACTCTCCAAAGTCTAATTAACCAATTAAAAGCTGATACAATTTATATCATGAATCCATGTTTATGATATTTTGGGAGCCATTAATTGGTACAATACCATTTTTTAATTATTTATTCTCCATATTCTGCATATTATTCACTGTATTTTTCATATTCTTCTTATTTTTGTCTTCCTTTTCTTTTGCTTCTTGTTATTGTTCTTGTTTTTGTTTTTCTTATTCACATAAATAGGAAAAAAAATTATGCATATTTTAAGTTTATTTTTAGATAGAAAGAATTTTATAATTTGCATATTTGAATTTATTTTTAGTATTTTTAAATATTGTACTGATTGTTATTATTATTTGAGAAAAAAATATTTAATTTTAAACTTTTTGTGAAAAAAATGGTTGAAAGTGAATATATTTGAACTAAAAATAAGTAATGTAGAGAGCGAAAATCGAATTGCTGGAGGTTGAAAATAATAGGTTTGATAAAAATAATGAACCTGTAAGTGATGAATCTCCAAACTATAAACAATAAAACTTGTGAGTGATACATATAAATTTAAAAATGATGAACCTGTTGTTTTTAAATAATAAATCTGTTAGTTTAAAATGATGAACCTATAGTTTTAAAAAAGATGAATCTGCAAATGATACATATAAGTTAAAAACGATGAATATATATTTTCAAAATGATGAATTTATAAATATTGAATTTGCAAAATCTAAATAATGAAACTGTAGCTTCAAAAATGATGAATTTACAAATAATATCTGTAAATTTTAAAATGATTAACTTGTAGTTTCAAAATGATAAATCTGAAAGTTAAAAATTATGAATCTATAAGAAATAAACGATAAACCTGTAAATGTTAAATCTGCAAAATCTAAACGATAAACTTGTAGTTTTAAAATGATGAACATACAAATTTAAAATGATGAATCTATAATTTGTAAATGAGAATTTGTAAGTGATAAGACAACAGTTGTAAATGAATATTTAAGTTCTAAACAATGAATCTGTAAGTTCAAAACCATAAATATGTAGCTTATAAATGATTAACTTGTAAATTCTGAATAAGGAACTTAAAAACGATAAATCTGTAAGTCAAAAAATATGGACCTATAAGTTCAAAGCGATGAACCTGTAAATTATAATTGATAAACTTATAAATTAAAAAATGATAAACATATAAATTATAAATAATGAATCTATTTTATATTCATTAGTTTACTAAAAATTTATTTCCGAACAAATGTGCATTTTTGTAAAGAAATGAAATCTATAGTATAATATGGACTCGAGTCCATGATATAACAACACAAGCAAAATTTATGGTCGAAGAAGCTTGAGAATGAAAATCAAAGGCCCAAAAGATTAGAAGCCCAAAAAAGATAAAGTTAGGTCCATTCAAAAGGGAGAGTTAGCAAGGTTTCAAATTATATCATAAACATATATTTATAATGCATCGTCTGTCATATAAAAAAAATAAAAGTAATCTTATACTTATTAATGAAATTGGATCCATATGAACGTAGTCTATGATATAAGAATCGGCAAGAAGGTGAAGCTCGGTTGAATAGACTGCTCGAGGGTGAAGAAGCAGGCGTCAGTTGGGCTTAAGCGACGTAAAGTCCAATTCCATTTGAGAAATGTGAAGAAGGCAGTGGGTAAGAAAAACTAAACAGCGTGGATGGCGAAGAGAAACCAAGGGTAAAATATAGGCAAAATATATTCTCCGATATTTGAAATATAACGAATTATTTGATTGAATTTTTTATTTTTACATTTACTTGAGTCTTAGAACTATTATTTTTATTTAATTTCATTCTTAACTGTTTATTTATTTTATTTTTAACTTCAATTTAAACTGTATAAATAAAATATTAATATTTTTAAAAAAGGGTAAAAAAATAATGATATTTTATTCAAAAAATAATAATCTTTCATTAAAAAAAAATATAGAAGTGTATTTGATTATTTGGTTTTTTGGTTGGATTTTGAATTTTGAATTTTGTTATAGGCAATCTTCTTAATTTTTAATCGGGTTTCGGCATGCATCTACGGGAGATGTTTAGGGAAAGGAATTACAACCTTGAATTTGTGTGATTTGTTATTTTGTTAATTTGGTTTCTCGATTTTTGCTGGAATTGAGACTCTGTATGATATTAATCCATGATAAAGAATGGGTACAATAATCACAGAGTTCTTTTTTTTTTAAAATTTTTTTTCTTTTTGACAAGATGAGAGCTTTTTGGTATCAATGTTTCTTAATTAATATACATCTTTATTGCTTTCCATTTTGAAACCATTTCTTTTCTTTTTAATCTTTAATAACAATATCCCATCTTCTCTATTTTTTTTTCCTAATTTTTAACAACAACCCTATATTTAGTTTTTCGATTTTTCAATTTTTTTGTTTCTCTATATTTGTTTGATTTTACTTTGGAGGTTTTATGAGCTTCCATCAATGGATGGCTTTTTTTCTTTTTCTTTTTTTTTTTTCTGAGCTTCGTATGATTTTCCTTTTTCTAATTTTTTTTTATAATAAAAAGAGGGGACAGCACTCCTAATGCACAACGGTCCTAGACCGGCCACAGAAGCAATCTTGGAGAAGAAACTGATTATCAATGCAGATCTTTCATTCTTGCAAAAATTTATGACATTGTTTTCGAAATCTTTTTATTTCCAAAAGAAAATTTTCCTTCTCTGATTTTCAGAAGAATTAAATTTTCTTTCTTCGTTTAGTTACAACAAATAAAGGAGGAGGAGGAGGAGGAGGAGGAAGACACAGCAAAGAGAGAAAAAAAGGTGGTAAGAAAGATGAAGAATGCTGAGGTGGCTAGTAGGATCCACATATATTAAAAAACGAAAAAAATTAAAAGTTAACTCTGTTAGTGTTGAATTGACATTTCTATTAAGTAGTGTATAATTGGGCCTATTTAGAAACATTAGAGATATTATTGATAAAAAAAAATATACATGGTAAAACTAAATGAGTTATTATTGTTATAATATAAAATTACTAATCGATATATAATTTATTTTATTCAAATTATATATTTTTATATGATATATGAATAAATAAAATAATTATAATTAAAATAATAAAATATAATCAATAATCAATAAAATTATAAATAAATGTGCATATATAATTTATAAATAAAATTAATTAATTTATCATAATTTATGCTTAATATATTAAATGACATATATAGTAATTAAAAATATAGTATATATTTTTGTCATTTAAAAATGACTATATTACTAGTTTAATTATTATTTATAATATTTTTATATTAGTAATTATAAATAATTTATTGATTAAAAAATTAATAATTATAAATAATTTATTAATTGAAAAATTAATGTGGAGAAAATAAGTATTTTGTAATTAATAAAATACTATAAAAGTAATATAGCCCAAATAAAAAATTAAATTGAGAATTAACTATTAGACCTCTAAGTGTGACATTAACTATCAGAGTAATAATTTTGCATACCTTAACCATTACAGATTGAAGTTCAGGAATGTAAGTTATGATACAAGTAGAACATTAAAGTTAATCATGCAAGCTAATCTCGTTAATTCACTTATGGATGTCTATTAAGGTTTATTTCAGATACCGTTGATGCATAATAATATCCTTCAATTTTAATTTGCAACATTGATATTCTCCAATTTTAGTTTATATAACAAAAATGTCTTCTTTATATATTTTTACAGATTTATAAGGTATCTTTAATGTTTAGACATCGTATCACTGTTTATATAGAATTCACTTATTGATTAAGTGTTACATCACCATCTACATAATATATATATATATATATATATATATATATATTAAATATATTTGAATAATTTTTTTGTGCTTATATGATTATCATAATAAATCGTCATATCTAAATACTTGAACCACAAAAAAATTATATAGGCACAATTCTTTTAAAAATTTGTATATTCTATGTAAGTAATGATGTAGCATCAGTTATTAAGTGAATTTTATGTAGATGGTGATTTGTCACCTAGTTATAAATGAATACTTGTAAGCCTGTAAAAGAGATATTTCTATTATATAAATTAAAGTAAAACGATATTAATGTTACAAATTAAAATTAGGAGACGTCATTTTATATTAGTACTAATTTGAGGACAATATATGAAATTTACCCTTTTGATTGTCTGTATTTTCATCATCCATGCTTCTATATGAAATTTCTTCGCTAATATTAGGCAGGAAATTCAGGCAATACACATTGAATTAAATTATTTTGTTGACCTGTACATGTTGATGATTTCTTTATTTCATTTTTCTATTTTTTTATTAATTTGTGTATTTAATTAACAACTTTTGCTTCTAGGAAAAGTATCTAATTGTCCAATAAAAAAGCTTAAAAATTAAAAGAAATAGCTACCTGTTTTTGCTGCTTAAATCTTGCTTAATTTGAACAACCAACCATTCAACTATATATGCCATTTTCATGAGTTTATATATAAATCACAAAAAATAATAACCTATTATATATGTAACTAAAAGTATGTACACTGACAGCTTATTATTGCTTTTTTTTTTTTGGTATAAATAAATGCTTGGGCTATTTTCCAAATTCCATCCACTTGAAATTAAGAATGGAGATTTTATGATCCTCTTTAAGTATTTAAATTAAATGACCTTAGCATTGAATATTACATTTATCTTTAGTTTTTTTTTTAAAAAAAAAAAATACTTCTCTTAGTTTTGAATAAATTTACTTATTCCATTTGTACAGTTTAGAGAAAAGAAAATTAATTTCATTTTCCTTCTAAATAGCTAGAGAGGACACAATTTGAATTTTTATCAAAACTAAGAGGCCCATTTGTTATCAGACTATGAATGTTGATGAAATTTAAGAATATTGGTTATGAATCTGAACGTTAGTTATTCTATATATAATTAAAAATAACAACTTGAAACACATGTTGAATATAAAATTAATGAACCATATATTAACCTTTTTCTCGAACCACACCATGCTTCTGAATGAGAATCCCAAGAACGTCCTTGCATTTGCCAGTTAATTGATCGTTATATTAATTAATTAATACTAATTGACCACGAATTTATATGCAAAATTCGAAGAATCTACTTGTATTGAATCTGTTACTTGATTATATTGCCTACAAGAATTAAACCCTTCGTATTCTTACTTATTGCAATTGAAACGGTAGGTCTAATAATTATAGATTTATTATTAAATCAAAATAATTTAAGCATATTGATCAGTTTGATAATTGTGAATTCATCACTATTTTATAATAATTTAAATTGATGTAAAATTAACTCTATTATAATTATAGATTCTTATTATATTACAAACTAATATTAATTTTAAACTTCATACATGGATGATGACAGGTAGTTTAACTTGCTAAAGTTGGGTATGATCACATAGTTATCTTTTATTTAAATAATTAATTAAGATTCTATGATTAAATAACAATAATGGGCTATACAACCAAAATAATATTTTAACTTTCGAAATTATCACAGTAAACATTACAGCCCTCATTACGGTGTATTGGAATACTCAAAAGTATAATATTTTTTACTCCTCATATTGCCAATTAGGTAAGGCATAAATAATATTAACTACTCTTTTAAATAGTAAATTATTAAAATTGCAAAACTTTTTTTTTTTAAACTTTTGTATAAAAGAAATAAAGGAAACAGTCTAATATAAGAGATGCACGTGGAGTTTTCGTAACAAAGTAGTTGCTTATCAGAATAGACTTCAGATTATGTCCCGCAGTTAGACTAATTAACACGAAGAAAAAAAAATTGATTCTCCGTGATTGAGATAATCCTACTAAAAAAATTTAAATTATTTTGAAAATATAATAAATTTATAAATATCAAATCGGATTTAGACCCACACAAATGAAGATTGTAGTTGAATGCACATGTGCATTAATTTTTAGTTTCATTAGAATGCAGGTTCTGCTAAATATTGCCACGTGATAAAATTGTAGTTGAATGCACATGTGCATAAATTTTTAGTTTCATTAGCATGTTCTGCTTAATGCTACCACGTGAAAAAAAATCTTGATGAAAATGTCAAGGGCTATTGAAATTTTTAGTTTCATTAGTCCATTATACTATTGAAATTTTATTGGTGGCATAATTTTGAAATCGCCAAAGCAAGGTGCAACTTCAACTCAAATCTCAAGGGCTTCATTAATGAAAATGTCAAATCTTGGATGGGCATTGATGATTAAAATTTTAGATTAAGTGTAATAAACAACGATGAAAATGTGGTAACAATTAAGAAATATCAAAATCAGATCCCCTTTTCCCTCGGGAAATCCCTGACAAATAGTATTAGTTGAAGAAAGAATTATGCCAAGTAAAAGGATGAAGAAGCCACAATTAGTTTTATTCCCTTTTCCAATCAAACTATCAAAGGATGGTGAAGATCACATGCGTGAATGCATGTTGTTAAAAACTAATTTAATGCAAATATTAAATTCAGTTACATAACAACTAACAAGTAATTTAAAATTTAATATAAATTTTTAATTTAACGTTACAAAAACTAATTTAAATTTAAAATCTCCTATTGAATTCCGAAACTTTGCCTAATAAATTATACTATTCACTTGTTTACATGGCTTTGCATGAACCGCTCACCACTAAAATCAACAAGTCATATAATTAATCTTGTGACTTAACAAAAACATTTACTTTTCACTTAGCCCATGTCTGATTCAAATGAAAATTTGGTAAAATTATTTGTAAATATCTTTTGAAATTATTTTCTTGTATTTACATTTTTAAAAATGAGAAAAAAATGCGTGAATATATGTAAAAAGAAAAAGAAAATAGACAACATTTTTGAATAAAATTTTAAAAATAATTTACAAATAAATTTTCTATTTTATAAAATTTATTTATACCACATATTCTCTACTAATCAAAAAATTAAAAACTATAATAATAAACAAACATGTATAGAAACAATTGTTAGGTAGTTTCCTTGAATTATGACTTTACTTAAAAAGTAAGTTTATTTAATTTTGGATTCTTGGTCAACAAGTTCAATTCCTACATCGAATAATAGAAATTAGTTTTTCTTATTGGCCAAGTCAAGTGTTGTGTGTGTATATATATATATATATATATATATATATACCCAAGCGTATGCTTTGTTATTTTGTATGGTGTGGGAGAAAAATGTGAGCTTTTTGTGTTAATTGGAATAGAGCATTTTGTGAGAGCTCGTTATAAATAGCACAATATTTGTGTTTTGGTGGAGTTCGTTATAATATTTCAGTTTGGGTCTATTTTGTGAATTTTTGAGACTTTTTGAGTGTAACTGGGTAGTGATTCTCTTGTTAATTTTGTATCATTTTCAGTTTGTTAGAGAATTTGTTTTTTCCATTCGCCCGTGGATGTAGACTGACAATAATATTCAATTTAGGGTCCTTTAACACTTTAGACTGGCATGCATGGATGATGGATCATTATTACATGTATAATTTGATTTTTTTTTCTTTGAATGGTGGGTATTTAGTGGAATGTCAATTGAAGAGGCAAAAAGTTGAGCCATGAGATAAGATCAATTCAGATCTAAATTTCCCTTTTCTCCAATTGTTGTGATAATGAGTAATGGAGTTCTGTTACATTAGATAAAATATACAACACTTTAGACTGGCATGCATGGATGATGGATCATTATTACATGTATAATTTGATTTTTTTTTCTTTGAATGGTGGGTATTTAGTGGAATGTCAATTGAAGAGGCAAAAAGTTGAGCCATGAGATAAGATCAATTCAGATCTAAATTTCCCTTTTCTCCAATTGTTGTGATAATGAATAATGGAGTTCTGTTACATTAGATAAAATATACAATTATATATATATATATATATATATATATATATATATATATATATATTTGTGTACATTACCAACCAGCTTCCGTAAGTTTATAGACTCTTATTAATTTATCTCGAGCTAACTGTTAACCCATTATAAAATATAATTTTTCCACCGCAAGTTTATACAATTATATTTTAATAATATGTATAACTACTAAATTGATTTATAATAGATTCTTTCTAGATTGTTGGTAATATCTTTTATAATTATTTGACTTTAAAAATCTCCTATATCCAATAGTGATTAACAACACAATAATTCGATTCCCATTGAAAGATATATGATCCTATAAATACATATACTCAAGAAAATTTTTTCAGTTTATTTCAATTGAAGTTTTTCTCTTCTTCTATCACCAACTATAAATGTGGTTACGAGCACACTATTCACACATGCCCTTTTTGAATCGAGTAATCGACTTCATATATTCTACAACATGCATGCACTAATGCTACTGAAATCATGAAAATTATTAGCTCAGTGATTTCTATGTCCATGATACACGTGGATATATAGTCTCTCGGTAATTAATGATAAAGTTTGAGAATCCTTAAATATCTTCGTTGAGCGAGTGCAGATACATATATATACATATACGCTATACTAATAGAACTAAAAAGCTAAACAATACAACATTTCTATACCTGATAGAATTCTCTATTCAATCACTCTTATTTCCTTATCAATTAAGAGACTACTTATGCAGTGGTGGACCTAAGAGTTCAACTTAGGGGACAATTTTATATATTTTTATTCTAAATTCAAATATTAGAAGAGGTATGACTCAATTAAGAGAATAAAAAATTGAGAAAGGTGAAGTCGAATTAAAAAAATAAAAATTTCAAAACATAATTTTAACATTTTTTCATAATTTAGGGATGGTGGTAGCCTCTATAAACTACCCTCTAGGTTCATTATTGTCCTCGTGGATATATATGGATTTACCAATGAAACATGTAATATCAAGTATATTTCTATTTACAAAATATTCTAAAATTTTAGCCATATAAAATAATTTTTATAGCGAGAATTATTCATGCTTAACCATAGAACTAATAAACTATATAGCAAACTTTTTGATACGCCATTTCTTGTTATGATAATATGCATTGTGTGATCTAAAGTGTTTAGCCACAAATTTTTTTAATTTTTAGCCACTATTTGTTCCATGACTAAAAAGGCAAAATGTTGTTATGATAATATGCATTGTGTGATCTAAACCAAAATTTTTCCTTAGTAATTTGCTGTTCTTTTGCAGTGACATTACTGTTAATTTTTGTAATTCTAACCGATTAATGCTTGCATTTTTGGAAGTGGACATATAATTCTCAAAAAAGAGAATTTTTTTTTCTTTTTTTTTTTTAAAAAAAAAGGCTCCGATAGGGAGATTTTGACCAGCAAGTAAAATGAGCTACTTCTCAAAGAAAAGAGGATTTCATGTGTATGAAATTTTACAATACTGAATAATACAGAGATAATTAATTGAGATGGCACTTAATTAGCTGTCGCGTAGGCTGATAGAGAGATTGGCCACATGCAAGAATATGATTGGCACAAAAAGGGTTCTATCCCCCAAGAAGCAACTTAAACACTACGATTCTATCTCTTTATATGGCCCTGTAGATGCAAAGCTAAACTAACAGGGGCAACTTTTTCATAGAGAGAACACAAAGATGGAGTGCAGAAATATGCTTATGGGTTTCCTGTTAGGATTTCTATTTATGAATGTGGTGCTTTTTGCTAATGGTGAAGCTACCTACTATGATCTTGTTGTAAGTTCTTTAGTTGATTAAAAGGAAAAAGAAGGGTCTGTTTGCAAATGTTGTATAGTTTCAATTCCTTTATATAAGTATTTGGGATTGATAATATCTTTTTTGTGTTGTGGGTTTTGTTAATGAATTTCAGATAGGGGAGGCTACTTTTACAAAGCTTTGTAGCACAAAAAGCATGCTGACAGCAAATGGAAGTTTTCCCGGGCCACCAATATATGCCCACAGAGGGCAAACAATCTATGTCAATGTCTACAATAATGCAAGTTATGGTGTTACTGTGCATTGGTACTTTCCTATGCCTCCTTCACGTCCTTTTTAATTTCTCTGCTTGTATTAATGAGAAATTCTTTTACACATATTTGTAAATTATGAGTTTAAAAAGTGACCACAACTTGCCAATTGGTTTGATTGGTTGGCGAGTATTTATTAAAAAAAAACATTTCTTACAATGATCAGTGATGGGCAATCACTATCACTAGTATTTTTAGTTGAAACAAATAAGTAAATAAAAATCTCACATTGTAAGAAATATAAAGTTACTATTAGAACCCTCATTATAGGTTTGAAGTTTAGGTTAACTATATCATGTTTGAACTATTATTGAGATCCTCACTTATATGTTTAAAACTTTTAAATCAAGTATTTCTTCTTTTTTATTTTTTATTTATTTTCATAATGGTATGAAAAGCTTTGAGTTCAAAGGGTTTGAGTGTTCTAATCCTGACAGTTCCCATATATTAATTAAATGTTCAAAAAAAAAACATTGGTGTTTGTATGTAACATTTACGAGTGCAGTGTGTAGAGAATATAAAATTATTTTTGGAGTTATTACATATAAATTTAAATTCTTAAGTTGCATGGTTATTTGATTTGATATTGTTATCTCTCCAACTAAAAGATAGTTATATATGTATATTCGAATCTAATTAAATAAAAATTTCAAATATAAAGGTGGATAAGTATTTAAAGTTCACACTCTAACCCAATAGCATTCGTGTGGAGGGGTGTAGAGATATAAAACTATCATTTGGGTCCTCATTTATAAATTCAAATTTCTCCATTGAGTGATTAGTGACAGAAATCACACTATTTTAATTTATCATTTCATGCGTAGTGAGCTCATTTGATATATGGTAAGGATTTCTGGTTTTGTATTCTTGAACATAGAAAAAACATAAATTTTAAGATTTTAAGAATCCGGAAATTAAAAAAAAAAAGAATTTTTACACCAAACATTCAAAATTGAAATTTTGGTTGGTGTATTGCAAAAATATATAATAAATACTTTGAGTGCGACATGAACGTGCATTTGAAGTAGAAGTCAAAACACAGTTTGTTTTTTTCTTTTCTTTATGGTTATTAATTTCACTATATATATTAAAATACAGGCATGGAGTAAGACAGCCAAGAAATCCGTGGTCAGATGGTCCTGAAATGGTGACACAGTGTCCGATTCAACCGGGAGCAAATTTCACTTACGAGATTATAATTTCCAAAGAAGAAGGAACTCTTTGGTATCATGCCCACAGTGATTGGTCCAGGGCCACAGTTCACGGTCCAATCATCATTTACCCTGCCCATGGAACCACTTATCCATTTGAAACTCCTGACGCTGAAGAAACCATTATGATTGGTACGCCTACCTATCTAAATCTCATCAAACTCATGATAAATTGTGATTTAATTGCTCTATAATTTAAATTGTATCTCACTAATATATTTAATCAATACGATTTATTTATCAGTTTATTTTTAAAAATATTTACAAAGATTTTAAATAATAAAAAATAATAAGTATTTAATTATTTTAAAAGTTCAAATATAGAAATATACAAGTACAAGAAAATGAGTAGATTGAAACAAATTTTTAAAAACGTGCCCTCATGATTTAAGTATTCAACTATAAATTTATTCATGAATTTAATTTATACTAATGTTAACATACATGCTTTTCATTTTATTATGTATTTACTTTTAGAGTGTATGCAAAAATAAATCTAAATCGAGAAACCGATCAAATTAAATTAAAATTGTATTTTGGTTAGATTTACAGTTTGGGTTATTTAGTTTGGTTTGAGATGAAATTTTAAGGAGATTAGTGTCACATGCATTGAGTTTTTAACCAAATCAAAATTAATTCAATTGGAGTTGGAAATTATTCGAATTTGCTTCAATTTGAGTTGAAGGAATGCACACTCTCATAGACCGTATTCCCTATTTTACTTGTAACCATTGCAATTGAATGTATTGGCAGCATCATGGTACAAAGGAGATGTGAAATTGTTATACGATACCGCCATGGAAACTGGTGGCGATTTCAACATTTCAGATGCCTTCACCATCAACGGCGAGCCAGGAGATCTATACGAATGCTCCAACGGTAAAAGTTTTCAAACCCTAATTAATTCTACTACGGTAAAAGTTTTCAAACCCCTAATTAATTCTACTATGTAACACATTATTACAAAATAAATATCAAATTTATTGAATTAATTTGATACCTCAGAGACCACTTATCGCCTACCAGTGGAGTATGGCAAGACCTATCTTCTCCGAATAATCAACGCAGTATTGAACGAAGATCATTTTTTCGCCATTGCCGACCACAACCTTACAGTAGTAGGCCATGATGGGGCGTACATAAAACCCATAGTAACAAATTACATAATGATAACCCCAGGCCAAACCATGGATGTTCTGGTCACAGCCAATCAAACTCCGAGTTACTATTACATTGCTTCAACTCCATTCTTTGATAGTATTGTAGACTTTGATAACACAACCACCACTGCAATTCTTGAATATGAGGGCAATTATACTGCTCCTTCATCTATTCCATTCCCGGATCTTCCTAGCTATGATGATGAGGATGCCGCCTCGAATTTTACCAGCCAGCTTCGGAGCTTAGCTTCCCATGATCACCCTGTTGATGTCCCTCGCCATATAACCAAACACATGTTGGTTACAATTTCTATCAATACTTTGCTTTGCCCTAATGCTTCCTGTGATGGACCCGATGGAAATAGGATGGCTGCAAGCATGAACAACGTTAGTTTTGAGTTTCCAGATATTGACATATTGGGTGCCTATTACAGGTAAAATTGCTCCTGCTGCCGTAGATTATTCCAAAGAGCATATATATACTGACATATATATGATAATAATTTTACATCGTTGCATAAACCTCTTCATGCAGGCATTTAACTGGAGTTTATGATAAAGATTTCCCTAGTTACCCACCATATTCCTTCAACTTCACAGGAGATGCTGATAACATAACAGCCGTCTCAGAATACGGGAAAAAGGTTAAGATGCTAGATTATGGGGATGCAGTTGAGATTGTGTTTCAGGGTACTAATATTGGTGCTGCCTCAATTCATCCTATACATGTGCATGGCTTCAGTTTCTATATAGTTGGAAAAGGTTCTGGCAATTTCGACAATGAAACCGATCCATTGTCTTATAATTTGGTTGATCCTCCAGAAGTTAACACTGCTTCTCTTCCTAAGGATGGTTGGGTAGCCATCAGATTCTATGCTGATAATCCTGGTAATTAACTTCTCCAATATCACAAGTCTAAAGTAATACAATCATATACATTTCATTCAGCCAATTAAATGAATTTTTTTACCTAAATCTGATTCATGAAAGAATTTATAAATCAAATCAATCACAATCTGATATGTACACAAAATAATAATTATTTCACATATGTAACTTATTATAATTGGTTTGTTATATAAAAATTTTTCATGAGAATGGTGGAGGTCCTAGATGACCAAATTAATACTGAGTTGAATAAAGTAATTAACATAGGATAAATATATTTTTTTTCTGTTTTTCAGGGGTATGGTTTATACATTGTCACTTCGAAAGGCATCTCAGCTGGGGAATGGACACAGTACTGATAGTGAGGAATGGGAAAACAAGGGATACATGCATGCTTCCACCACCTGCGTGGATGCCCAAATGCACAACTTCCACTTCTTTGATTGTGGAAGAAGTGGGTTCCGCCTTTGACCAATTTGAGGAGTTCTGATTAAGACTCTACAAATTAAGGATAAAATTAGACACATTTTATATATGTAGTCTAAGTTTATCGATTGTGCTATTATGAACATCATTGATTAGTGGCCAATTTTATATCAATATTTTTAAGTTTTAGAAATAAAGTATGGCCTATTTCAAAAAAAAAAAAAAAAAAAGGAAATAAAGTATGGAATTTATTAATGAAAGTGTTTCTTTAGTTTTTTTTTTTTTAATTCAAACATAAATTTTTAGGTAGATTTAGTTTACTATGTCATTTATAAACTAATCCAATTAGACAGAGACAGTAACATGCATTTAATTGTTTATTCACATTTAATTATTTATTCACATTCGTTACTTCTACTTATTTTCAGAATTTGCTTTTCAGAAATTTTTTCATGCTTATCATATTCATCATTTTTTTAAGAAGGAAAATTCAAAAATTTGTAAAAAATAAAATAAAAAAAGCATTCACTGCCACATAATAGGCCTTTTGCAAGATATTCTTATCAGCAGATTTAAAATTGTTGTCTTAACCTATATAAGGGCAACAAATTAGTAACAATTTTAAATTTTTACAAAAATTTCAAAATTTCAAAAATATATGGCAACAAATTTAAGTAAATTGTTGCCTTATTTCAAATAAAGCAACATTTTTTTTTGGAAGTGTTGCTTGATTAACAATAAGGCAATGTGGCATTTGTTAAAAGAGAATTAATTTTGGAGTTCAAAAAATAATTTTGAATTTTTTTGAACTGTAAAAAAATAATTTTGAGTTTAATAAAAGGGACACATCACTCGGTTTTTAAATCATCCAATAAAAGAATGATTATATTCATTTGTCAACCATATTTCACATTTGGATGAATTCAGACACCTTAAAATGGACATGTGCTTTTCTAAATATGGATGAACTTGTGTAAGATGATGCAATACAAGAAGATACACTTTCTCACGTATCCGAGTACCGGATAATACCATTTTAAATCTAATTATCCCTTTACCTCCAAGTCTTCCCTCGTGAGAGACTTAGGAATGTCAATAGATTCAACATATGATAAGTAGTATGTGCAAAATGTAATACCCTCCTCAACCGAGTAACCTTCAATAATACTACCTTCTAGTTGATATCGGTTCCTCACATACCCTTTTAAGATACCTATGAATATCTCAAAAAGATACATATACCTCAAATACACTGGACCACACAATTTAATCTCTCTCACAAGGTGAACAACCAAATGCACCATTATGTCAAAAAAGAAAGGTAGAAAATACATTTCAAGTTGACATAGAGTAACAATAATATTGGCTTGCAACTCATCCAAATTCTCTGGATCAAGCACCTTACAACAAATTGCGTTGAAAAAAAATTAAATTGGCTTGTACAAATTTATTTGTAATCCGATTTCTAAATTATTAATTTTAAAAATCTTAAAATTTAATTATAATCACATCAAAACCTTTGTGATTATGAATATATATCTCTAACTTTCGGTCATAAAATCGAACTGTAAATCAGCACCGGAGACCGTATTTCCACAAATCAAAGCCCTTAACCTAAAAATCTCATCATATAACTCCACTTATGTCATTAATATAATATTCTGTATACTTTGGCATGCTTTAATTGACTTTTCACCACCAAGTGAAAAACCTTGAATCTTCAATCCGGTATATTGCCTTGATTTGTATGCCAAATATGAAATCACGATGAATTATTAAACTTAGTTTTCATATAAAATACCATAATATCATTTTAAATTACATTCCTCATACTTATATATCCTTACTTAGACTCTGATTAGTACACCTTTATACTGCAATACAAATGACTTTAATATGCGCATATGGTTAAGGTCTAAATCACGGACGTGACAGAAAAAGTTCTGAAGAGTTCATAATATGATTGATGGTTAAAGGCTAGGCAATCAGAGATGGATTCCATGTATGAAAATATGTATGAACCTTGGTTGATCCACCTTGGTTAAAGGGATAAAACACATTGGGTACAAATGGATCTTTAAGAAGAAGACCACTATAGAAGACGATATCGTTACCTATAAAGTAAGGATGGTAGCAAAGGGATTTCATCAAAGACTAAATCATGACATGATTTTGATGGTTTAATATGGTTATTTTAGGTGGACTATATCAATTTCATATTTTCTTTAATCATAGTTGTCATTAAAGAATAATTTTGATCTTAAAAGATATTATAAACATAATAAAACATATTACGTTAATTTTTTTTATTGATTAATATTTTTTTTATTTCATGTTGAAAAAATTTAAAGATTAATTAATTTATATGTTTCTTTTGTTGCTTGATTTTCTTGTGTCATTTTAATTTAATTTTTTCCTATTTGCAATTTACATTAGCAATGTTGTGGTAAATATCGACATTAGAATACTATGTGTAAATTGCTAGACATAAAATTAATAAGTGATACAAATGAAATTAGTTTCTAAAGATCAATGAGTTGGTCCCTTTTTATAGGGTTAAAATGCTTACACCAATTTATTCGATTGTCAATTGTATTGAGTAGCAACTTCTGACTCTCGTCATGAGCATTCTTGCTCACAATTGCATATCTGTTAACTAAAGGATTGTCGATTAAAACATTTAATGAACATATTAAAAGGATGGGCATGAAAGAAAAACTATGATTGATCTTTCAATGTAGTTATATGAATTAGTTTTAACACTTTGGCTTATTGTTTATGGCATATTAATAAAATCATGTTACTTTATGTTAAATTTGTATACATGAATGGATTATAATGTTAACAAGATCTATCTTTGTAAATACATTATCATTAGACCATTATGATGTATCTCATTATATGTCATGTTAAATATAAAACTCATAATATAATCAATACAAGAAAAACTCATTTTAGTGACACCGCATATGGAGTTGCTAAATTGTGATGCTATAGTGACGCCACTAGATGCAATGGCGATAGTAAATAATGATAGAAATATAGCGACACATTTAGAGATGGGATTGCAACAAAATAACTTAGCGACGCCTAGATGACATTGCTAAAATTAACACTAAAATTTGGCAGTAAGGTTAGCGACACCATAACAATACCAATGTAATTGTAGATTAGCAACATTATTATCATATGTTGCTAAATTAGAGAGAACATATGATCATTTCAGATAGCGACATGTATTATTTAGCGATGCCACTTGAGCTTGCTAAAAGAGGGTTTGATTAACATTTCATGCTTTCAAAAATAGTCCTAAAAAAACAACAATGTTTTTAGTCTTTACACAAATCCAAGCCATTTTTAGTCTTGTACAAACCCTTATATAGAACCTAATTCCTTCGATCTTTTCTCCTGTTGCACTCTCGGCCACCAACCTCGGCTCTTCCTATTACCCTCTCTGCTGACCTCCTCCCCTCCATGGAGAGAGAATAACAACATGAGAGATGAGTCTCCAATGTACAACTCTACTAAGATCACATCGCACAAGTTAGTCCAAAGTTTCTTAAAAATTTTGTTCCCTTTGAACTTAGAAGTTAGGGATTCCAGAATATGAATTGGGGATTTTTAAAGATTTGTAATTTTTACTGTGATTATGTTTTTAGATGTAGAATGCTTTAGTAGAGAAAGATATGACTTGCTTGAGGCTGTAAAATATGATTTGATGATTGAACTAAAGCATAGAAAGACTTCTCTTCTCAAATTGAAAATAGTGTTTTTTTCATCTTCTTTTAATCCATACTCTAGAAGAGAGTGAGTGTACTTTCGCTCGTGGCTTTGAAACTATTATTTTACATATTTCATTTCTTTACTTTCTATAAATTGCAAAATAACTGAATTGCTAGATATCAAAGGTTTTGACTACCTTTCTCATATATCTAAAGTACCTCGATTTATTGAAAGCATTGACGAAAAACTTTTCAATTTCATCTTCACATCCATCGCAAACCAAATTGAAGAAAACTAGATGAAAATTGTTATTTTTCACTTTCGAGATCGAGCATTCTTCTCCAGAGAAGAAGCAACAATGAGAAGTAACCTTAGCATTTTTTTAGTTTTGAGATTTGATTCAACCAAAAATTGAATCTAGAACCAAAAGCTCACAAGAAGAAGAAAAATGGAGAGAGAGAATCTAAGGGAAGAGAGAGAAATTGGTTTTCATTCAAAAATAAGCATGAATTGTTTGGAAGAGGAAGCTTCCAATATATATGTTACATTGATTACTTGCCAGCTAAAAGGAATAAAAGAATAATAGAAAGCAAAATAAACAAATGAAACAAAATGAGTAAAATGATAGTGTTCTCCACTCTACCATTACAACAACATTTCACCCAAAACAACATCAACAAATTTTACTCATAATAATTCCTCCTCCTTAGAAAACCTTGTCCACAAGGTTGATGTGGGAGAACCGTTGTTGAATATCATAAAGGAATTCCTAGGTAGCATCTTCTGGAGCTAAGTCTGACCATTGAATCAGGACTTTGGTAGCTGCTTGATTTCTCTTTTTCACCAACTTCCTATCCATGATAACTAATGGGACTAGAAAAGAGAAAGTTGGAGCAGGTAATTTAGTGGTTGCACTTTTTGAAGATGGAATTGGACTTTTTGAGTTGAGAAATTTAGAAGATCAGATGCATATCAACTCTTGGTGGAAGTTTGAGCTTGTAGGAAATAACTCCTATTTTATCCTCAATGCAATAAAGGCCAAAATATAAAGGAGATAACTTAGCATTTGTCCTGTGTTGTACACTCAAATGCCGATAAGGTTGGAGCTTGAGATAGAGATAATCCTCAATTTTGAATACTTTGTTAGTTCTGTGTTGGTTAGCCTATTGCTTAATACGGTGTTGAGCTCTAGATAAATGATACTTCATGATCTTTAAGGCCATTTCCCCATCTTGTAAGAACTGATCCACAAAAACTATTTTTGAATCTCCAGAAAAATAAGAAAGATGATTTGGAGGGGGTATGCCATAAACAATCTCAAAAGGTGTGGTTTGAATGGCCGAATAAAAATTTGTATTATACCACCACTTAGCCAGAAGTAACCATTTACTCTAATAATGAGGGTTACGACCAGTTATGCACCTCAAATATGTCTCTAAGTATCTATTCACTATCTCTGTTTGGCCATTTATTTGTGGATGTCAGATAGTGGACCTGAGCAACTCTACTCCTTACAACTTGAACAACTCCTCCCAAATTGAGCTAACAAATATTGGGTCTTTATCACTGAATATGGAAGGAGTAACATATAGCTTAAATATGTTGATAATGAATAATTGAGCCACAATAATTGCTGAGTAAGGATGAGTAAGGGAAAGGAAATGTGCATACTTACTAAACCTGTCAATAACCATCATAATGACATATTTTCCCTGTGACTTGGGTAAACCCTCCACAAAATCCATACTAAGATCAGTCCATACCTCTTTCAGCATTAGCAAGGGTTGTAACAACCCTGGAGTGTTAACATTCTTTGGTTTGCATGTCTGAAACAGACACACAATGCAATATCTTATATAATTCCTCATATCTTTCTCTAAACCCTTCTAGTAGAATAGCAACTTGGTCCTTTTGATGGTGGCTTATACCCCAGAATGTCCCTTCAGTGCTGAATCATGCATGAATCTTGGTATTTTTTTCCTTAATGTACAATTATTGCCTACCACTAACCTTCCTTTCCTTCTTAATAACCCACCTATCCATGAATATAGTCCCTAAGACAACTTACCATCCTAAAGAGCCTCAATGATGGTTTGGATATTAGAGTATTTATACTAGCTAGCTTCAATATTTGGTAATAAGTTACTTTCAAGATAAGACAAGGTGAGAGTAGCTAGTTCTGAGGTTGACAGTCTATTTAAGGCATATGTTTATGTATTATCCTTACCCTTTTTGTAGGTGATCTTAAAGTCATAGCCAAATAGCTTAGCGATATACTTCTGCTGATGGGCTGTGGTGATTCTCTGCTCTAGTAGGAACTTCAAACTGTGATGATCAATTCTTATTAAGAAATGCCTATAGGCCAAATAATGGTCCCATTTCCTGACTGCATAAACCATTGCCAATAGCTTTTTATCATAGATAGATAAGGATTGGTGTCTAAAGGGGTCAAGGCTTTGCTGATATATGCAATATGATGTGATTCCTACATGAGAAATGTTCTAATACCTATGTCACAAGCATCTGTCTCTACTACAAACAGCTTGTCAGGTGAAGTAAGGGCCAAAACTGGAGCTGTAGTGAGGGCAATCTTGATATCAATAAAAACTTATTTTGTAGTTTAATTCCAAGTAAACTCATCCTTCTTCAATAGGTCAGTAAGAGATCTGCTTAAAACCCCATACCCTCTAATAAACCTCCTATAATATCTTAACATGCCTAAGAATCCCCTTAACTATTTAAGGATTTTTAGAATTGGCCAGACAGTAATAGTTTTAACTTTCTTGGGATCTGTAGCCACACCTTCCTTGCTAATGACATGACCAAGATATTCCACATATGCTTCACCAAATGCACATTTATTTCTCTTTACACTCAAGTGATGCTCTTATAACTTTCTAAATTCCGATCTCAAGTGCTCCATATGAGTAACCATATCCTTGTTATAAATCAATATATCCTTAAAAAAGACAATTACAAAGCTTTCTAAATAAGAGCTAAAAATCTCATTCATGAGGCTTTGAAAGATAGAAGGGGCATTAGTAAGCCCAAAGGGCATCACAACAAATTCATAATGGCCATCATGGGATCTAAAGGTTGTCTTTGGTATGTCTGCAGGGTGTATTCTTATTTGGTGATAGCCTGGTCTAAGGTCCATCTTAATGAAGACAGCTGCTCTATGTAATTCATCAAGTAATTCCTCAATAACAGGAATTGAGTACTATCCTTGACTGTTTGTTTATTCAATTTTCTATAATCTATACACATCCTCCAACTATTGTCTTTTTTCTTTACCATAACCATTGGGGATAAGTATATTCTCTATTATAGTCTTTTGAATAAATGAGTATTTGTAAGGTCCAATGTTCATAGGTTTAGCCCCTTCTCTTAATGGTATTATGTGATTATATGACCTATGAGTGGTAGGTTCTTTAGTTCTTCAAACAAAGGTGCATACTCAAGTAACAATTGATCAAGTCTAGAATCCATTACCTCAGTAGCTGGAACATTGTCAGTAGTAGACCTAGGTGGTGCTTCTTCCATCATTTGTATGATATAGGTGAAGCGGAGCTGAGTCCTCAAAAGCTTTACCATAATATTAACTGATACTACCTTAATTGAGGTAGAATTAATTCCTTAGAGTTGGTAAGTTTTTCCATCTAAAGAAAATGTCATACTGTGGTTCTTAAAGTTCCATACACCCAAGGTAGATAACCAGTGAATTCCCAGCACCATTTCACACCCCTTAATGGCATCACCAAGAAGTCAGCAATAAAGTTTTACCCCTACATCTCCTATGTAAATTGCTTACAAACATGTGTACATGTGACTTTCTATCCATTAGCCAAGGTAATAAACACAGGGGTCAAAGCTTACAGTTGACATCCTAACCCCTTAGCTACTGTCAAATATAAGAAATTGTGTGTGCTGTCAGGGTTAAACAATAAGTGAATTGGCTTTCTCTAGTGATTTAAGCTTTCTCAATAAAGCCTCATATGACATGTAATAAGAATGTTGGGAGGTGGCTCTGAATTGTCATCATAGTTCTAAGAGAAGGATTCATCAATCACTTCCTTTTATTCTTCTTCAAGCTCTTCCTAAACAACCACCATGTGGAGCTGTTTCTTTTTTCATTTGTGGTTAGGTGCAAACCTCTCATCTCACCAAAAATAGATATTCTTAGCTCTTTTCTCATTTAATCACTCATCGAATAACTTTCTAGTTCTAGGCAAGGTAGGTTTGTTATTGTTTGGCATTACTGTAGGAATGGATTTTGGATAGGGTTATTTGGCTAAGTTGTAAGGTGTGGGGAGCAAGAGAGTTTTCACATTAGTGATTGTTTTTGGTCATTGGGGTGATATTTGAAAGGGAAACAACAGTGGTGGTCAAGGTAGGTCTATTTACATGAGTTTTTTATGCTGTCTTAGCTGACAAATAGGAATCCTGCATTCGAGCCAAAGCATAGACCTATTACAGAGATTTTGGGGCGAACATTTTTATTGGGATTCCTAACTCATCCTTCAAGCCACTCAAGAAACAATTCAAGGCATAGTCTTCAGTCAATGTTACCTTATGAGAAAGGATATCAAATTCCTCTAATTACTTCTGAAGTTGTCCAACCTACACCAAGCTCTTGAGATCTGCCATTGGATCCTCATATATTTTTTCACCAAAACTGACTCTAAAAACTTCGATATATTCCTTTTAGGGATGGTCATCATTTATATTTCTATTCTTAATATATGACTGGTGCCATTGAAAGGCTCTACCTTCGAAGTGAATAGTACCCAACTTGAATTTAGCGCTCTGAGGATTTTTTTATAGATTTGGAAGAATCGTTCACATTTGAACACCCAACTCTCAAAGTCTTTTTCATTAAATCAAGAGAACTCTATTTTAGTAAATCAAGTGGCCATTGGGTAGTTATTACCATTGGTAGTTTGTGAGGTTTGATTGGTAAGGTCAATATAAAGGGAGACATGGGGGTTATCTAGGCTCTCACCCATGGCGTTTTTATTAATAAAGAGGATTGAATGAGGAGGTAGATGATTGATTCTAATTTTGGTTAGGAGAGGCGATGGAGGAAATGAGATTTTTAAATTCACTAACCACATCGTTGAGTAGTTGCTCTTGCCTCTGGTTGTTCCCTTGTAGCATTCTATTGAGGAGTTGTTCTTGCCTCTGGTTGTTTTCCTGCAACATGCCCTTCACCATGTTGCAAATGGATTCCTCCAATTTCTTCATTTCAATGAGTATTTTCAGAAATAGATATGATTGGACAACGATTTGGATTTTGCAGTAGACAGTGCGAAAACAAAACCAAAGAACCTAACTTTGATATCAAATAATTCAATCAAAAGTTGAATATAGAATTGAGAGCTCACAAGCAGAAGAAAAAGAGAGAGAAAGAATCTAAGGGATAAGCGTGAATTGTTTGGAAGAGGAAGCTTCCAATATATCTGTTACATTGATTACCTGGTAGCTAAAGGAATAACGGAAAGCAAAATAAACAAATGAAACAAAATGCATAAAATGACAGCGTTTTCCATTCTATCACTACAACAACATTTCATCCAAAACGACATCAATAATTTTTACTTATAACAAGATCTTCACCACCATATCTAAAAGATATGGCTTCCTCTCGCTTCTGCGATCTCAAGTCTAACCTCATCGATCGCTCGCAGCTTGTGATTGTCAAAATTCTTGAAGCTTTTCTCTCGCCTTTATAAACGCCTGAAGGTCATTATTACTCTATCTCCCTCTTCGGTCCTTATTGTGTTGGATTGTTTTGAAATCAGATGAATTAAACTGTAATTCAATTTTAGCTATATATATATATATTTGAATCTTTTTCTATGCATTTCGAATGTTTTAAATTTTAGCTACTGGACTCTGTAATTGTAGCATATGCTTGTGCTCTGTTCTCATAATCGATGGAGAGATCTATAGCGAAAATCTGACAAATCTCTTCCCAAGATCTAATACACACTACTTAGAACACAAAACAACGATTTTAATTGACAAAGAGGAAGATATGTACCTGATTTGGCCGAATCCATCGTCTTAGAAATGATCCGAGAAGTTCTATACCAAGATCTTCTCTCGTTCTCTAGCTTAATAATGATGGAATTCTATTCCTTATCTTAAGTTTCTTCTTTCCTTAATCTCTATCCTTCCTTATATAGAGGAGCTTAATGATTAGAGTTCGCAATAAGAGAGACTTAGTTCATTGGTATATAATAATCATAGGCTATCCATCATACTCATATTATTATTCCACACTTAATTAATAAATGAAGCCCTACCTAAATAAAGAATTGATCAGATTCTTAAGGCACTTTATTTGTAATTTGTCCTGATATCTCAATTAGAAGCCCATAAATAAGATATAAAATATCCAACATTCTCCTACTTGGGCATATTAATTGAGAATATATTACAAAAGACTTCACATTCCTGCTCGATTCAATAAGATTATCAACATAGGATCATGGTGGAAACCACATAATCAAGAACATGACACCTTCCATAATCACATATGCCAATAACCCTATCAATCGTCATGAGCATCAGTCTGTATGTCTTAAAAAATTTATATCTCAAGATACTTTATGTGTCATAAGACATACACCTAAGGCTATGAACATCAATGCCCCAAGCCTTCGCTTAAGATGACACTAATCTTAAGACTTTCAAATATCTAATATGATATATCACATAATATTTTCCAATAAAAATATAACACTGTATTGATAATCATCAGAAATACAATAATGTACTTTTATACCAATGTATAAAATACATACAGACATTATATAAAGTAATATAAAATCCTCCCACTAATCCAAGGGATCAAAACCAGACTTTAGACTCATACTAATGACATGTCTCACATAAATATTGAGTCATAGTTCCTTGGTTAGAAGATCTGCTATCATATCTTCTATATTGATATGATTCATCTTAATGTCACATTTCTTTATCAGCTCTTTCAATGTCAAATACTTGACTTTCATTTGCTTAGACCCTGGGATATTTTTGTTGTTTTTAGCAAACAACACAGCTGGAAGATTATCACAATACAACTTTATAGGTCTGTCAATGAAATCAACGATTGATGTTTTCGCAATGTGATTTTGTAGTCATATAGCCTGTGTGGCTACACCATAACATACTATAAACTCAGTCTGCATCATGGAACAAGAGACTAAAGATTGTTTAACACTTTTCCAAGATACAACCCCACCAGCCAGCATAAAAACATAACCTGATGTGGATTTTCTATCATTTGAGCAGCCAACAAAATCTAAATCTGTATAGACAGTTAACTCCAGATACTCAACCTTTCTGTATGTTAAGATATAATCACTAGTCCCCTTAAGGTATCTCAAAACTCTTTTAGTCGCAATCCAATGGTCCATTCTAGGATTAGATTGATATCTACCTAGAATACTAACTGCAAATGCCATGTACGACCTAATGCAAACTTGAGCATACATCAGGCTTCCTACTACACTAGCATATGGCATTGCTTTCATTGATTCTCTCTTAACCTCATTCTTAGGACACTCTGTCGAGCTTAATTTATCACCTTTAGCAATTGGCACATCCCATGATTTACATTCATGCATATTGAATTTCTTCAATATCCTCTCTATGTATGCCTTTTGAGAGAGACCTAAAAGATTTTGAGATCTATTCCTTAAGATTTCAATTCCAAGGATAAAAGATGTTTCTCCAAGATCTTTCTCCAAGATCTTTCATATCAAAATATTTAGATAACAACTTCTTAACCTCTTGCAGTGTACCTAAATCATTACATGCAAGAAAAATATCATCTACATATAATATCAGAAAGATATATTTACTCCCACTAATCTTAAGATATATCCATCTATCAACTTTGTTTTCAACAAAGTCTAAAGAAGTGATTGCATCATCAAATTTTAAGTACCACTGTTGTGAGGCTTGTTTCAAACCATAAATAGACTTTTTAAGTCTACAAACAAGATGGTTTTTACCATTTTTATGAAAACCTTTAGGTTATTCCATATAGACCTGCTTGTCTAATTTTCCATTTAGGAATGCAATTTTAACATCCATCTGATGTAGCTTTAAATCAAAATGAGCTACTAGTATCATAATTACTCTAAATATATTATTAGAGGATACAAGAGAAAATATTTCACTATAATCAATTTCTCCTCTCTGAATAAATCCTTTGGCAGCTAATCTAGCTTTAAACCTCTCAATATTCCTTTTGGAGTCTTTCTTGATTTTATAGACCCATTTACAGCCAATAGGTCTACAACCTTTAGGTAATTCAATAAGCTCACACATGCTATTACAATCCATATATTACATTTCATCTCTCATTGCTTTCCACCACAGATCTGATTGGGTACTAAAAACAGATTCCTCAAATGATATAAGATCATAAACATGACCAATGTCATAATCACTCTCTTTTAAATAGACCACATAATCATATGGAATAACAGATTTCCTTTCCCTGGTAGACCTTTTAAGAGGAATCTATGGAACTGCACCATGTGATGATGAAGCCTCATTAAACTGTATAGGCTCATCCCTTAATACTGGATTAATCACAGGTGTAGGAATCAACATTCTAGATTGCTTGGGAATAGGTATATGTATAACCTTAGTCTGTTGTTCCTTACTAGTGATCTTAGAGTGTTCAATATCAAATTCTAAAAATTTAGCTGTTTATGATTCCACAATTCTAGAATCCTATTCTTTATAATAAAATTTGTAGCCTTTAAAATGATCTAGGTATCCTATAAAATAACAACAAATAGATCTATATTACAATTTACCTTTAGTAGGATTATAAAGGCATACTTCTGAAGGATAACCCCAAACGCAGAGGTGACTTAAGCTAGGTTTCCTATTAGTCCACAGTTCAAACGACGTTCTAGCCATAGACTTACTAGGTACTCTATTGAGGATATATAATGTCGTTTTAATAGTCTCACCCTATAAAAACTCTAAGAGATTAGATTTTGACATCATGCTTCTAATCATTTCATTTAAAGTTTGATTCCATCTTTTAGCCACACTATTCTGTTCAAGATTTCCTGGCATAGTAAGCTGAGCAACTATTCCACAGTCCTCTAAGTATTTGGCAAAAAGACCTTTTAATTGTCCTGTTATATCGTATTTGCCATAATACTTACCATCCCGATCAGACCTAACAATCTTGATAATTTTTTCCAGTTGTTTCTCAACTTCAGTCTTAAAAATCTTGAATTTCTCAAGAGATTTAGACTTTTCTTTAAGTAAGTACAAATAACAATATTGGAAAAAATCGTCAATAAATGTTATAAAATATTTATTATTGCATATTGTGGGTGAATAAGGTCCGCATATATTTGTATGGATTATCTCTAAGAGATCTGAGCCCCTGATAGATCCTTTTTTCTTAATTTTGGTTAGTTTACCCCTACAACAGTCAACACATATTTCTAGGTCACTGAAATCAAGGGCAGACAAAATATTATCTTTAATTAGCTTTTATACCTTTTTCCTAGAAATGTGGCCAAGTTTTTTATGCCACAACATGGATGACATTTCCTTTATTAGGGGTATTTTGGCAACAATATGTTCAACATTACATGATGTGGAATATATTTCATTTAAACTTAAAGAAACTTGATACAAACCATATGACAAATACATCGGCCAACTTCCTTTGAATTAAGAGTTATATTAACAATGTCATCTTTAAATACAAAAGCATAGCCAATTTTGTCTAATTCTGAAACAGATAACAAGTTTCATCTAAAAAATGGTATGAAAAATACATTAGATAAAAATAGTTCATAACCATTATCTAAGTTCAAACAAATATTTCCAACTAGTTGAACTTCAATCGTAGCATTATTGCCAACTGTGAGTATTAACTCTTCTTTATTTGGCTTCCTCATGTTTGTGAATCCCTGTAATGTGAAGGCAACATGTTTAGTCACTTCACTATCAGACCACCAATAACTGGATATGGCACCAGCTAAATTAGATTCACAAATAACAAAACCAAAAGAGTTACCTGTAGGCTCACGCTTTTCTAACTAAGCTTTATATTTAAGATAATCCGTTTTTTTATGACCTTCTTTTTTGCAAAAGAAACATTTAAGTCTCTTTTTTTCAATTCCTTTAGAATCACCTACAACACTAGATCGGGAAAACTCATGTCCCTGAACAGAAAAGAAGCATTAGTCTTAGCTTCTTACCTTTCGGTTTACCTTTATACTGAAGTTCGGATACAAGAAGCACGACACTGGATTGTTTCGCCTTTAGCTTCTCTTCCTCAGCAATGCAAATGATAATGAAAGTATTGACAGTCCAAGGATCCTCCCTAGAATTGTAAGTCGTAATAAACATCTTAAACTCAAGAGGTAGAGTATTGAGAGTTTGATGCACAATACAAGTATTAGGGAGAATAATGTCAAAACCCTTTAACTCATTCTATATGTGGACCATCTTTAAAATGTACTCCCTAACACCTCCTAGTTTGTTATACTTCATGGAGTATAGTTGTTCTAGAAGGGTACCAATCTCAGCATTGATAGACGCCTTATAACGTTGAGACAAAGTTGTAAGAAACTCTTTTACTATATGAGTTTCAGGAAAACCGCTCAACAGATGCTCTGGAATTGACCTTTTAAGGGTCAAATAGCACATTCGGTTCATCTTATACCAGGTTGAGTGTAACTCTTTTTCCACATCAGTACTCTCAGGAGTCAAGTCAGCTGGTTTAGGAGTAGTCATGACAAGATCAATATCTGTCAATTCCATAATCATTTCAACGTCTCTTTTCCACTCATTAAAATTAGAAGTTGTTAATGCTTAAACTATAATAGTGCAGTTATTGATCGAAAAGATGACTGAAAAAATTAACAATATAATATTTTAGTTCAAGATAATAATAATACTCAAAGTCATAAAAGAGTATTAATCCGAAGAATCTCAGCACATCATTATATAATCACCTTTAAGCAGAAAATATAACATGCAATAAATAATTCTTCAATATAAGAACGATATAGGAATTTACTCGGTTTTTGCAAATTTAAACACCTTTGGGCAGAATAAACCATTCAGACTGGTTCATTCCTAATCAAATGTCTTATATTATCATCTAAAAATTTGAATTTATAATAAACACCTTTGGGCCGAATAATTATAAACCAAATCTGAGACATCCCTAAAACATATAAGTCTATATATTTCTTAAAATCTTAGCTAAAAATGTCACTTTGACAACTGCATTTTAGTCAATTTTAAAAAAAAATACTTATATCGGGATACACTTTATTTATTGTCTTGAAAATATAATTTTTCATTCCTTATGGACATGGGGCTAAATTTCACAAAAAATTATGATCACAAAAATAAAATTATATTGTCAATTTTACATGAAAAAAATTAATTCCACATGTGACATTTTATGTCAAATGCATAAATTAAATAAATTATGAGATAACAATTTATCTCTAAAAATATCACAATTTTGCTCAATTATGATTTTTAAAAATTAATTTAGAAAATCTAAATTTATTCCTGTAGAAATCGGGTAAAAAATAGACTTATGGAGTGAGAAATAATAAATTAGGGACTTACTTGAAAAAATCAAAAAGTTCAAGGGCAGAAATAGAAAATCAGAAAAGTGGGCAGAATGGTACGCGCGTGCAGTGCACGCGCCTGACAAGCGTCGCGCGTGTGATACACGAGCTTGCAATTGTCAGCTGGACGCATGTGATACATGCGCCAGCTATAGCTCCCATTGTTCCACCCAAAGCACCCACGCATGTCTTTGGTGGGTGCACCACACCCGCCAGACACGTCCTTCCCAGCTCCTGCATGTGACACGCGTCAACGTCTTCCTCCTCCTAATTCTCTACAATTTTTCGTCCAAAATTCCCAAAAACTCAATTTCACTCTTTAATCCAATTTTCTTCAAATTTTCACTTTAAATCAACATGCAACAACATATAATTCTGATTTTATTAACAAAAAGTACTGAAAATTAATAAAATCAGAGAATCAAGCATGTGATTAACTAAATCAAAAATTTTTCAAAATCTCAATTAAACTCAGTTTTTCTCTAGATCCTTATGAGGAAAACTCAAATATGGTTCTAAGAATATGTATTTCGGCTCTGATACCACTTGATGGAGAGATCTTAATTGAAAATCTGGTATATCTCTTCTCATGATCTAATACAAACTACTTAGAACACAAAACAACGAGTTTAATTGACAAAGAGGAAGATATGTACCTGATTTGACCGAATTCATCGTCTTAGAAACGATATGAGAAGTTTTGCACCAAGATCTTCTCTCGTTTTCTAACTCAAGAATGATGGAATTCTATTCTTTATATTAAGCTTCTTCTTTCTTTAACCTTTATCATTCCTTATATAAAATAGTTTAATGATTAAAGTTAGCAATAAGAGAAACTTAGCTCACCGGTATATAATAATTATAGGTTATCCATCATACCCATATTATTATCTGAGCCCACATTAAATATTTTACACTTAATTAATAAATGAAGTTCTGCTTAAATAAAGAATTATTCAGATTGTTAAGGCCATTTATTTGTAATTTGTTCTGATATCTCAATTAAAATCTGATAAATAAGATATAAAATATCATACATCATAACATGAACTCATAGAGAAACTCTGTTCTCATTGTATCAAGGCTGTTGTGAAGTATTATTAACTTTAGTTCCCTTGAGAAAAAGCTCTTAGCCATTGTATTGTATTGTATCTTCTTATATTACTCTCTCCCTTCTTACCTGCTTTCTCTGTTTGTCTCTCTCAACACCACCATTCCAATTTGAGGTTTGAATTTTTACATTTAAGTGGATTTAGGAAAGTATTTATGCTTTTCCTTTATCTGCTGTTTAAATGTTAACTCAACCACAAGGGAAGAATTTAAGAAACAATTAATAATAAGTTATGTTGGGTGAAAATCTGCGACAAGGCATTAGGTTTATATAGGATTCTTTCCAACATAAAAGTTTAAAGAGCAGCATCTAATCCATATATAATTATATATGTTGTAATTTGCTCTTAAAACATAGAAGTAAGACCAAGCCGGCTTAGTTGGAATAATTGTTCCACTAATTAACTCCATGACGGCATTGCTATTCTGTAAGCCAACATTCCTTTCATAGAGCTTACCATCAAATTTTGCTTACTTTGATTCTTGTGGCTGCAGTTTTCTCAGAAAACAAAATTTCTTTCATGTCACTTTCTTGTTGATTTAGTGCGTGAATATATATATCCGCACGACGATCAATTTTTCATTTTATTTAAACACCATTAATACCAAATTGATTCTACAACACCTAGATTTAGGAATTGTTGCCCTATAATTCTTTCTTTCGAGTTTCAACACAAGCTTTGCAGTATACTTTTCGTTTTAAACATTGGTAAGACCCAA
This sequence comes from Triadica sebifera, assembly GCA_023653625.1. Classification (NCBI taxonomy): domain Eukaryota; kingdom Viridiplantae; phylum Streptophyta; class Magnoliopsida; order Malpighiales; family Euphorbiaceae; genus Triadica; species Triadica sebifera. The sequence continues at coordinate 10,497,257 of CM042901.1, read as the reverse complement.
ATAGCTCTGATGCGTCTGTATTTATATGCTTTCTCTGATTTACTTAACTGGGTCACTTCATTCTTTTCCTTTTAAAGTTTTAAGCTCTTTTAAATATCTGTTTACTGTTATGGTAACACAAAGTTATGAAAGTAATTATGCAAAAAAATCAGGTGCATAATATATACTGCCTTTAATGTATTCTTCCATACATAACTCCCATAGATTTTGGCTGTGTTTTCAAGTAATAGAACTTGTAAAGGTGACAAAAGACAATCAGAGCTGTGGTAGCATTGTTCTTGTGATTGGTCCAATGAGACTGGAGAATCTGAACTCTGATGCTTAACAGGGCATTACCAATTAGGAAGTTTATGAGTTTGTTGCAAAAGTTTAATTATCATGGTTTAACTCATCTAATCGGTATTGACTTGCGAGGGATTGTGAAGTATAGTGTTTGTTAGTATTTTTTCTCTAAATATTTTGTTGATTGTCTTTAATTTATCGCAAAAATTGGATTGATTATAGATTAATGACTCTAATTGTATCTTTTGAGATAGTTCTATTCTTATCATTATCTCTTTTAATTTGTATATTTTCTTGCTCAAAAATCAAAACTATATATATATATATATATATATATATATATATATATATATATATATATATATATATAATTAATCATATATAAGCCTACATATTTTTCTTCTCCAAAAAGGGTGCAGGAAACTCTGTTTGCAATTAGTATATTTAATTTTAATAAAAGGAAACTTATATTAGTATCATTTAATATTTAATAAAATAAAAGAAATTCATAAATTCTATTATTCTTACAGCACGCAAAGAAAAGAGGAGGGGGAAAAAATTAATCACTTGGAATTGCTTGAGGAGTTAGTTGCATTTCCGAATCAAATTATAGTCAAAATTGCGAATAACATTCTATGTGGTTCTCGATCCAACTAACAAAATGTTTGTTGGCCGAAGCTCTATGATTCAGCTTCCCAGAGGATATGGCTGAATAATTGGTTTTTTTTTAATAGTTAAATGTAGACTATAGTGCAAACCATATGGATATCTAGAACATTTAATTCTATAGTGGGACTATATGGCTGCGTAAACATTATCTATCTCTTAATCTTATCCTTTCCTTTTTTTTTGTTTTCTTTTCCCATTTAACCGATTATTCTCTCTTTTCTTCTTGCTGCTTTCTAAATGCCAGAATTGAGGATCTCTCTCTTGATTTCACTCTTCCTTGATACCCTGTTTACATTATTCACCCAGACCACAAAAGGTAAAGTCATCGGTGATTATTTTGTGATGTCATGCACTTACTGTGAAATGATTAGTTGGTGGCATTTGAACTAATGGCTCTTTATTCATGCTATATAGATACATATGGCTAACTGGGAGGAATATGTTTCTTTCATTGCCAATGCTACTTTACATGCTGGAATTTCCAGACACTTTGAAGCTTTCAAGTCTGGATTTAATTAGATTTGTTCCATCACATTATGTTTGCATAATATTTTCCTCTTGATATTCATCTATTAAAAAAAATGTTATCTTTTTGCTTATTACGATAATCTAAACTCTAATTCAGTTTCAATTCCAGTGTGATTTTGTTCCCTAATAAACAGTAACCAGTAGTAGAATATGTTAATTAAATGTTCAATTCATATTCCAACTTCAATATTTCATGTTTTTCCAATTAAACATCTTCAGATTTTCGCATGATGAGTTGGGTTGTATACATATCAATAATTTGATAGATCATCCTGCTCTCCTGAAGGATTTTCTTTTTGAAGTTATGGTAACTTAGTTTATTTATTTATATTGAAGCAGTTCAATGGGCTTTGGGATCATATTAAGTTTGATCACGGATACACTGCTGGCACTCCTATCACCAAGAATTTGATCAAGAACAGAGGCAAGCGTGTTCAGGATAACTTCTTTGAATCCAAAATTGATGATTGTCCAAAAGGTGTGGGGTATATCAAAATTTTATTGTATTTCCATTTTAAAATCCAAGTATTGAGTTATGTTGTTGTGGATTGCATATCACAGTGGTTATTATTGTATCAACTGGATTAGCAATTGCTCCTCTTGCATTAAGAGTTGAAAACCACAATCACTGGATTTGCTCAGCATTTGTCTTTTTCAGTAAGTGGATGCCCTTGCGCCCGTATACTTATTCCACCTCTTCGAATTACAAAGGCTGCAAACTGTCGGTGTTTAAATCAAAGGAGGGGACTATGTTGAAACACTTGCTAATGTTTAGTTAATGGCTTTCGACAAGATTGGTACTATAACAAGCGGGAATTTGTGAGGCGCAGATTTCCAATTCTTATGCTAACATCTCAACTTAGACACATTGCTTTATTGGTAATTAAAGACTTCATTATTCTATTTTCTTCCTCTCAAAAATTAGAAATTAGTTAATATTTCACTCATCTGGCAAGTACGAGCCAAATGGAGAAAGGATGGGTGTATTTTCCTTTTTTTCTTTAAAAAAAAAAAAGAAGAGGTTGAATGGTTGACGCATGAGCTAAATCATGAAGTTTGGAGGAAAGATTGATTCAAATGCAATAGTTTATAATATTAGTAGCCTAATTTGTTATGGTAAGTTCATTATAACAAATTATTTATTTGATTTAAACAAATCCAATAACGAAATATAAAAGAAAGAAAAAAAATTGAAAACTCGTGAAATTTAGATAATGCAGCGTAAGTCTACGTACGTCTACATCCACATGCGGAAAGAGAACCAAGAAATCTATTAATAAACTGATGGATAATATTTACAAGCCAATGTTGATACTAAACTGACGGATAATATTTTACTTCATTTCTCTTTATCTAGGAAAATAAAGTCCTATTTGAGATTTGAAAAGGAATTCTATGTCTTTTGGGAATAGAAGATTTTGAGTCACAATTTAATCCTACGTTAGTAGGATTTCAAGAATTAATATGCACTTGACTCCAAATCGAAATATTTTCGTTGAAGGTCTATAATTAAAAAAAAAAAAAAATTCTCGCTTGATCAAACTTTTGGGAGTAAGTCTGAAAATCAAACTTCAAGGGAGCTAAAGATTCAGACTCTCAACATTTTAATTTTAAAGGTTTTGATTAAAAGAAAATATTGAATTTCAAATTTCAAATGATAAAATCCCAACTTGGAAACTAGTAATTGGAACTGAGAAGAACTAAGGGACTTCGTAAAAATGTCTGCCAATTATGATTGGAAAGAAACATATTGAGACATGACAAACCCCTCCTTATACTTGTTGCGTACTAGTTTTCACATGTTTTGTGCTTTCATGAAACTTGAGATTTTGTGTGATATGTAGGGTAGACTGATTATCACAAAGCAAAGGAATAGGTTGTGAAACAAAAATCTTGAAATCTATAAAGAGATAGCAGAGCCACGGTAATTCACAGATAGTACATGCTAGGGACCTATACTCAGCTTCACAAGAGGATTTGGATGTTGTTGTTTGCTTCTTGGTCTTCCAAGAGACTAAGGCACTCCCAAAAAGATGCAATAACCTATGAGAAATTCTCTGGTATTTTGACAGGAAGCCCAATCTGCATCACAGTATACAGTGAGCTTTAAATCAGTGCTAGCAGAATAATAGAGTCCCAGAGTTTAATGACCTTTGAGATATCGAAGAAGGTGCATGGTTGCATCCCAGTGTGGCTAACAAGGATTGTTGACAAATTGGCTTATGGCTAACAAGGATTGTTGACAAATCGGCTTAGTTATTGCACTGAATAGCTGATGTCAGACCTTGTTAAATTGAGATAAAGCAATCTGCCTACAAGCCTTCGATACACTTAGATGTGTGAGAGGAGTTCCAGAATCAATGGAAAGCTTAAGGCCTTTAGGTAGATGAGTAATAGTTGCTTTGCACCCTAACATACTAGTATCTTTCAGAATATCAATGATGTACTTTCTTTGATTGATATGGGTTCCTTGCACTAATCTAGCAATTTCAATGCCAAGAAAATATTCGACAAAACAAAGATTTTTATGGTGAATTTGCTATCCAAATATTCCTTGACTGCCTTGATATCTGAAACAGAACTCCCTGTCACCAAGATATCATCAACATAAACAATTAATGCCAAAAAGGAACTTGTTGAAGCCTTGATAAAAAAACAGTGGTCTAATTGAGATTGTTTAAAGCCATAAGCTAAGAGCTTCTTGGTAAATTGAGAATTCCACTCTTTGGTTGCTTGCTTAAGTCCATAGAAGGGCTTTTGCAGTTTACACACACGTCCAAGAGCAATTTTTGTATACCCTTCAGGAGACGAGGTAAACTTCTTCATGTAAATAACCATATAGAAAAATATTACTTATGTCCAATTGATGAACTGGCTATAAATATGTGGTTGTTATAGCCAAAAAAACCCTTACTATGACTAACTTAACAACTGAGGAAAAGCTGTCAAAGTATTCCTCATCCTTAGCCTGATTATAACCTTTAGCTACTGAACTGACCTTAAACTGTTCAACTGATCCATCTGGCATATACTTGACTTTGTAGACCCATTTACTGCCTATTGCCTTTTTAGCTAGTGGCAGGGGAGTAATGTCCAAGTTTTATTAGCTTCTAAGGTCTGGAGTTCTTTGTTCATAGCATGAACTCATTGATCTGACTGTACTGCCTGATTGTAAGTGATTGGTTCATGGATAGCAGTCACCTTAGCTTGAAAGGCCATATATGCAGGAGATCAAAGGGAAGAAATAACATATTGTAAAGCGTTTAGTTTGTATGGTGTACAATTAGGTTGAGTATGTAACACAGTGGTAAAAAAAAATGTTGGTGTTTGCTGAGTTGCAAATATAATCTTGCAACCAGCTAGGTGAATATTTTGTTCGAGAACTGATTTTGAGGTTAGGCTGTGGCAAGGTAAAAGTTGGTGGGACTCTAGGGGGTTCAAGAGTTTCAGTTGAAGGTGTGTTACTAGATACTGGATTTGTTGAGTCCATTACATCTGAAATAGGAAAAGGGATAATATCTGATGACTCAATAGAAAGATCAGTAAGAAAAGTAAAGATACTCTCATGAAAAATGAGGTCTCTTGACACAAAAACTTTGTTATTTTCTATATCATACACTTTATATGCTTTATGACCAGAGGCATAACCTAGAAAAACACACCTATAAGATCTAGAACTGAATTTTTCTTTATGAGGTAAAACATGTGCTGCAAAGCAAAGGCAAACAAAGCTCATAAGAAATGAATAAGCCACAGGCTTATGGAAAAGAATCTTATATGGTATTTTCAAATCAGTTTATGGTATAGATTGATATAAGAATGGCTTCCCCCAAAATATTTTTCACAAGTTAGATTGGAACATAAGGGCTCTGGCAACTTCTAGGAGATGTTTATGTTTTCTTTCCACTTCTGTTGTGGGGAATATAGTGTAGTTTTTTTTATGTAGGGTCCCTAAAGAAGGCAAATCCAAGTGGCTCTACTGTGATCATCCACTATGGTGAGGAGATAATATGCACCATTAAAAGTGGAGTGTTTATATGGGCCCTACAAATCTATATGTAAGAGATCAAACACTTGATTAGTTCTAGCAGTATTAGTTATGAAAGGCAATCTTTGTTGCTTTTCTTTGTGGTAGATATTACAGATATGGGATTTCTTATCTGTCTAAACATGTATAGCAGATATATGACTCATTGTGGTAAAAGAAGTATGACCTAACTGAGTATGCCACAAAGAGAATGGTATTGAAGAAAGCAAAGGAACCTTTTTCATCTGATTCACTAAATTACAACTCACATTATTCTGAAAAAAAGGAAATGGTTTCTGAATAGAAACTTCAGACTCTTTCTTATTACAAGAACTGAAAATAGACATGTACAAATTGTTACATCACTAAAGGAACTTTGATGAAAAATATACATTGAGCCAACTAGTTTCCCAACTGCCAGCACCTGACTAGTCTTTTGGGCCTGTAACACAGCGAGTGGAAGAAAAATTAAAAAACACTGGCATAGTACTGGTAAGCTTGCTGACAGATAGCAAGTTATATTTAAATGAGGGTATGTAATGTGAGCTTGATATGTTTTGAGAAATCTACATGTCCAGTATATTTTACAAGTTTAATGGTCCCATCTGGTAAGTAAACATGCATTTGTTTTGAAGTATGTTCAATCAAGTTAACATTCTTGCACATATGGTTTGAAGCCTCAGTATCAACTATCCAAGTACCTGTACTTGACAAAGAAAACACCTGGAAAGCATGAGTGAAAGTCATACCTGCATATGCTGCACAATGTTCAAAGTTCACCTGTGCCTCATCCATGCTCATCTTTCCTTTCAATGCTTTTTCTATCTCTTGTTGAATAAGAGAAACAATTGTTGGATTCAAAAATTCCTCTTGCTTCATTCCAGTAGGTTCTTCAGTAACGTCCAATGGACTATCAAAATCCCCTTCTGCTAAGTTGGCCATATTTCTCCTGCCAAAAGATTTTCCTTTCTGCTCCTTCAATTCCTTATACCAATCTAGTATCCCATGAATATGAAAGCAAGTTTCTCTTTTATGTCCACTTTTGTTACAGTGGTTACAGTACTTGTCTCTTTTTTCTTTACATTATTACCTCCAACATGTCCCATTGGACCTTTATTCTCTTGTTTTCTCACCAACATTGCATTGGTCTTAAATGTTTCACAATTGACATGTACCTCTCTCTGTTTCTCAACATTTAAATTCATAGAACACCCTATTGATGCTTGGCAATGGTCTCATCACCAAAATCTGATTTCTAACATGGGGTCAAAGGACTCATTTAACCTCATTAAGAACTGGACCAATTGATTTGACATGTTTCTCTCTTATATATGACCCTCATTGCCCCAAATATACATTCTGGTGGAGGCATTAAACTGCTCAGTTCATCCCATAATTACTTCAACTTACTAAAATACTTCATAACAGACATTCCACCTTGAGTAATTAAGCTTATTTCCATTTGAATTTGATATAAAAGTGGTCCATTACATTCACCAAATCTTTATTCTATTTCAAGCCAGTATTCCCTAACAGAAGTTACATGAAGAAAATAGTCTATAATGTCTTTAGAAAAAGAGTTTAAGAGACATGATTAGACTATACAATCAACCCTATTCAAGTCTCATATTCCTCTGACTCAACCTCAGGTCTAACAACTGAACCATCCACAAAACCTAGTATCTGTTTTGCACCAAAAGCTATCTTAATGGCTTATTTATTACCTGTTATAGCATTTATTACCAGAATCATATCTGGATGATCTGAGCTCTGCAATGAGAAAGAATCTGCCACATTGTTTATTCTCTTTCCCACCATTTTCACAAAACTATTATCAAAAGAAACTCTAGAATCGAAGTAATCACTGCAATCTTAGTTGCAATCAGATCGAAAAGAGATGATAAAGAAAAATAGGGAAATGACAATCAAACAAGTTGATGCAATCACTACAGTAAGAAAAGAAATCTTAGCGAAGATCAAAAAGGTAGTAACTGATTGTTGAGATCGTTGCTTGCTTTGATACTATGTACAAATTGGTTTCACTCTGCTCAAGCAAAGAAAAGAAAAAAGAAAACTTAGAATCTGCTGAAAAATGATAGCATTAGCTGAAAAGTAACTGCCAACTATTTGTAACCAAGATCTACCAATAACAAAAGGTCAATGTTGGATTATAAACTTGATCCATTATGGGAGCCCAAATCTAAATCTAATTGGAGTCCAAGTTCATAATAAAGGTCCAAAATTATAAGTCATCTATCTAGAATTTTCTAGAGTGTAGTAATTATGCATGTGAATCATTTGGTAACTTAAAATATTATTAGAATGATGGAGAAGAATGAGGTGTATGGTTATTATAATTTTGGATTAGTTTATTTGTGTGGTGTAGAATTGTTCTTAAGTAATATAAATACCCATTCCCATTTTAGTTTTAGACATCAAGAAAAATTAAAAGCTTCTAAGTGAGTGAAGAAGCAAAATTTTATAAGAGTGAGTTGTAGTTTCTTGTTTGTTGAGTGAGAGTGTTTTTGTAATATTTGCTTGAGTTTGAATAAAAATTGTTTGTGTGAGCATTTTATTTCCAACAAAGTGGTATTAGAGCTAGTTGGAAAATATACACTATTGCATATCAAATCGGAGGTCTCGACAAGAGGAATTTGACACCATCAGAATTTCTCCGATCGGAGTTCAAACGCGCTGCCGAAATAGTACTTGACTCACAAAGTTGAGCCGAGATGACCGAGCTGTCCCTTCCAAAGTTTTTCGACGTTCCGGATTCATCCGCGCAATCAAATTTTGCAAATTCTTATTATATTGAGAGATATGACAAATGGTATGACACCATTCCAAGTCCCGACACTCAACAACAACAACTACGATAATTGGAGTATTAAAATGAAGGCACTTCTTGGATCAAAAGATGTGTGGGATATCGTAGAGAAAGGCTATAACGAGCCTGCGGATGATGCTGCTTTTGCTACTCTTACACCAGATCAAAAGACAACTTTGAAGGATTCAAGAAAGAGAGACAATAAGGCTCTCTACCTCATCTATCAAGCTTTAGATGATGATGGATTTGAAAAGATTTCAAGTGTAAGCTCTGCTAAGGAAGCGTGGGAGAAGCTGCAAACCTCTTACAAAGGATCCGAGCAAGTGAAGAAGGTTCGTCTCCAAACATTAAGAGGTGAATTTGAATCCTTACATATGAAAGTATCTGAGTCTATTTCGGATTATTTCTCAAGAGTAGTAGTTGTTTCTAATCAACTAAAACGAAATGGTGAAAAGTTAGAAGATGTGAGGATAATAGAGAAGATACTTCGTTCGTTGGAATGCAAATTTGAGCACATTGTCGTGACAATTGAAGAAACTAAAGACTTGGAAGAAATGACAATCGAGCAACTCCAAGGATCATTGCAAGCATACGAAGAGAAGCATAACAAGAAGCAAGGATTTACTGAGCAACTCCTCAACCTACAACTCAAGGATATGCATGAAAGTCAAGGCAATGATAGAAACCAACGTGGCCGAGGTAGAGGTAGAGGCCATGGACGAGGTGGAAGTCGCGGTCGTGGACGAGGTTGGAATTACCACAACTACAATTCCAACAACAACTATGAGAAAGGAGAAAACTCAACACGATGCCATGGGAGAATTAATCCGAACTCAAGGTATGACAAATCTCAAGTTCGATGCTATAATTGTCAGAAGTTTGGGCATTATGCTTCAGAATGTAGAGCTCCCAACAACAAAATTGAGGAGAATGCCAACTACGTGGAGGAGAAGACAGATGGTAAAAAAGCTCTTCTTTTAGCATGAAAGGAAACTGATGGTGGCCAAGCAAATTCCTGGTATCTTGACAGTGGTGCAAGCAATCATATGTGTGGAAGGAAAGACATGTTCGTGGAGCTAGACGAGTCAGTAAACGGAAATGTTTCGTTTGGAGATGATTCCACAATAGCAGTGAAAGGGAGAGGTAACATCCTTATCCGTTTAAAAGATGGGAGACATCAGTTTATTTCCAATGTCTACTATGTGTCCAATATGAAAAGTAGCATCTTGAGTTTAGGACAACTGTTAGAGAAAGGTTATGATATTCATATGAAAGATTATAATCTTTCTATAAAAGATGATAAAAATAACTTCATTGCTAAAGTGTCGATGTCAAAGAATAGAATGTTCTTGATCAACATACAAAACGATGTTGCAAAGTGCCTGAAAGCTTGCTACAAAGATGCATCATGGCTTTGGCATCTTCGATTTGGGCATCTAAATTTTGGAGGTTTGGAGCTGCTATCTAAGAAGGAGATGGTAAAGGGACTACCTCGTATCAACCATCCTGACCAGCTTTGTGAAGGGTGTCTAGTCGGGAAGCAATTCAGGAAAAATTTTCCAAAGGAGTCAGGGTCAAGAACCAAGAAGCCACTCGAGCTCATCCATACCGATGTGTGTGGTCCAATCAAGCCAAGCTCTCTCGGTAACAGTAGCTATTTTCTTCTCTTCATTGATGATTTTTTAAGAAAAACCTGGGTATATTTCTTGAAACAGAAGTCAGAAGTTTTTGAAGTTTTCAAGAAGTTCAAAGTTGCAGTGGAGAGAGAAAGCGGTAGAAAAATCAAAGCCATGAGATCCAACCGAGGTGGAGAATTTACTTCCAGGGAGTTTCAAGAGTTCTGTGAAGCAAATGGAATTCGGCAACCAATGACAGTTCCTAGATCCCCCCAGCAAAATGGCGTGGCAGAAAGAAAGAACAGAACAATTCTCGACATGACACGAAGCATGCTCAAAAGCAAGAAATTACCCAAGGAATTTTGGGCAGAAGCAGTGGCGTGTGCAGTTTACTTGTTAAACCGATCTTCAACAAGAAATGTATGGGGAAAGACACCACAAGAGGCATGGAGTGGAAGAAAGCCTGACATTTCCCACCTGAGAATCTTTGGAAGTATAGCCCATGTTCATGTACCAGATGAGAGAAGAATGAAGCTTGATGATAAAAACGAGAGTTTTATCTTCATTGGCTATGATGCTAATTCGAATGGCTACAAGCTATACAATCCAGACAATAAGAAAATTGTGATTAGTCGAGATGTGGTATTCAATGAAGAAGGAGAATAGGATTTTAGCTCTCATATAGATGACTTCAATTTTTTTCCTCAGTTTGAAGAAGATGAGCTAACACCAATAGAACAACATGGAGAAGCCCAACAAGAGAAAACAACTCCACCCACTTCACCAACCACTCAAGGAGGCTCATCACCTTCGTCATCATCAAGTGAAAGAGTTGTGTCACGCACACGAAGTCTTAGAGATCTCTATGAGGTAACCGAACGACAAGATAACCGTACATTATTTTGTCTGTTTGCTGATTGTGAACCAGTGAGCTTTCAAGAAGCAGTACAAGAGAAGAAGTGGAGAGATGCGATAGACGAAGAAATCAAGGCCATCGAAAAGAATGACACATGGGAACTCACTTCCCTTCCCAAGGGACAAAAGGCGATAGGTGTCAAATGGGTGTACAAAACAAAGCAAAATGCTAAAAGAGAGATTGAAAGGCACAAGGCAAGGCTAGTTGCTAAAGGATATAGTCAAAAGGCTGGAATTGACTATGATGAGGTATTTGCTCCTGTTGTTCGATTGGAGACTATTAGACTAATCACTTCTTTGGCAGCTCAAAACAAGTGGAAGATACATCAAATGGATGTAAAGTCTGCCTTCCTAAATGGAGTTCTTGAAGAGGAAGTCTACATTCAACAACCATCAGGTTATGAAGTCAAAAGCCATGAAGACAAAGTGTTAAAGTTGAAGAAGGCTCTTTACGGTCTAAAACAAGCACCAAGGGCTTGGAATAGTCGAATCGACAAGTACTTCCAAGAGAATGGCTTCAACAAATGTCCCTACGAGCACGCTCTATATATCAAGATCAAAGATGGAGATATTTTGATTGTGTGCCTCTACGTGGACGATTTGATCTTCACCGGAAATAACCCAAGCATGTTCAATGAATTCAAGGAAGTGATGATGAAAGAATTCGAGATGACTGACATGGGGCTCATGGCGTACTACCTTGGCATTGAAGTTAAGCAACAAAAGGATGGAATCTTCATTTCACAAGAAAGCTATGCAAAAGAGATCTTGAAGAAGTTCAAGATGGAGAACTGTAAGCCGATAAGCACACTAACGGAATATGGAATCAAGATGTCCAAACATGAAGAAGGCGAAAGTGTAGATCCAACATTCTTCAAAAGTTTGGTGGGAAGTCTACGCTATCTAACTTGCACGAGGTCTGATATTCTTCATGCAGTTGGATTGGTTAGTCGCTACATGGAATCTCCAACAACCACCCATTTTAAAGCTGCAAAGAGAATTCTTCGCTATCTGAAGGGTACAATTGATTTTGGCTTGTTCTATTCAGTTTCTAATAATTATAATCTTGTTGGATATAGCGATAGTGATTGGGGTGGAGACATAGATGATCGAAGGAGTACTACTGGATTCGTATTTTTCATGGGAGATACTGCTTTCACATGGATGTCAAAGAAACAACCGATTGTCACATTGTCCACTTGTGAAGCGGAATATGTTGCTGCTACCTCATGCATTTGTCATGCAATTTGGCTTAGAAATCTACTAAAGGAGATAGGTTTAATATAAGAAGAGCCGACCAAGATTTGTATCGACAACAAGTCAGCCATTGCCTTAGCAAAGAATCCAGTATTCCATAATCGAAGCAAACACATTGATATTCGCTACCACTATATAAGAGAGTGTGTTGCAAGAAAGGATGTGCAAGTTGAATATGTGAAGTTACAAGATCAAGTTGCCGATATTTTTACCAAGCCACTGACAAGTGAAGACTTCATAAGATTAAGAAATTTACTAGGGGTCATAAGATCAAGTTTAAAAAGGGGTGTTGGATTATAAACTTGATCCATTATGGGAGCCCAAATCTAAATCCAATTGGAGTCCAAGTTCATAATAAAGGTCCAAAATTATAAGTCATCTACCTAGAATTTTCTAGAGTGTAGTAATTATGCATGTGAATCATTTGGTAACTTAAAATATTATTAGAAGGATGGAGAAGAATGAGGTGTATGGTTATTATAATTTTGGATTAGTTTATTTGTGTGGTATAGAATTCTTAAGTAGTATAAATACCCCTCCCCATTTTAGTTTTAGACATTAAGAAAAATTAAAATCTTCTAAGTGAGTGAAGAAGTAAAGTTTTATAAGAGTGGGTTGTAGTTTATTGTTTGTTGAGTGAGAGTGTTTTTGTAATATTTGCTTGAGTTTGAATAAAAATTGTTTGTGTGAGCATTTTATTTCCAACAGTCAAGTGGCAAACTCTAACTAACTGCTCCAGCTCAGCTAATAAAGCTAACAACACTAACTTCTACTGTTGAATAAATATGCTTGTGCGTCTCTGAAAATCTGCATGCAGATCACTTGAAAGCTTGTATGAGTTTGCACACACACTAGCATACGATCCTTCTCTGATTGTACAGACTAAAAATAAAATAAAATTGAACCCTGACTCCTATTTTTCCGTATTCCAACTATTATTAAGAAATTAAAGCACCGATCTGTCACATTAAGGAGATCACATTAGGTTAAAAGATTTAAAATAGTACTACTGTCTAGTAAAAGAAAAGCGAAGATAAAAAAAAAGTGCATGACTTTATTTTTCGACAAAATAGTGTGGAAAGTTATATTAATTAGTAAGAGTGACACGACCAACGACAGCCTAATGGTTCTTAATTTTCAAAGTAATAATAAACAAAGACCTCCCTAAGTGGAATTTAAGGAAATATTTATGGAATTGGGTAGAAGCCCAAAATTCCTCCGTTTGATAATATTGGTAAAACAAGTTCACCAAAAACATAGAAGGCATTAAAGAAGTCCAACATTTTCAAAGGGCTTTCCCACAAACCTGATAAAATTCGAGACCATTTACCAAATTTTCTAGGATAGGGTATAAATTGATTAAGTGGAGAACATGAGCTATACACCTATTTTGCATATAGGTTAAGAAAAATAATGACAACTTTTCGATCTTTATATATATATATATATATATATATATATATACGTGAAGTTGGCTAAGTTCATTGTTTCTAGAGTCCTAAGCGTACTATAATAAATTTTTAAAATAAATTTATGAGAAATGTAACCTGTAAAATTCTAGTGACATGGCAGCCACCTGTTAATTACTCCCACTTCATTTAGGAAAAAAGAAAAAATCTCATTTGGTTAGGGCTGCTAATTAGAATATGTTTTTTTATATGAAGTAAAGCAAATTCTTGCAATTTAAGTTTTAAGGATAATGTGTCATCCTTAGGTGTTAAAATGTCGACTTCCCCATATAGTAAAAATTATATATATATAAGTTCATTGTTTTTAGAGTCCTAAGCCTACTACAATAAATTTTTAAAATAAATTAATGAGAAATGTAACCTATAAAATTATAGAGACGTGGCAGCCCCCGGTTAATTATTCCCACTTTATTTAAGAAAAAAGAAAAGAATTCTTATTGGGTTAGGGGTGGTAATTAGAATATGTTTTTTATACGAAGAAAAGCAAATTCTTGGAAATTAAGTTTTTAGGATAATGTGTCATCCTTGTGTGTTAATATGTCGACTTCTCTATATAGTAAAAATTCAGTAACTCACACCAATTCCTTCCTTCTCTGATAGACAACCACCACATGTTGTTATTTGACTTACACTAATATCTTCATCTACTTCTATAAATTTAGGAACAAAACCATTGGAGTGAACAGACTACGAGTTAACAATTAAAAGGCTTCTTTTCAAGGGATGCACAGAAAGCCTGTTGTTTGCCATGAATAGTTTCATTTTCCAAATTTTATGGGCTCTACTCTTCTTCGCCCTTCATTCCTCAGCTCACACTCATTACTATTTCAGGGTAACTTTACCAATTTTTCTTGAACGTCCACTCCTATTTAATTGTCAAATATATATGCAGTTTTGCTGGATTTTGGGCACTAATGTAAGATATATAATTAATGACATTATCTAATTAATTAACTTGCTCAATTATTTTTTTATTTTTTTATAGGTGAAGGAAGCTCCATATACAAGATTATGCAGCACAAAGAAAATCCTGACAGTAAATGGAAAATTTCCAGGCCCCGCTATACATGTCCAAAAGGGTGAAACAATTTTTGTCACCGTCCATAACATGGGAAAATATAACATTACTGTTCATTGGTACGATATTTTTTTTTAGAAAATTATTTTAGTGCTTGAAGGATGATTCAGTGCATTTATGGTATGTTTGTTGATTCAGGCATGGAGTGAAACAACCTAGGAATCCATGGTCGGATGGTCCTGAATACATTACACAATGTCCGATACAACCTGGAGCAAAGTTCAAGCAAAAGGTAGCATTCACAACGGAAGAAGGGACCCTTTGGTGGCATGCTCACAGCGATTGGTCACGTGCTACGGTCCATGGAGCTATCATTATTTATCCTAAATATGGAACTTCTTATCCTTTTCCAGAACCTGATGCTGATGTCCCTATTGTTTTAGGTAAATTTCGCTAATTTCAGTAAACTATATCAATTATCATAATATATAGTGTATTATTTTTCTTCTTCTAATCAATCCGATATATGCTAATTTTCAAAACTAATTAATATAAGTAGGAGAATGGTGGAAGAGAGATATAGTGCAAGTGTTTGAGAGTTTTGTAAGGTCTGGAGGCCAACCCAATGCGTCTGATGCTTTCACTATTAATGGTCAGCCTGGTGATCTGTTTCCATGCTCAAAATCAGGTACTCTGTATGATTCGGTTCCTAGCTACTCAAAACCGAACAAACTAAGCTACTTGAGAATAGAACCTGACTGAATCGATTTTACATAAAGAACCCAACCGAACAGAAATTAATTCCCAACATGTAATTACAGGAACATACAGGCTAGTTGTGGAGAGAGGCAAGACCTATCTACTGCGTATGGTAAATGCTGCGATGAATGATATTCTATTCTACCAGGTGGCAAACCATTCCCTGACGGTGGTCGGAGCAGACGGAAGCTACACCAAGCCATCCACAAGTGATTACGTAGTAATAGCACCAGGGCAAACAATGGATGTTCTATTACATGCTAATCAAAAACCCGGCCAATACTACATGGCTGCTAGGTCTTACACAAGCAACCCAAACATATATTTTGATAACACAACCACAACTGCCTTAATCCAATATAATGAAGACTATACTCAATCTTCATCTCCTATCTTGCCCCAATTCCCTGCTTTTAATGACACAAATGCTGCCTTCGCCTCTTCCACTATCCTCAGGAGTTTAGCCACCAAAGACCATCCTGTTAATGTTCCATTAGAGATCACTACGAAAATTTTTACCACTATTTCTCTTAATACCTTCCCTTGCCCTGGAAATCGATCTTGTGAAGGCCCAAATACCACAGTTTTGTCAGCTAGCATGAGTAATATAAGCTTTCAGAACCCATCAATTGATGTGCTTGAAGCTTACTATTACCATATCCGGGGATTGTCCGGTTATAATTTTCCCAGCTATCCGCCACTTATTTTTAATTTTACTGAGCCATTTTTGCCACTGATACTGCAAACACCAAGAGGAGGGACGGAGGTTAAAGTTCTGCCATTCAATTCCACAGTGGAAGTTGTTTTTCAAGGTACAAGTTTGATTGGAGGAATTGATCATCCTATGCATCTTCATGGTTTTAATTTCTATGTTGTTGGGTGGGGATTTGGAAATTTCGACAAGGATAAAGACCCTCAAAATTACAATCTTGTCGATCCTCCTTTTCGAAATACTGTCTCCGTACCTATAAATGGCTGGGCTGCGGTTCGATTTTCTGCCCAAAATCCAGGTACTTGACTACCTCCTTTTATCCTGATTATAAATTTTTTTGTCTACATGTAAAGTAAATTAATTAAAAAAAAGGCAATTTTCATTAAAAAAAAACTTTTACTTTCATTTTGAATTAAAGTAATCTTATTCTTTTTTTTCTTAATTTTTAAATATATATACTTTTAATTTCATATTAAATATAGCAACTTTCTATTTCATATAAAATGTAGTATCGAGAGGTATTTAATTTGGTTTTTTAGTAATATAACACTCCGAACTTTTTATTATTATTTGACACTGCTAATATGTATTAATATGTATATGTAACATTTAGTTTTTTTTAAATAGATTTGTGCTAATCTAGTTATATAAACGATTCTCATATATATCGATCTTGTTTTGTTTACATGCATCTAGTCCACATACAATTAGTTTTGAATAGATATATTTACATCTATATAAACTTAGATTGCTTTTAGGCTTAGAGCTAAATCTTCTGATAGCTAGTTCTACTTAAATCTAGGTAAATCTATGAAAATCTATGAAAATCTAGTTTATTTTGAGTTTTAGGCTAGTTTTGCCCAAATCTTTGTATTTTTTTTAATTTATTAATATATGTTAACAATGCTAAATAAAAAAAAAATAGATTCAAAGTGTCACATTACTGCTGAACCAAATTAAAATTTTTTTGATAATACATTTGATATACAATTGAATTGAAAGTATATCTATTTAAAAGTTAAAAAAAATATTTTATATAAGATTTTTTTATGTAATTTACTTATAAAAAAATTACGGACAATTTCCATAATTAAAAAAAAAAACCTCAGTCGTTATTACTATTACTGTTAGTTACTACTTAATTACATTTTTTTTATGGGACAGGAGTTTGGTTTTTACATTGTCATTTTGAAAGGCACCTTACTTGGGGTATGAATACTGTCTTTATCGTTCTGAACGGCAACCACCGCAAAGAAAGGTTGCTTCCTCCACCACGTGATCTGCCTCCTTGTTAAATTTCGAATTGAATGTTGTTCTTATTTTATAGTTTGTATTCTATTTTATATGATTAAAAGCTTCAATAATTGCCCACGACATGTATTCTAATGGCATTAAAAGGCTTAGCTCTTTCCAAAATCTTGGTTTCAAGACCCACTAGAAAGGAAAAAAAAAAATCCCTTCAACAATTTGGGTGGGAACCAATATTATAAAGGATAAGCAGCCATTAGTACTAGAAACATTTCTAGTACTCTTTAGTGATTCAGGTAATGGAAGTTACGCATTTTTAATTCATCTTCAGTTATCAATCCTGGCAAAGATCAATGAGAATGGTACGTTCTTCTTAAAAATAAGCACAAATTTGTCGAAATTTCCAAATGCCCACCCAACAACGTAGAAACTATAACCATGAAAAGGCATAGAATGATCAAGTCCACCAAGCAAACTTGTACCTTGGAAAACAATTTCCACAGTGGAATTGAAAGGTCTCTTCTTGGTATTTGTAGTATCAATGGTGAACGGTAAAACAAAAAATCAGTGGTAGATAACTAGTACTTTAGCCTTCTACCGATTGCCCCAATTGAATGGCCTCTTCTTGGTTTACTAGTATTTTAGCCGTCTACCGAGAACTTGACTATTGTTGACGCCGGCCTATTAAATTCAGTTTGGCCAAGTCATGCTGAGCTCTGTTCCTCGTAGCCCAGTCTGGACCGAAATAATGTGCCTGCTGAAAAAGAGAATCCCATCAATGGAATTAGGGTTTATGGCCAAGGAAGCCACATGTCCAAGATTCTCTGCAATCTCTTGACATTTATTCTCATCTACTTTCCTTGTCCTATACTCTTCTCGTCATTTGACCTTTCCTGTAATAAGCTTGTCATTTACTTGAACTTTAAGCTTTCACTTTTCTATTCTAAAGCTTGAATCTCAATGAAATCAATTATTCAGTCATAGTTTCGGGAAAGCTTTAAATAATTTTCACCTTATAAAACTGACCGAACTTGTATCCTACTTGTCTTAGTATTCAGACCACGTATCGCAAATTGGAAGATTTTAGGCTTTGGTGCTAGGCTTTTAGGACTGATAGCATATCCATTTTTGGACCTTGTTACTTAACCATGGACCAACCCCATTGTTTACCAGGATTCACCAAAGGTGTGAACAATTATATATAAAGTTAATTTTTTCAACACAATATATAAAAAGGAGGGAGATATATAGTTGAAAAGGTTCGACAACGAAACTTTTTCCTAGTTCTCGAAGAGAGCGTGTTATCATGCTTAAGCTTAATTGACAACTATGAAGTTAATTAGTTAAATACATATGGTGGATATGGATATATATTATAATAAGGTGTTCCTTTTCCTTTTTCTTAAGTCCATACATAGCAAAGAGTAAGCTGGGTCCTCCTTATTTCAGACCTCTTTGTTGTAGATTAAAGATATTGATTGAATCATTACAAACCCCATCCTTAGACATGTGGGTGACCAATTTCCTGAGAATGTTAGACGCGATAGCTATAGGGTTGTTGGTTATGATACGGGTGATGTGGTGGTTATGATTTGGTGAATATACGGTTGTTGGTGCGTGGAGGGAGAAGGGCTTTTTCGCAAAAAAGGATGGAACTTAGAGTGAATTGAAAAAAATTTCCATTTTAGGGTAATCAAATTCAAAAAATAGTGGCCAATTGTTGTCCGCTCCTCCAAACGGTGGACAACCTGCTTGAGAACTTAAATTAATCGTATGCTCACATGTTGAAAAGGACAAGTTGCGTAGAGAGTATGATTTGCTCATGAATCATTATGATTAAACTTGACAATTTTTTTTTCACCCATTGTAGATAGCAAATTTTAATCAATAGATTGTCATTTTTTTGTACCAAAAAAAAAATCATTGTGGTAAAAAAATATCAATATATTTTAATAAGATAGTTATTAAATTGAGCTACAAATCTTATGTTGAAAATAATTGAATTTCAAATACAATAGTGATCATCACGAAAACTTGAATCAATGGTCATCAATAATTGAATTTCAAACACAATAGTCATCCATAATTAAATCGATTGTCAATTTGTTTTGTAGTATATATCATATTTTTAGAGGGAATCCATTCACTTCATATTTCTAATAAAATAAATAAACACTCATGCATGCATAGTAGTTGATGTCTTCATTGATTCATTTTTTGAAAAATTAATCCATTCACTTAATCTCTTTGCAGGGAATACATTGACTCACTTTTTTATTAAAAAAAAAAGTTTTAACAATTATATATAAAATGTTATATAAGAAATTTTATTTTTATTTGAAAAAAATGCCTAAAAAATAAAAAAATAATAATATGTCTACTTGTTGAATAGACGGATAATAATTTGTTCACTGTTTTAACAAGCGGACAACTTTGTCCGCCTATTGAACTGGTGGACAAATTGACGTCCACATATTCAACAAGCGGGCAACTTCTTTAACTGTTCCTTTTTTGCCATGTCAACAATTTCCATTATAAAATAGGAAATATTT
Source organism: Triadica sebifera (assembly GCA_023653625.1). Taxonomy (NCBI): domain Eukaryota; kingdom Viridiplantae; phylum Streptophyta; class Magnoliopsida; order Malpighiales; family Euphorbiaceae; genus Triadica; species Triadica sebifera. The sequence goes on along the minus strand of CM042901.1, from coordinate 10,477,378 downwards.
TGCAAAATATTATAAATTAAGAATTTCTCAAATTCTCGTCCTAACACAACCAGCTTATTTTGGGAAAATACCCAAGGGAGAATTAATAATATTGGATTTCCAATAAATTTTAGCTTATTGGTACTAGTCTGATAATCAGGATTATGAGGTTTCAAATTCGAATTTCCAGTTGAACTCCTTATAAAAAAAATAATATTGAATTTCGATTGTAGTGGAGAAAATACACATTAATTGTTCACCGGTTTAATCTTAATTTAGAACTAACAGTGGCCAGGTAAATAAAAGGTCAAGATCATATAATTATTGACGTATTATTAGGAGCACTCATGTGGGAACTAAAGTGAAACTCATACTGAACAGGAGCAACTTACTTAGAGAACACGAAGATAAAGCGCATAAATGTGATTAATGGTCTGATATTGGGGTTTCTGTTTATGAATGTGGTGCTCATGATATTATATAATGAAGTTACCTACTATGATCTTTGTTGTATGTTCTTGCATCAACAGCATATATATCCTTCTTTTTTTTTGAAAGAAGCAGCATATATATCCTTAATATGCTATAATCCTAAACACTTTATTATTTATTTATTTATTGGTTTTTATTCTTTCATTTGACATATATATTATGCTCTTGTACTTCATTATTCTCCCTATTATATCTTTTTTAATTTACCAGCATGAAACTGGTAAATAATGCTCCCAATAGTGACAATACATGTTTGGTAAAAATATACTAGTCGTTGTTATTTATATGTTAAATGGAAATTAGTGAATTCTTACTTTTACTTTTAATATAATTTATACTTAATATATTACAGTACATATATAATAAATAACAAATATAATTTTTAAAATAACAAATATATATATATATATATATATATATATACACGAATGAACATTTACTATTTTAATTATTTTTAATAATAATTCATATTTATTTATATATTAGTTTTATAATTATAAATAATTTATTAATTAAAAATTAACTTAAATATAATTATTTGTAATTAATAAATTAATTTTAAAAGAATATTATGGTGCAAATAAAAATAAAATTAAATCAGTTGCATACCATGCTGATGGAAAAAAAAAAACATCCAAATGGAACTTTTGGAATTTAGTTGCTGATTGAGCCTATAATAAGTTATAAATTACTAATTGGAATATCTTACAAAAAAAAAAAATTGGGAAGCTGTTAGATATGAAAGTATTGTACAGTTGATAATTAATGACTATTCTCAAAACCTTTAAACCACTTCCCATGTGTACTTAATTTTCCTTTTCTGAGTTGGATTGACAAGTGATTATATAGTTGATAATTAAATGACTGTTAAAAGATATTTCGTTTTTGGGAGACTGTATAAGATATTAGCTTTTAATTTTAATATATGATATTGTTCTTTCAATTTGCTTACATTCTTGAAGTATGTTTTTGCTCTACATTCGACATATATAACATTCACTTATTAAAACAATCTTTCAGGCCCTGCGCAAATACGACTAATAATCAATGAATTTGGATGAAAAACTTTTGATTGAGAAACAACCCAACGGCAACTAATTGATGGGAGTTCTCTTTCAAATGTTGGTTTGACCTTTGTGAGTGATATACAGGAAGTGAGAGTCAGATTGGCTTGTGAAAAAAATATTTGCCGATTGCAGGATTTAGTTGGAAAATTTCTGTTGATTAGTTCTTAAATAGCATAGGTTAAATTGCCGAGAAACAAATTTCCAAGTACGAAATATTCCTTTGCGATTCGTTGGTAAATTTTCTACCAGGCGGTAATATTATTAGCAAGTGCGCGAACGACGTTGTTTAGTAAAAGAAAACGAAGATAAAACAGAGTGCATGAATTCCTTTTTCTGCAAAATAAAGTAAAATTAGTAAGAGATGAGTGTTTATTACATTTCTTATTTATTTTTTCTATTATTTTTTCCATTATTTGACCGATATTATCTCTATTTTTACACATATGAGTCTTATATCATTCGAAATTGGAGTATTTACCACTCACATAACAAAGGGTAATAAAAGAGAAAATAATAAGTATTTCTCTAGCCAAAAATAATAACCTACTTGCGTTGTTTTTTTTATGGTGTGTATAAGTGTGAACATGAGAAAGCCGAACAAAAACAAAAAAATTTATTCCACCTTTTATATATGTGCTGCCACAAAAATTTAAAGAAAAATAAAAGAAATAAAATAACAGAGTACTTGGAAATGAAAATGATAAATACTTCCCAATGGACAATCTTTTTTTTTTTGAGAAATTCTTATGCATAGTTAATTTACCACGTTATTTGTATATTAATTCAATCACATATTAATACTCATTTACTAATTTTATTCATATTAATCGATATACAATATAACAATTAATAAATCTGCATACATATCATTGTATTGTTAGATTAATCTACATATTGCGTGCTAAATACAAGGCTGGCTTAAGAATTTGTGTGATCCTAAAAAGAGTTAATTAGAGACCCTTTAATGTTATAAAAAAAATTAAAGTTATTCAAATTTTACTTTTCTTACTTTTTTTGATATCCAAATTCACTAATTAAAATTTCATATTCAAATTTAGAAAGCAATTCTTTTAGGAAAAAAAAAAAAAGAAATTAACTTTAAGTAGATTAGTTACACAATATTAAAATAGAAAAGTATGAAAAATAAAATTAAAAATAAGTTATTTATTTTCTCGGTGCAAGTTAAGAAAGTAACCTATTAGTTAGCAGTATTTAAGTCAATTTACTAATTAATCGTTTAAACTATAAAAATCAAACTTACCTAAATCAATTTTCAAATCATAAATAATTAGTTGATTAAATTTAATAAAATAATATACTTATTTCTTTTATATAATTAATAATTTTTATTAACGGCACCAATGGGCAGTCTTATTAAAGATTAAAAATCGAATTCTTCATGATGTAAGTATTGACGTCATGCTTTCACAAGAAAAAAAAAAAAGTATTTATGTCTTTATCCAAATTTTACAACCGCATCCATAAATTAAAGGTGATTTAATTAGTTTTGAAGAAACCAAACAAAGTGTAAAATTACTTATAAAGCTAATCAACAAAGACCTCCCTAAGTGGAATTTAATGAAATTTAGAATTGGGTAAAGGCCCAAAATTTCTTTCTTTGATAATGATATAATATATATTCGGCAAAAAGTTAAAAAGGCTCGTTTCCAATATTTTCACGATATCTGAAAATTGATCCATTTTACCTAATTTTCTGAGATAGTGTATTAGTTATATATAGAATACATATTGAGTAAGTGGAGAATAAGAATTCTCTTTCAATATAGGTTAATTAAGACATTAAATATTGACAATTTGCGATTCAATCTTTTGCATCAAGTTGAAGGTTTCCAGCCTACTATAACAATTGTCAATGACTAACTGATATGTGAGAATCGACTTCACCCCAAAAGTCCAAAGCTATGGATGAGAAATCCAATATTTATTTAGCCCATTTTTAGTATTAATATTTAAAAATAAAGGAATTTATTAATAATAATATTTATTTAGCTCATATTTATAAATCTTTCGGCAATTTACACCTTATCCAATTATACCCTTATCCATGAAAATAGCTCAATTATATTTTATTTAATGATTTAATTTTTTTTAACTATTATCAAACATATTTGCTCTTAACCCATATGTTTTTAAATTTTTGCAAATAAAATTTTCTAATTTCATAAAATTTATATCTTATATATATATTGACATAGAGGAAACTATCAAATATGTTGATTCACATACGAATACCAGAATTGATCTTTTATAATTTATTAATTCTACGGATACCAAGAAATAGACATTAAAATTCGTTGATTTCCAAATGAAATACCGAAATCTAGAATAAAATTAGAATTTTTCTTATTTCAAATGTAAAATTGTCCAAACAAATTGGAAAAAAATTATATTATTTCAAATAAAATCCTAATTTATAAAAAGCCAAAATAATGCCCAAACCAAAACCTTAGGAAAATCTAAAGAAAACACTAAATTGACACTAAAAGCCGAATAAAAATTTTAAAATCTCTGAAACTGCTTTAAACGATTGAATTTTAGTCCAAAAACTAGCCGTTACAAGTAAATTCAATAACGTGTGTACATATTTGAATAGATTTCGATTTGATATATTATGACCCATAACTCAATTGAAATAAAAAATTATAGCCTTCCAAAGTTAATTTGTGAGCCAAACTCATCTATTTCTTATCCAAACATTCCGGAAACCTCAAACTTCCTTCATCTATACGCATCATATATATTTAGTCCTTCGTAAACATAGGCTAAATGAGGACACATATGAATAAAAAGTTTAAAAGGCAAATCTTATGTTATTAGGAAAAGCTAATTGTGTATTCAAATTAAAGATAAAATGGAATATGGGCAACAATAACATAAAAATAACGGTCAAAAAATTACATGGGTATGTTTTAGGAGAGAAAAGACGACGACAAAAAAAAAAAAAAGAAGTAACTACTTTTTCTATTAAATAAATTCTCACCAATCAATCACACAGTGAGAGTTTGAACAGTCACTTTTCATATGATTTTTACTAACATTATATTCTTCAAGACAAATAAGAAATAAGAACGCTATTTATACAAGAAAAAATCTATTTGGGCAAGTAGAATGCGTCTGATACAGCAGAAGACATTAAGATGAAATGATGTCCGACAATCATGTAATTATGTCCTTAAATTAAGCTAATAATTAAAGACTCCATAATCTTGATTCTTGAACACAATCACCCTATCTATCTCCATTATTATGCTAACTTAATCGATGGACCTTTAAACTGGATTATTTTTTTAATTAAAAATTGTCATAATATATACACTTCAAAAAATTCAAACTATAATTTAATTATACTCTTTCTTAGGGGTGAGAACATTTAACCTATTAAGCAGTCATTTAAAAAAATTAAAAATTTTCATTGGGTTAGGGCAGGTAAGAATATTTTTTGATACTAAGAATAGCAAATTATTGGAATTTATCCTTAACTTACATGTTAATATCTTTCCTGCTTCAATAGGCGATTCAGCTCCAAATCTTGTTATTCACCAATTTCCATTAATATCTTCATCACTATCTTCTATAAATTCAGGAAAATCATTTGAGGAGATCGACCACGAGTCACAAGCTTCTTTTCAAGAGAAAGAGGGGGAGCTAGCAAGAACATGTTGCTCGCCATGAATACTTTTAGTTTCCAAATTTTATGGGCTTTGCTCTTTTTCACCCTCCATTCCTCGGCTCACACTAATTACTATTTCAGGGTAACTTTACTGTAACGTCCTCTTTCATATATCTAATGTAAAATGTACAACGATATTATCTAATTAATTAACATGATGATCAATTATATATGTTTTACAGGTGAAGGAAACTCGATATACAAGATTATGCTGCACAAAGAAAATCCTGACAGTAAATGGGAAATTTCCAGGCCCCACCATACGTGTCCAAAAGGGTGAAACAATTTTTGTCACCGTCCATAACATGGGAAAATATAACATTACCATTCACTGGTCCGATTTTTTTTTTTTTTTTGATTTTTTAGAACACAATTTTTACTGGTTCAGTGGATTTATGTTATGTGTGTTGATTCAGGCATGGAGTGAAACAACCTAGGAATCCATGGTCGGATGGTCCTGAATATATTACCCAATGTCCGATCCAACCTGGAGCAAAGTTCAGGCAAAAGGTAATTTTCTCAATGGAGGAAGGGACCCTCTGGTGGCATGCTCACAGCGATTGGTCACGTGCTACTGTCCATGGAGCTATCATTATCTATCCCAAATATGGAAATTCTTATCCTTTTCCAGAACCTGATGCTGAAGTGCCTATCATTTTAGGTAAAATTTTGCCAATTTCAGTAAGACTATATTTATTATCATACATAGTATTCGTTTTCTTATTCTTATTCTAATAAATATTATATATACTAATTTCCAAAACATATTAATGTGTGCAGGAGAATGGTGGAAGAGAGATATAATGCAAGTTTTTGAGAGTTTTGTTAGGACAGGAGGTGACCCCAATGCATCTAATGCTTTTACCATTAATGGTCAGCCTGGTGATTTGTATCCATGCTCAAAATCAGGTATTCATCTCCCCCACATTAACTAATTAACTTTATAGTCCTCAATCAGGTTTTAGCTTGATGGTAAGTTCTCTTTCTCCCTAAGTACTTGTAATTCTTAATTATAAACCGAAAAGTTACATTGGGTGCGCATTCTGTCAATTGGGTAATTTGTAACAGGCTGAACTTTTTAAAACGTAGAACTGAATTAGCCGAATTTGATTTAACATAAAGAACCCAACTGAACGGAAATTAATTTCGGACACGTTATTGCAGGAACATACAGGCTAATTGTGGAGACAGGCAAGACCTATCTACTGCGTATGGTAAATGCGGCAGTGAACAGTATTCTATTCTACCGGGTGGCGAACCATGCCCTGACGGTGGTCGGAGCAGATGCAAACTACACAAAGCCATTCACAAGTGATTACATAGCAATATCACCGGGGCAATCCCTGGATGTTCTATTACATGCTAATCAGAAATCTGGCCAATACTACATGGCTGCCAGAATTTACAATAGCAACCCCAACATAAATTTTGATAACACAACCACAACTGCCATAATCCAATACAAGGAAGATTATTCTCCATCTTCATCTCCTATCTTGCCCCACCTTCCTGATGTTAATGACACAAATGCTGCCTTTGCATTTTTCAGCAGCCTCAGGAGTTTAGCCACTAAAGACCATCCTGTTAATGTTCCATTAGATATTACTACAAATATTTTCACTACCATTTCTATTAATGCATTTCCTTGCCCTGGAAATCGATCGTGTGAAGGCCCAAATACAACTGTTTTGGCAGCTAGCATGAACAATATAAGCTTTCAGAACCCATCAATTGATGTGCTTGAAGCTTACTATTATCATATCCGGGGAGTCTTCGGATATAATTTTCCCAGTTATCCACCCCTGATTTTTAATTTTACTGAGCCATTTTTGCCATTGATACTGCAAATACCAAGAAGAGGGACGGAGGCTAAAGTTCTGCCATTCAATTCCACAGTGGAAGTTGTTTTCCAAGGTACAAGTTTGCTTGGGGGACTTGATCATCCTATGCATCTTCATGGTTTTAGTTTCTACGTTGTTGGGTGGGGATTTGGAAATTTCGACAAAAATAAGGATCCTCAAAATTATAATCTTGTTGATCCTCCTTTCCGAAATACTGTCTCTGTGCCTATAAATGGCTGGACCGCTATCCGATTTTCTGCTCGTAATCCCGGTAATTAACATCTATTTATATTTTTATTATAAAATACTTGCCTAAACTTAATTTATAACTAACTCAAAAGACCATATATAGGCAAAATTAACCTTGGTGATTACTATTACTATTAGTTACTAATTAGTAAATTTGTTTTTTAATAATGAGACAGGAGTTTGGTTTGTACATTGTCATATCGACAGGCACATGACTTGGGGAATGGACACAGTTTTTATCGTTCTGAATGGCAAGGATCCCAAAGAAAGGTTGCTTCCTCCTCCACCTGACATGCCTCCTTGTTAAATTTTCAATTGAATATGTTCGTATTATAGAAGGGGTTTGTAATTCTGTATGTTTTATATGCTTAAAAGCTTCAATAATCTGTGAGCGAACCAATAGATTTATTTATATCTGAAAACATGCTATAATTGATTTTATATAAAATTTGTAAACCTGTTTTAGTGAAGTAAACCTCTGTTATGTAGGATTCAACTTCTTTTATTTTCAATTATGCGATCATGTGGTATAGCAATAAATCCATTTTTTCTTTAATTAAAAAAAAAAAAGAACAGTAACAATAAACCCATTTGTACAAAAAAAAAATTATAAAATAAACTTTCAATAAATTCTCAACAATGAAAATAAATTTTGATCTAATTTCACTGTGCCATAGTTATTTACAGAACAATTACAAATTCTAGTAAAAAATAAAGCCCTGTGATTTAAATCGTAGTCATAGGATTAAGATTGAAGATATGTAGATATAAGTTCCTCTGTCTATATAAATTGTGCCGTTTTGAAAAGAAAAGAAAATCTGGTAAACCCTTTTCAACAATTTTTTTTTATATAAGAATTCCGACTGAGATTCAAATTCGATTTCTCACAATCTTGATCACCAGACAAATATCATTGAGTTTAAAACTTATTGGTAATACTTTTTTAAGAGAGCCACAAGAAAACTAAGAATCATCCTCATATGGGTATAACACCCCCATATCCCACCAACACGTGATAGGATAAGAGAAATTTATGTCAATCTCCTCCCATAAAACGTTTAATATTGAAAATCAAAACACATGTTTATTTTATTTTATTTTATTTTTTTATTTTATTTTATTATTTCAACACATTTTCAACCATCATATTGCTATAATAAAGGAATATTATGAATATTTTATATATAAAAGTATTATTTTACAAAACTACTCATACTCATTTAAAAGCAAAATTAAGTTTACATATAATACGGAAATATACATAACAAAAGAATAAAAGTGTGGAACCCACTTTGTTAATATTGTTATTGTTTTACTGGTTTAAGACCCATAAACTTTATTTATTACTTTTAGCTATAGATTTTTCTTCATTAAATCTGTATAAGAGAAACTCTCACAGTAAGCATTAAATTTAATAGTATATACAAAGAAGTAATATATTATAAAAATGATCATACAACAATATGCGATCATTTTTTTTGTTAAAATCAACTTCTTTTATTTAAACTTATTATTTAATCATTACTTGCAAAACTCATTTTTATTTATAACGCTCTACATGCACGAACATCAATATATAAGCAATCACACATACTCTTTAATTTATGTTCTTTTTTTAAAAAAAAAAACTAATACCGAATATCTACTTCTTTCTTTTAAATTTTTTTATTGTGCCAAGATACATAGATCATATACTAAAAGATAGTAAAGCGAAATAAATATATAGCGTCATAGAACAATGTATACCCAAATATATAATAGGCAATAAATTGCCTACAGGCGTTAAACACCTATGAGCATTATGATCTACGGACACTGTGACCTATAAGCACAAAGCTTACAGGCTTTACAACCTATTATTTCTAATTAATATGTCAGTCTATCTATCCATTCTAATCTAGATTATGCACATTTTATAACTCAATTCCAAATGATCATAAGTATTTTTTTTCTTTTAAATTATATTATTGTATTTTTATATTTTAATTTATAGTGCAACATTACATTTTGTCATATAATATACATTCCAAGTATTAATTCATAATTCTTTTTTCTTACTAATTTTATGGGTCTAATGGCTCAATTGATTATATAATTATTCAATGTAAGTATCATTAATATTAAATTTCCAATTTACAATCTACCCTGTTTGTGATAGTTTTTATGCTTTGTTTGAATCTCAATTTGATCTCATTCGAATTAAATTAAATGGTCTTCTAAAGAATTATAGCTCAAGATCTTAAATTTAATTTTCAATTTAATCACTTAATTCTAAACTTTGTAGCAAAAGTTACATCTATTTGAATACTAACTGCTCACTGAAATTTTATCTAAAATTTTTCGAGACAAATATGAAATCATATATTTATGCCCAAATTAAATATAGTTACGGTCAAAATCAGGTTTCATTTTCTCACGAAAGGTTTAGCTCTATGTATTAAGTTTTCTTGAACACCTATGGCATGTAAAGACACCATCAAACTCTAACCCCTATTTTTTCTCTCCACAAACCCTAAAAATTATCTCTCTTCAAAATCCAACTCTAAATGAGTTTAAAACTTCATTTTTCATTAGAGAAAAATATAGAGATAAAGAAAAATATCTCACCTTTTACCCTTTTCTTTCTATGGTCAAACCACTAAGGCTTTCTCTCTACTATTTTCTTGCTTGTTTCTCTTTCTTTTTGCTTTCTTAAGCTTTTTCAAACCTTTCCATGCATAAGACTATCTTTTTTTTATGTCTTTATCTCTCTCTTTCTCACTTTCTCTCTCTTCACAAGGTTGGCTATGGTAGAAAGATAGAGAAATGGGTAAAGAAGGATGGGTTGCATAATTTTTTATCAAAGAAAATGGTAAGGAAGAAGAAGAAAGAAAGAAAAAGAAAAGAAATACAAATTTTCAATGGTGGATCCACTTAATATAAAAATCTTAATATTTTGGCTAATCTCACTCTAATGTATTAATTCCCCTTCTATAATGGTATGGAAGGCCATCACTTATTTGAAGTGTCAAAAATTATGTTTAAATGGTAAATAAATCACTTAATCCTCCAATTTTGTTGTAAATTATAAATTTATGTTAAAACTTCCAAAATTTTGCATTTAGGTCATTTACCATGTTTAACATCTTTACATCCATCAATTACTTTAATAATCATTTTCTATAATTATTTATCATAACCTTAATTTGATCAAATCAAAATTCAAATTTAAATTCTGATCGAACCAACATATCGATTTAGCAACACATGGACTAGGAGTCTAAAATAGTGGATAAGACAATAAGAGACTTCAACAAGGTCACCAAGAAAAGGAGTTATACACTAGCTAGGAGACTATCATACCATACCATTCAATCATGCTCATTAAAGGTCATATTAGCAAGATGGTCTTCAACAACATTAGCTTCTCAAAAAATATGAAAATATTTACTTCCCAATTTTGATTCAAGAGGAATCTAATGCACACCAACAAATTTTCATTTTGCAAAGAATTGGAATTGTCCGAATTCAAAATTGCGACTACAGCCACAATATCTACCTGATCATGAACTCTCCTCCAGCCTCTCTCCCAAGGGCTTTTCAAACCAATGTATAAGCTCCATAATTCTGCAATATTAAATCTCATAAAAACATTTAAAAAGTAAGAGTTATTTAATGAAATTTAATTGTAACTATTCATTTATAATTGAATGATTAAATTACCTATCATGTTTGGATCAACATTAATATATTTTAATCTGTGAACAATATACACTACTACAAAAATTTACTTACAACAATTGTATAAAACTATTATATGTATTAAAATATTGTCACTTCCACCAATATATGTTATTGTAACAATTTAAATAACTTAATTATTGCAATGGTCAAGAATTTAAATTTTTTTTATAACAAGTTAACCAATAAATGATATGGCGACAGTTCTGCATCTATTAATAACTATTTTATTTATATGACATTTTATCCAGATCCTTGAAAAAAATTAATGTATTAGGCATAAGTGCAAATTATTTCATAGATTCGTATTCACGATATATCATAGACTCAGATTCAAAACGGTAACATTTTATTTAATGTATCATACATGTGACATATTTTTAGTGTCAACACAAATTTTTTTCCATCGTATTCTCTTCTTCTTTTTTTTCTCTGTCTTTTTTTAAAAAAAAGTATTTATGTCTATATTAGATTTGTTTTAGAGGAAAAAAAATTTTAATTTGTATATTTAATTTTATATTTAGTATTTTTTAATATTTTAGTTATTGTTATTATTGTTTAGGATAAAAAAAATATTAGTTTTGATATATTTGTGAAATAAAATAGTTAAAAATGAAGATATTTGAACTAAAAATGAATAATAAAAAGAGAGAAAATCGAGTTGCTAAAAATCGAAGACAATGAATTTTAGTAGAAATAATAAACTTGTAAATTTTAAATGATGAATACGTAACTTCTATATAATGAACTTAAAAGTCCAAAATAATAAATTTGCAAGATTTAAACAAAGAATATGTAATTTCCTAAACGATGAACATGTAGTATCAAAAAGATAAATCTACAAGTTTAAAATGATGAACCTGTAAGTGATGAAACAACAAGTTATAAGCGATGCATATGTAATTTTTAAATAATGAACCTGAACATTTAAAACGATGAATCTATATGAACATCTAAATTCAAAATGATGAACCTGTAAATTAAAACTGGTGCATCTATAAGTTTAAAACGATAAACATATAAGTTATAACTGATGAACATGTTGCATATTCATTAGTTCGCCAAAATTCAATACTGAAAAAGCGTGCACTTTATTTTATTCCGTACATATGAAAAAATGAGGTATATAATGCAATATGAACTTGAATTCATAATATAACAACCGGGGCATAAGACTTTTATATATTAAGCATGAAAGAAGACATTAAACACTTAAATCTCTTAGGAATTATTTATTGTTTTTAACTTTATTTTTTAATGCTATAGAGTATATTAAAGGTTTTATAAGGGATTTTCTTCTCTCACCCAGAAAAAAAATAGGAAAAAAAAATCTTTTTAGTGCATGATTACAAGATTTTGTATTAACTTTTACTGATATCATAAAATTTAAATCTATTGCAATGTGGTAAAAGTTAGATTTGTTAAATTGAACTATTACATGAATTTCTACGAAAGTTTTTGATAGAAATTTAACATGATAAATAGAAGAAAAATTAATTCTTATCTCTTTTTGATATTATGCTGAAAGAACCTAAACTCTAACAAACTTTAAATTTTATGATTGAATACCATAAAATTACATAAAACTAATATATTAAAAGAAGAATATTTTATGAAAAAAGTTCAGGATGTTGAAACAAAAATTAAATAAAAAAAAATCTAGATTTATTGACATTCTCTTATATATATCCAAATAATACCTCTAATTGAATAGGAATAATTCACAAACCAAAATTTTTTCCCTAAATTTCAAAACAATCAGTAAAATGTTCACTTGTCAAGACTACTAACAAGTCTGGTTCAATATCTTATTTATCGAAAATTCCCAAGATAACTATCTTTGGTTATTCCATTTTGACAAAAAATTTGATACTTCTAAAAAATCATCATGGTTCAATTAATATTGGTCATGTTTTGGAACAAAATCTAAAATATTGATTTCCTCCATCTTTGAAAGTTTTTCTCTCTTCCAATTTCACTACCAACCACCAAAAGGATAATCAATCACTAATACAATGTTTCAGTTCTACGCAAAATTACAAACTACATGGTTATATGTATGTCTTTTCGATTATGCCATATATATAGATCGTCACATGTCGTGGGGGATCGACACAGTATTCATAGTGAAAGACGGCAAAGCACCTGAAGCTCGTATGCTGCTTCCTCCGCCGGACATGCTACCGTATTAAGCCACAGTCGTGCCATCCGAAAATGAATTTTCTGTAAGATATTTTGATTTTAATATCTTATATTTATAGACTTTTAATTGAGATATCATGACAAATTACAAATAAAATGCCTTAAAAATTTGATCAATTCTTAATTTAGGCAAAACTTCATTTATTAATTAAGTGTGGGAGAATTAATATGGACTCAGATAATAATATGGGTATGATGGATAGCCTATGATTATTATATATCGGTAAGTTAAGTCTCTCGTGTTGTTAACTCTAATGATTAAGTTCATTTATATAAAGAAGGATAGAGGATAAGGAAATATATAGAAAAGAATTTCATCATTCTTGAGTTAGAAAACGAGAGAAGATCTTGGTGCAAAAATTTCTCGGATCGTTTCTAAGACGATGGATTCGGCCAAATCAGGTACATATCTTCCTCTTTCTCAATTAAATTCATTTGTTTTGTGTTCTAAATAGCATGTATTAGATCCTGAGGAGAAATCTGTCAGATTTCCACTATAGATCTCTCCATCAAGTGGTATCAGAGCCTAAATACATATTCTTAGAACCATATTTAAGTTTTTGTCATCAGGATCTAGAGAAAAACTGAGTTTAATTGAGGTTTTGAGGAAACTTTGATTTGGTTAATCACATGCTTGATTCTCTGATTTTATTGATTTCCACGAAATTTCTCTTAATAAAATCAAAATAATATATTGTTGCATGTTGATTTAAAGTGAAATTTTGAAGAAAATTGGGTTTTTGGAGTGAAATCAATTTTTGGGTAATTCGAATGAAAAATTGCAAAGATTGGGAGGAGGAAGACGACTAGCGCGTGTAATACACGCACCAGAGGCGCGCGTGTCGTGTGAAAGAGGCTGGGAAAGATTGAGTTTGGCGTGTCGGGGGGAGAACAACGGTTGTATCTGGAGTGTGTATCACACGCGCGAGGGTAACAGCTGCAGGCGGGTGTGATACACACGCAGGGCGCGTCAGGCGTGTGCACTACACGTCCGCCCCGTTCTGCCCTCTTTCCATTTTTCCGTTTCTGCCCCTGAACTTTCTGATTTTTTTCAATTAGGTCCCTAATTCATTATTTCTCACTCCATATGACTATTTTTGACCCGATTTCTTCTGTAATTAATTTAGATTTTCTAAATTAATTTTTAAAATCCATAATTGAGAAATTTTGTGACATTTTTAGAGATAAATTGTTATCTATTTATTTAATTTATGCATTTAGCATAAAATGTCACATATGGAATTAATTTTTCTTACGTAAAACTGACAATGTAATTTATTTTTGTTATCATAATTTTTCGAGACATTTAAGCCCCATGTCTATAAAGAATGAAAAATTATATTTTTTTCAACACAATAAATAAGGTGTATCCCGATATAAGTATTTATTTTAAAATTGGCTAAAATGTAGTTGTCAAAGTGACCTTTTTAGCTGATATTTTAAGAAATATACAGATTTATATGTTTTAGGGGTGTCTCAGATTTGGTTTATAATTATTCAGCCCAAAGGTGTTTATTATAATTCAAATTTTGAGATGATAATATAAGACATTTGATTAGGAATGAACTTATCTGAGTGATTTATTCTGCATAAAGGTGTTTAAATTTGCAAATACTGTGTTAATTCCTAGATTGTTCTTATATTGAAGAATTATCTATCGCATGTTATATTTTCTGCCAAAAGGTGATTATATAATGATGTGCTAAAATTCTTCGGATTAATACTCTTTTATGACTTTGAGTATTATTATTGTCTTAAACTAAAGTATTACATTGTTGATTTTTCAATCACCTTCTCAATCAAATAGATATGTACCTGATTTGGCCGAATCCATCGTCTTAGAAACGATCCGAGAAGTTTTTTGCACCAAGATCTTTATTGATTTTTCTTATCATTTATCCATCTTTCTATAAAGGAGCTTAATCATTAGAGTTAGCCACAAGAGAGACTTAGTTCACCGGTATATAATAATCATGGGCTATCCATCATACTCATATTATTATCTGAGCCCACATTAATTCTCTCACACTTAATTAATAAATAAAGTTATGCCTAAATAAAAAATTGATCAAATTCTTAAGGCATGACTTCATTTATTAATTAAGTATGGGAGAATTAATGTGGGCTCAGATAATAATATGAGTGTGATAAATAGCCCATGATTATTATATACCGGTGAGTTAAGTCTCTCTTGTGGCTAAATCTAATGATTAAGCTTTTTTATATAAAGATGGATAGAGGATAAGGAAAATCAATATAAAAGAATTCCATCATTCTTGAGTTAGTCTGAGAGTACTGATAGAGAAAATGTTTCACTGTAATCAATTTCTCCTCTCTAAGTAAAACCTTTGGCAACTAATCTGGCTTTAAACCTCTCAATATTCCATTTGGAGTCTTTCTTGGTCTTATAGACCCATTTACAGCCAATAGGTCTACAACCTTCAGGTAATTTAACAAGTTCCCACACGTCATTACAATCCATAGATTGCATTTCATCTCTCATTGCTTTCCACCACAGATCTGATTGGGTACTAGAAACAGCTTTCTCAAATGATACAGGATCAGAAACATGACCAATGTCATAATTACTCTCTCCTAGATAGACCACATAATCAAATGGAATAACAGATTTTCTTTCGCTAGTAGACCTTCTGAGAGGAATCTGTGCAATTGCATCCTGTGATGATGAAGTCTCATTAAACTGTATAGGTTTATCCCTTAATACTAGATTAATCACAGGTGTAGGAACCAACATTGCAGGTTGCTTGGGAACTGGTATATGTATAACCTTAGTTTGTTGTTCCTTACTAGTGATCTCATAGTGTTCATACTGATCAGCTATATCAAATTCTAAAAATTTAGTTGTTTGTGATTCTACAATTCTAGAACCCCTTTCTTTACAATAAAATTTGCAGCCTTTAGAATGATCTGGGTATCCTATAAAATAGCAACGAGTTGATCTAGATTACAATTTACCTTCAGTAGGATTATAAAGGCGTACTTCTGAAGGACAACCCCAAACACGGAGGTGACTTAAGCTAGGTTTTCTATTAGTCCACAGTTCAAACGGCGTTCTAGCCACAGACTTACTGGGTACTCTATTGAGGATATATAATGTCGTTTTAATAGCCTCATCCCATAAAAAGTCTGAGAGATTATATCAGGATACAGGAGAAAATGTTTCACTGTAATCAATTCCTCCTCTCTGTAAATGGGTCTATAAGAACAAGAAAGACTCCAAAGGGAATATTGAGAGGTTTAAAGCCAGAATAGTTGCCAAAAGTTTTACTCAGAGAGGAGGATTTGATTACAGAGAAAATGTTTCACTGTAATCAATTCCTCCTCTCTGAGTAAAACCTTTGGCAACTAATATGGCTTTAAACCTCTCAATATTCCCTTTGGAGTTTTTCTTGGTCTTGTAGACCTATTGGTTATAAATGGGTCTATAAGACCAAGAAAAACTCCAAAGGGAATATTGAGAGGTTTAAAGCTAGATTAGTTGCCAAAAATTTTACTCAGAGAGGAGGAATTGATTACAGTGAAACATTTTCTCATGTATCCTCTAAGGATACATTTAGAGTAATTATGGCACTAGTAGCTCATTTTGATTTAAAACTACATCAGATGGATGTTAAAACCGTATTCCTGAATGAAGAATTAAACGAACAGATCTATATAGAACAACCTAAAGGTTTTCATGAAGATGGTAAAGATCATCTTGTCTGTAGACTTAAAAATTCTATTTATGATTTAAAACAAGTCTCGCGACAGTGGTACTGAAAATTTGATGATGTAATCACTTTTTTAGGCTTCATTGAAAGCAAAGTTGATAGGTGCATATATCTCAAGATCAGTGGGAGCAAATATATCTTTTTAATATTATATGTAGATGATATTTTGCTTACATGTAATGATTTAGGTACACTGCATGAGGTTAAGCAGTTGTTATCTAAATATTTTGATATGAAAGATCTCAGAGAATCATCTTTTATCCTTAAAATTAAAATCTTAAGGAATAGATCTAAAAACCTTTTAGGTCTCTCTCAAAAGGCATACATAGAGAGGATATTGAAGAAATTCAATATGCATGAATGTAAATCTTGGGATGTGCCAATTGCTAAAGGTGATAAATTAAGGTTGGCACAGTGTTCTAAGAATGAGGTTGAGAAAGAATCAATGAAAGCAGTGTCATATGCTAGTGTAGTAGGAAGCTTGATGTATGCTCAAGTTTGCACTAGGCCGGACATTGCATTTGCAATTGGTATTCTGGGTAGATATCAATCTAATCCTAGAATGGACCGTTGGACTGCAGCTAAAAGAGTTTTGAGATACCTTAAGGGGACTAGTGATTATATCTTAAAATACAGAAAGGTTGAGCATCTGGAGTTAACAGGCTATACAGATTCAGATTTTGCTGGTTGCTCAGATGATAGAAAATCCACATCAGGTTATGTTTTTATGCTGGCTGGTGGGGCTGTATCTTGAAAAAATGTTAAACAGTCCTTAATCTCTTCTTCCACGATGCAGGCTAAGTTTGTAGCATGTTATGGTGCAGCCACACAGGCTGTATGACTACGAAATCTCATTGCGGAAATGTCAATTGTTGATTTCATTAACAGACCCATAAAGTTGTATTGTGATAATCTTTCAGCTGTTTTGTTTGCTAAAAACAACAAGAATATCACAGGGTCTAAGCATATGGAAGTCAAGTATTTGACATTGAAAAAGCTGATAAAGAAAGGTGATGTTGAGGTAGATCATATCAGTACAGAAGATATGATAGCAGATCATCTGACCAAGGGACTTCGACCCAATATTTATGTGAGACATGTCATTAGTATGGGTCTAAAATCTGGTTATTGATCCTTTGGATTAGTTGAAGGATTTTATATTATTTTATGTAATGTTTGTACGTACTTTATACATTATTATATTTCTGATGATTATCAATACATTGTTATATTTTCATTGGAAAATATTATGTGATATATCAGATTAAATTTTTGAAAGTCTTAAGATTAGTGTCATCTTAAGCGAAGGCTTGGGGCATTGCTGTTTATAGCCTTGGATGTATGTCTTGTGACACATAAAGTATCTCGAGATATAAAGTTTTTTAAGATATACAGACTTCAATTTGAAGTAATAAAGGATTTCTTATGAGTAACTGTGTTACATAAAGATAAGAAATCTGACTGATAAGAAAATCAACACATAAAGTTTTGATCATAAAGTTAGTGTTGAATAATTCTTACCATATTACCACACTGATGTTCATGATGATTGATAGGGTTATTAGCATATGTGACTATGAAAGGTGTCATGTTCTTGATTATGTGATTTCCGTCATGATCTTATGTTGATAATCTTATTGAATCGAGCGGGAATGTGAAGTTTTTTGTAATATGTTCTCAATTAATATGCCCAAGTGGGAGAATATAAGATATTTTTATTTTAATATCTTTTATTTATGGGCGTTTAATTGAGATATCAGGACAAATTACAAATAAATAGCCTTAAGAATTTGATTCATTCTTAATTAGGCAAGACTTCATTTATTAATTAAGTGTAGGAGAATTAATCTGAGCTCAGATAATAATATGGGTATAATGGATAGCCCATAATTATTATATACCGGTGAGCTAAGTCTCTCTTATTGCTAACTCTAATGATTAAGCCCCTCTATATAAAGAATGATAGAGGATAATGAAATATATATAAAAGAATTTCATCATTCTTGAGTTAGAAAACGAGAGAAGATCTTAGTGCAAAAACTTCTCGGATCATTTCTAAGATAATGGATTCGGCCAAATCAGGTACATATCTTCCTTTTTCTCAATTAAATTCATTTGGTTTGTGTTCTAAATAGCATGTATTAGATCATGGGGAGAGATCTGTCAGATTTCCGCTATAGATCTCTCCATCATTTTCATGTCATAAATAACCATACGATGTGTGTATTATATATTAAAGACAATGGGAAATATCAGTGGGATATACATCATGTTGTTGTCGGTTAAACTAACATTATAAGGTGATTGCCCTAAATCTAATATGGTTTGTTGATGACTAAGGTGTTTTACTGCTGGAAATTGATCTTACGGGAAGAGAACTTTGTTGTACTTAATATGTGGAAGATTTTGTACTGAATTAAATAATTATGGTTCATCATTAGACTAAAATAACCTAAGCCGGAATTTTCACTCTAGGCTTTTCTCTTGTCTAGTCCCAATCCTCCAAAAAGAGTCTCAAATTTCATCAATCTTTAAATTGGGCTTTTCTCTTATGAAGGCCCAGTCCATCTTCAATCAGGCTATTCTCTTATTTAGATCCAGTCCATGAAGAAATGTTGTAACTAAAGTGATTCAAGACTTCACCCTGGTCTCCATCCATGATTCTTCAAATCCATCAATAAATGTTGGAATAAGGATCCCTTAAATACCATGTAATATATGTGTTAAGCTAATTAATTGTAGCTTAAACCATTTTAGAGTCAATTTATCCACGATCACAAGCATTTATTATCATTTATAATTTATTTACTTAGTATGTAAGATTTCTATTCCAACACTCTGACACTGTCCTTTAGCGCAAAATTAGTTAGATCAGGAAAGACAGACATTTAATGAGATTGGAGAGGTCGCCAGATTCAATGGATCCCATTAATCTTTCAGATTAAGCATGATTTAACTCATGAAATAATTTGTGCGATGAGATTGGATAGGCAGATGAGTAGTGGGAAAGAATGTGAAGTCCAGAATTAAAGGGTTGCTTGCATAGCTAAAATATATTGACTTTAGCTAGAAATGAATGCAGTCAATTTTCATATTGAGAGACCAAATAAAAATAGAGTTATAAGAAAAACTGTATACATATTATTCTGCTCAATAAAGATTCATGTCTGCTTTTGTACTTTTTGGTAAATAAATGAATTTCGTCTTAAAAGGGGGGCGTTGGGGCGCTGGGGATTGAAGGTGTTGTTAGGGAAAGAAGAAATAAGGTATATATAGATGAGCTACCAAAAAAAAAATGATTAAGCAATCCGTTTAGGGTTAGTGCTAATCAGATTTAATTATTTATAATACTAAAGTTTAGGATAGAAATTAAACCCTATCAATCATATATATCTTAAATTAAAATAAAATAAACCAATTGCTTAATAAATCTTCGAATTTATAGTCAACTTTAAAGGAAAATAATTTCCAACTATTACCTTTCTTTTTCCTCTGTTGTTTTCTCAATTGCCGACTTCTTTTTTTCTTTTTTCTTTTTTTTTTTGTTAACGTAGAATTAGTTATAATTTCATAAATCTTCGAATTTATAGTCAATCTACGATTTTTTTTTGTTTGACTATTCATATAATTTGACTCATACAACTTTCTTAGAAGATAAGAATTGATAATTCACATTCGATTTGTGCATTACAATTGAACTGAGAAGACCTAATAGCAATATATATATATATATATATATATATATATATATATTCAAAATTGCGATATATATTTCAATGCGTCCAAATGGTAACAAATGTAAGAAAGCAACTGGGACACGTGGTCTTTGTCTGTTATTTAGTCAATTCTACGACTTTCAATTACTGGGTGCCGAGCAGGGCAGAAAGTTTAAACAGGTCCACCAACTTTAGGAGTTTTTGACAGGAAGTGTATTTGCTTTAATCACGTTTCAATAAGCCCCAAACATTTCATTCTTGTTTCATTATAAGCTTCAGAAATGTCCTTTTTTTTTTCTTGTTTATCTAGACATTTGCCTTAGAGAGTTCTAACTCTGATTATCAATCGAAATCTAAAGATGGAACTGATAATTCACTAGAAGTAAGAAAAGAGTTAGCTGATAAGGTAGCAAACTTTGTGGATGACAGATTAAGAAATCGAGAGAGTAAAGGTTTGAAGAAGCATGTTTGATTAACCAAGGAAAAAGAAGTAAGAAAGAAACCAAACTTTGACACGTGATTTTTGTTTGTTATATATGCAGTCAATGCTACTAAATGTTGATGGAATTTAGGTTGAGGACAGCTTGAGCTTACGTGTTGGCATGTATTATCACAAGGTCGGCAATTTCCGTTTGGACGTAATTGCAATTATTTGACATATTTCGCAAGATTCCTTTGCAATTATATATAAATAGGTTATGATTGATTCAATTTATAATTTTTTTTTCATAAATTAAATAGAAATAAAAATATATCATTATCATGAGCAAGTTGTTCACTGCACTCAATCTTAACGAAATTTATCTTTGAACTCCATTTATTTTGGGTTGCAATTGAAATAGAAACCACTTTCAAATGGAACGGTTAAGAGAATATATAGTCAACTTTCGTCCTAATATATTTTTACATTTTGAGATTAGAATTCAATAAAACACTGATTTTCTTTGTTTGATTAGTTCAATTAATTGATTTAATTAATTAATATATGTTGTAAAGGAATAGTTTAGAATATATATATATATATATATATATATATATATATATATATATATATATATTTCTCTATTTAATTTGGACTGCTCTCTTAATTGTAATTAATGTTTATACGTATCCAAATATATATGTATATATATAAATATACATATTTTTTTTATCAAATTAAAACTCTCATATTCAAGATTCCTTTGAATAAGAAGTTAGAAACAAAAAGGGATTAAAACGCTGGCGAATGGCTAGGGGTGGTAACCACCATTTTAAGAAAATAAATTAGAGTATCTTATATTTTTCTCATTTTGAAAATTTTTTTTTTTGCCCCCCATAATAAAATTATTTGTTTTATAATCTTATATATATATTTTACGTGGTTGACCCCTCAAACCTTATAGTTTGGATCTGCCACTGGATTAAAATATTAAATATAAGATATATATTACATTAAAATTGGCAGCACCATCTCATATCTTCCTTAGATTTTGTTAGTTTTATTATCTTACCAAGTTGCAGGCCAGGTCTTAGTCAATTTGTTAATAAATACAACAGAATTTATAGGAAACAAACAAAACTCATATAAAGTCTTTTTCACTTTTGAAATTGAAAGCCCAATTCCTAAAATTTAATCACGCATGTCAATTGATTTCGTAACCATATTGTATTTCTCAGTGAAATTCAAATCACAGGCAAAAACAGAATTGGCATTTTAAAAGTCAAGTGAATTGCTGATTGTGCATTTTCTCCTAACTTTTTTGTTTTTTTTTTCTGTATTGTGTAATGTCTATATAAACAGATGGAACTTAGCTCTCTTCTCTATCCTTGGACATTTTTATATTTTAATATTTAAGTTGCTGAAAAAATGTCACCAATTAGAGTTTCATTCTTTAATGTTTTTGGATTTTTATTGTTCAGTAATTTCCTTTCTTGTCAAGCAAAAATTCATCAGCATACTTTCGTGGTGAGTATTATGTAAGCTTTTGGACATCTTGCATGTGTTACCTTTTTTTTTAATATATTGTGGATTTCATAAATAAATTTGTAAATTAAAATTTTCAGTAACAACCTACGTTACTATTTAGTGATTGAACTGGTTTATAAATTTATTTATGGATCATGTTATACTCATAAGTAGTAACTTCATTTATATATGGAAGTAGAATTCTTTTTTTTTTCTTATTTTACATCAACATTTTTCATTTATTAGAGAATATTTACACTTTTTTTTATTACTTTTTTGAACTTATTGCTATTTACATGACTTTTATAGGTGAAAGATGTTCCATACACAAGGCTCTGTAGTACTAAAAGCATCATGACTGTAAATGGGCAATTTCCAGGGCCAACTCTATACGTTAACAAAGGAGATACCATAATAGTGGATGTTGTTAACAGTAGCCCTTATAACATCACCATTCACTGGTACACTTGACTCCCACAGAAAAATATAAATTGAAATTTTTTTCCTTTTTCTGCAATTCTGCTAGCTAGGATTCGAATTTGTTTTCTTTTAGCAAATCATAAAAAGAGATTTCTAATATTTTTTATATATTTTTCCTATTAATTCATTGAACTTTGATTTTATCTTCTTTTTTTTTTTTTTGCATCAGACCGTGAGGATATGATTTGCCAATTTTCTTTTTCCTAAAAAAATGTAAGAAATATTTAATTTGTTTGGCATAATGTTGCAGGCATGGTGTGAAACAGCCCAGATATCCATGGTCAGATGGCCCTGAATATATTACACAGTGCCCTATTCAACCAGGAAGAAATTTCAGCCAAAAGGTTATATTTTCGACAGAAGAAGGAACTTTATGGTGGCATGCTCACAGTGATTGGTCACGCGCCACCGTCTACGGTGCTATTGTCATATATCCTAACAATGAAACCCATTATCCTTTTCCCAAGCCTCATGCAGACATGCCCATCATTCTCGGTATCTTACTATATATAGCCTTTGATTAATATGATAATTCATATATGAGATATATGTTAATTATTTGCTAAATTTTAGTAAAGGTTAATTAATTAATTCGTAACTGAAATGCAGGAGAGTGGTGGAAGAAATCTATTTGGGAAGTGTATGACGAATTCCTTGTATCTGGACAAGACCCTAATGTCTCTGATGCCTACATTATAAATGGTCAGCCTGGAGATCTTTATCCTTGCTCCAAATCAGGTACACTAGCTAATTCTTAGTTAGCTGCAGCAAATAGTCTGCTCAAAACATTTACTCTAATATTTATTACGGAAAAATATTTGTCTAGAACTGTACATAATTTTATTTATGAATTAAATCCGTGACAAATAAATTATTAATAACATTTGCTTATGTGGCATTTTACTATTTGTTCAATTCATAAATAAAGTTATGAACAAATTCTAGAGAAGAATTATTTTTGAAACAAAAGTTACAAAAGATTAATATTATTAAAATCCAATTGGATAGTAGACCGGATTTGATGACAAATTCATGGTTCAATAGGTTTTACCTGATTTAATTAGGTTGTTTTATTTTTTATAAATAATTAATAAAAATTGTTCATGATTAATTTTGTAGCAAAATAGTAAAATATCATTAAAAGAAAGTTGATTTTAAAATATTTATATTAGTTGACTTTAAAAGAAAGTTTATGTTAGTTAATTTCTTTAAAGCTTTGCCACATTAATAAGGTAGCTAATCCACATTAATTGCTGCATTTATGCTATTTTTGTAAATAGTGTTTTTCTTTTTGAGAAATACTTTAACTTCTCCTCATAGTTTTTTTTTTAATTAACTGGTTTTTATCAAACCAAATAATCGAATATTTTTATAGTTTCGAAATAACACAACTAATTAACTCATTTGTTCTATATATTAATTGATTCCTTTAGAAATCTACTTCTGAATTCTAATAAATATTGCAGATACATTCAAGCTGGTGGTGGATTATGGCAAGACCTATCTTCTTCGCCTAATAAACGCTGCTCTACAAGACATTCTTTTCTTCTCCATAGCCAATCATCAACTCACAGTTGTAGGCACAGATGGCTCCTACACCAAGCCTCTCAAAGCTGACTATATAACAATCTCCCCAGGCCAAACCATTGATGTTCTTCTCCAAGCTAACCAACCACCAAACCGCTATTACATGGCTGCCAAAGTTTATTCTAGTGCCAATGGCGTAGCATATGATAACACCACAACCACAGCCATTGTCCAATACACTGGCAATTACTCCACTCAATCTTCAACCCTTAAATTGCCTTATCTTCCTTCCTTCAACGACACACTGGCATCGGTTAATTTCACCGGCCGCCTTCGAAGCTTGGCGGATTCCGATCATCCTATCGAAGTTCCATTAAACATCACCACTCCATTATTCTTCACTGTCTCTGTGAATTCATTTACAGGTGCTAATAATTCCACCAGGCTTGCGGCTAGTGTAAATAACATAAGCTTTATGCCACCAACATCTGTGGATATACTCCAAGCTTATTATTATAACATTAGTGGCATCTATGGAAAAGATTTCCCTGACAAGCCACCGGTGTTTTTCGACTTCACCGCGGATGAAATTCCGGCCATTTATCAGACGCCGATGAGGGACATTGAAGTGAAAGTTCTTGAATACAATGCGACGGTGGAGATTGTGTTTCAGGGGACTAATTTGCTTGCTGGTACCGATCATCCTATGCATATTCATGGGACCAGCTTCTATGTTGTGGGATGGGGATTTGGCAATTTTGATAAAGATAAGGATCCTTTGAGATATAATCTTGTTGATCCTCCTCTTCAAAATACAATTGCTGTTCCTAAGAATGGTTGGGCTACCATCAGATTCAAGGCCAAGAACCCTGGTAAGTCTTATAACACTTTACCATATGACAATTTTTTAATTATACCACCTGATTTATGAATTTTTCCGGGTTCATATAACTCCACCATTACATAAGATAATCAAATTTATGTTGATATAATTAAGCTTAGTGATTTTCAGCAGAATATGTAAAATATTATATATCATATTAATTACAACACATTAATAATAGTTTTTCAATTATAACCATTGGAATAAGATGTTTGGTTACAATTAACAACTAGGGGTGTGCAATTGGTTCTGACTAAACCAAACATATAAAAAATAAAAAAGACAACTAAACTTAAGTATTAATGTTTCGTTTAATTATATTTCAAGAAAATATTAAATGATATCAATAAATTTTAGTTTAATGATATTTGTTTGGTAGCTTAAAACGTCTTGAATTTGAATTCCAAATCGTACCCAAAAAAATATAGGATTTTGCTACATCTTACATATATTAACTCTTCCAATAATTTAAACCTCATCAAGCTATAATCAATTTGGTTTGGCTCTCAATTTTAGTTCGGTTTGCATACCTCTAATAAAAACCTAGAGTAGAGGGAGTAAATATAGCTACTGTCAGAGTCTAACACTCTAAACTAATGGCAATTATTTTAATTCATAATATAATAGATTTACACTGTTTTCACATATCATTTTTGTGGTATTTGCAACTATATATGATAATATAAATTTGTGTTCTTTTTCGATTTTAAATATAAGTGTGAAGATAACTGTACTAATATTACATTTTATCTTGTAAAGGAGTATGGTATGTGCACTGCCATTTGGAGCGTCATATATCATGGGGAATGCAGATGGCATTCATTGTCAAGAACGGTAAAACCGCAGCAGGGCAGTTGCTACCGCCGCCACTGGATATGCCGCCATGTTAAGGCAAAGGTTGATGTTATTAATTGTTTCTGTTACCATTATTTATTCTTCTTCTAGTTAAGTGTATCATCATTCATCAGAATGTGTAATTGTCTCCCTAATCATTGTTTGTGTAATATGAGTGTAAGGTAATTGTATTGTTATTCTATTCGGTGCAAATAATCAAACCAGACTAAATTAATTGAGTTATATATTTTGGTTTGGGCCGCTAATGGGCACAATCTATGTTAGACATGTGCGCAGAGAAAAACCCAACCCGGAATTTATTTTTTTCATTATTTTATTCGAGTTGAAGTGCAAAAATGGTTCCAGAATAAACTCTAACAGACGATATCTATTTTTTTTCGATGATATCTTAATGTTCTAAAATTAAATCAATATTATTATGTTAGTATAAAACTAACAAAGAAAAAACATGAATTCAATTTTAGAATGTTGGGGCTTTATTGGCAAAAAAAAACAATGAAGTTGAAAGTTATTCCATACAAATTTTTCTTCTCATTTTGTTAGGTCATAATTATGAAAAGAATAAAACCTATTTTTCTCCAATTTTAATTTACTAAATACTTATAAGAAATTCTTAATTATGCAAATTAATCTCTAATTATTTTTTCATAAATTAACCCTAATGCCCAATTATCCTAGAACTTTATGACTTTTACAAACTAATAATTGAAAGAGAACATACCTTGATTCATGATGATTTCTTTATGATTCAATTCAATTATAGATGAAGAACTTTATTGCTGAAGAAGAACTTGATTTGTCTCTCTTTATCCTACTTTCATCTTTACAATTTTTTGATAGAGAAATTTTGTTTTTTACATAGGCAGAGAGAGGTTTTAGAATTCTCCAACTTGATTCATAGGATTTAGCACTTCATTTATTAAACCCTGATTATTTCCTTAATTATCTATTCATGAACCAAAATTAATTAATTCTTGTATATACTTAAAGGTTCCTTAAACATTTATGAACTTAATTAAACATAGTTCATTCATGAATCTACTTAAAGATGGGCCATTAATATAAAATATCCAACATTTCTCCCATTTGGCCCATGTGACGTTATCATGGTTTCATAAAACATAATATGTATAGTAAAAGCCAAATCCATTTGAATTGGTCATTATATAAATTATCATTAAGTAAAAATTAATAAGGATTATAACGGCTGTATGTCATTAATTCGGCATAGTCCTTTCTATGTATCACAATATTAATTCAAAACTCAACATGATTCATAATGAGATATATCATAATTGACAAAAAATAATATCTTTATTAGAGACAAATCCTATTAATACTCATATAATTCATTCATTTGTTTATAACAACAATAAGAAATTTGATATTTAAATGTAAAAATTATACTTTAGTGAGCTCCGAGTGCCAAATACATAAAGTATATAAAGTAGTAACTTAATGTCAATAATGGTACCCAACAATGTCCATTCTTTGACATGCTCATTAAATGCCTTTGGTGGTAATCCTTTTTGTTAATGTATATGCAATCATAAGATTGGTATTAATATGTTCGATTGACACTCATTGTTTTTGAACCTCTTCTTTAACAATAAATATTTAATTTTCATATATTTAGCACCCTTTGAATACTTGTTGTTTCTTGAAAAGAAGACTGTTGTGGCATTATTACAATAAATTTTTAGTGACGTGGCAATACTGTCAACAAATCCAAGTTCTGAAAAAAAGTTTCACAACAATAATCTGTGAACAGTAACCTCAAAAGCATGCCACATTCTCGGCCTCCATTGTGGATGCAGCAATGACAAACACTATTCTATGAAAATTGCTCCTTCATCTAAAAGAAAAAAATAACCAAATGTAAATTTGCTCTTGTCAACACTTTCGGCATAATATGACACTAAATAGACAATCACCCCAAGATGATTAGACCTCCTATGAGTTAGCATGTGATCCTTTTTTTTGTTTTTTTTTAATACATGAAAGTGAACAAAAGCTTACAAAAAAAAGCACAGCAACTAACGAAAGTAGGTAATTCCCACCAAATTATTTTGAAGCCAAAAACAAATTCCTAAAGAAGGATTATCCAAAAGAAAATTACATGCCAAATGAGAAAGAAAGTCCGCCACGAAATTCATCTCATGGTGAACATGGAGAAAGGAAATCATGTTATAAGAATCTGCAACTCTTCTAATTTGGTAAATGATGGGAGAGCTAAGAACATCGGACATGTTTGCTCCATGTATCCTATCAATAACCAACTTGTTATCACATTCTAAAATGATCAAGGAATAGTCAGCTTCCTTAATCATCATTTGTTCCTTACAAGTATTTCAATACTTTCTTTGTAGTTTTCAAATGATCCAATCCTGGATTACTTTGATATCCAGTATGTAACATTTTTAACCTTCTCCACATGCATATCTACATGCATTTCATTTGAATATATGCATTTTATATGTATTTTACTTAAACACGTGCATTGTATATATATTTTTATAGAAATAAGTTCATGACATGAACTAGCTACGTGTTATAGTATATTGCAATTGTATCGAGTTGCACGTGTGTTCTTATAACCTAAATGAGGGTAACAATATATTAAGATAAATTGAATAAAGTGACTAAATTAAAATAAGTAAAATGACTAGATTAAAATTAGTAAATATTTTACATTGTTAATTTAATTAAATTGCATATTTTGTTGATTTGTGTAATAATGATAAGAATAATTAGAATAAGAATAAATTAAAAAAAAAAGATGAACGATTGAAAAAAAAAAAAAGAAGACAAATTTATGGTGGTCTTTGACTTATTAGGCTAAGTCATTATCTTAATTTCCTTATCCTTCAATTCATTTTTTTTAAATTCCATCCACCATTTCTTATCTGTTTCACTTTGTTAGTCAATGGTGATTATAGGTGAGTAAATATTTATTTTGTGTTAATCTTGATCATGGTATTTAGGGTTCATAAATAGGTAGTGTCTTGTACCATAGTTTCGACGATCTTTGAGATCGAATTTGGAGAAGTGTAAAACATAAAAAATATTATTTTATATCTTAAATTTATGGATATATAAACATTTTTGCAAGATGTGGTGTATATAAAGAAAAACTATCTTTTAATTGAAACTAGTCCAGATGTGAACTCTAATTGAGTTAGCTACTGTGTTTGTTGGTTTTGAATATAATAAAGTCATTATTTGAAGTATTTCAAAACATAAAAGTTGTAGATATATGTGTTATGTATCTTTATACCAAATTGTAGGTTCATATGTTTTTTGGATTTTAAGTTATTGTAAATAGAACCATGACTGTTCCATAATTTGAGTTGATTGCTTAGTGCCCTGAGCTGATCTAGTAAATTGTTTTAAAATTTTGAGCTCTTTAGAGATATATTTTATATATTATCAAAGCATGAAAGTTATAGATATATGGTTTATCTAAATTTTTTTCCTAATTTTAACTTAATATGTTATGTATAGAGTAAGTTATGACATTTACAGTTCATACTGACCTGGAAACCAACTTTGTTCTGGACCAGTAAAATATTGCTTATAATTTGAGAGCTTTAGAGACATAATTGATAAAATTTGTAAACATTAAAAATATTTCATTTGAACCCATATAATTGTTTGTAAATTTTCATTACAATATGAATTATATATTGTAAGTTATGATGAACCTAAGTTGGTAGTCTGAAACTGGCTAAAGGCAGAAAATATAATACAATTAGAAATTTTACCAAAAATTATAAAATACTCCAATTACTCTAAAATTTTAATATGTTACATATTTATATATTAATTGTAATTAAGAACAAGAATCAAATTAATTGGTCATGTATATAAAAATTTATAGGGTAAACAGTTCTATAAGGTCACACTGTCTCATAAGAAAAATCTTAATTATTGATATGAATAATGTATATTAATTTGTTTAAGCCACATTAAGTTTCTCTGATCATAAATTAACCAATTATATTTCAATATTAGACTCAAGACAAATTGGAGATACACAAAATGTGGTAGACAATAAGTTAAGAATCGGAATCAAAGGAAAAATGTGAGTCTAATTATCAATTGAATTCTTTAGTACATATGAATATTGCTTGTTATGTAATTCATATGATTGTCATGATTTGTCCTTGATAATATGATGATGGATAATTTATGACATTTGTGGTACATATAAGTGGTATATTTGTAGTATATTTGACATATGTGATATATATACATAGTCTATGTATAGTATATGCAAGGTATATGCGTGGCATATGAGGTATATATGCGGTATATGTATGGTATATGTGATAAGATACAATGGTTGATGAATGCTTAAGTACAAGTGCATATGCATATGGACTTAAAAGGCATTATGACTGGTTAATCGATATTGCAAAGCAAAAAAAAGGCCTATGGCCCAACAAATATGCAAATAAAACAAATGATTAAGCTAACTAACAAATGCAAATGCAAATATTCATATGGAAAATGTTCACATGCAAATCCGGAGCAATGTCCGTTTAACTGGGTTACAACAAAATTAAATGAGCAAAGCATGAGCATAAGTAAAGAATAGTGATTATATTTTTAAATTTCATTTGCGATTATATGATAAAGGTGAATGGAATGAAATATATATGGTATGTATTGGATTTATGATTTATTACTATGAGTTGCTTTGTACTTTAAAACTCATTTGATGATTATTCTCATTAAGTTGCAACTCATTAATTTGCATAATTTTTCTGGTAAAGAAAAGTGTTAACTTTTTTTTATTGCCATATAGAAAACATGGATGAAAGATCAGCAGCCGAGTCTCACTACTCTCTCTCTCCTTGCATTCCACATAAGCATAAAAATATGTTATCTGTATTTTGGATTTATGTGTTTTGAATATGTATAGTCACTCTGGATTGATTTTTAAAATGTATAAATGAAAGTAACTAGTAAGTATTTATGTGCAAAGTTTATGTTTTAATATATGTGCAAAGTTTATGATATAATATATGTGATATATTATATTGTGGTGAAAGCTTCAAAGTTGACTTGCAAAGTTTTTGAATGACATTACAAGATATAAAAAAAAATTACTACCACTATTAGCAAGGTATCTTGCCTTTCCAGTATACTATGTGTGATTATTTGATATAAAGATAGGTGATACTCAAATGTATAAGATGTGGTGTTACATAGTATACCAACAACAAACTAATGTTTGGACTAGTATCGGTCAGAGCATACATCAAACTCCCAACAATGGATGCATAAGGAATCTTTTTCATTTCTATACATTCCAATTCATTCTTAAGGTATTGCATAAGCCTGAATTTATATCTTTTCTGAATTGGAACAACACTTGTAGAGCATTTCTCCATCTTGAATCTTTCTATGACTTTATTGATATATGTTTTATGAGACAGCCCCAATAACTTTTGTGATATGTCATAGAATATCTCAATTCATGTCATATAGAATGTTTCACTCATATCTTTTATTTCAAAATTCCTAAAAATAAATTTTTTTGTCTCATGTAATAAACCAAGATCATTAGCAGCAAGTAAAATATCATCAATTTACAAAATCAAAAATTTAAACTTATTCCTACTGACCTTTAGGTATACCGACCAATTGTATTTTTCTTAAATCCAAAAGAAATAGTAATATTATTGAACTTAAGGTACCATTGTCAAAAGGTTTGCTTAAGCCCGTATATTGATTTTTTAAGTTACGTATCATGTATTCCTTTCTTTCAACTAAAAACCTTTCAGGTTGATCTATATGAATTTCTTCCTTTAAATTTTCATTCAGAAAACGGTTTTCATATCCATTTGGTATAACTCTTAATCATAATGAACTATCATTGCCATAATAATTTAAACAAGTCCTCTTTAAAGACAGAAGAAAAAGTCTCATTAGAGTCAACACTATAACAAGTCTAGTTTATATAGTTCAATATTGTCATTTGAGTAGTGTTTGGTCTTCAAGACCCATTTACAACCAATTCTTTTACAACGTTCAAGCAATTCAATAAGATTTTAGACTCTATTGTATTCCATGGATTTTATCTCTTCTTTTAGAGCATCTAACCATTTATTAGAATTTACACTTTTAATGGTTTGCGAAATTGAAATTGAATTTCATTCAATTCCTAAGTCAAATTTTGACTCATGTAAATAAGCCAGATATAACATATTTTCTTTGTCTATAAGAGCTTCTCAATGCTGCTTTAGATTATTCATCCATTATAGGTTCATTGGCAAGAAACTCATTTTCTGGAGTTTGGTCAGTCATTTGTTTTTCTTGTAAGTTATCAAATTATTCAACAATTGTAGGAATAACAATATGAAAAAAAAAAGTTATAGGTAAAGGAATTTGCACCTTAACTTCTTGAATTTCCACTTTATGTGGTTCATACTCCCACTAATGTCACAATTTTTAATGAATTTAGTATTTCCAGTTTCAACAATTCTCTTACTATGGCTAGGACAATAAAATCTACACCTTTTTTATTTTTCTGAATAACCAATAAAGATTCCATTGGTTATTCGTGAGTCTAGTTTCTTTCGCATGGATTATAAATTTTTACTTTTATCATGTAACCCCAAATATGTAAGTGCCTTAAATTGGATTTTCTTCTTATCCATAGTTCAAAAGATGTCTTTGGAATTAACTTACTAAGAATTTTATTTAACAAATACATCATCAACAATGATAGAGGTAAATAAGAATGACCTATCATACTCCAAACCATGTTCATTAAAAAATGATTACGTTTTTCTACAAACCATTTTGTTGTGATGTTTCTAGCATTGTATATCAAGCATATATGTCATGCTTTTTAAGGAATTTAGCAAATGGACTAGGGCATTGTCTAGTTTCATCATACTTTCCATAATATTCACCACATCTACCAAACTTGATAATTTTCACCTTTCTTTCTAATTGTTTCAACCTCATTAATAAAAACCCCTAAGCCTTCTATTGATTGAGATTTTTCATGCAATAAATAGATATAACCATAACATAAAAAATCATCAATAAATGTTATTAAATATTTTTTTCTACTAAAAGTTGAAATATCAAAAGGTCCATATATATATCGGTACGTATAATTTCAAGAAGTTGTGTGCTTTTTATGGTTGTTTCTTAATTATTTATTCTTTAATATAATCCACACAAATGCCAAGATCAATAAAATCCAAAATTGGAAGGATTTCATTATTTACTATTCTAACTATTCTTTCTTCGAATATATGACCCGATCATTTATGCCATAAGTAAGTTGAACTTTTATTATCATGTTTAGTACCAATAGTATGATGCAAGGTTATGAGAGTTTCAGTAAAAAGATTGTCAAGCTTTAATTTGTATAAACCATCATAAAAAAACAGCAAAACTAATAAGATGATTATGTTTAAACAAACTAAAACACCCATTTCCAAATTTAAAAGAATATTCAACGGTATCAAATTTTGACAAAGAAATCAAATTTCAAGAAATAAAAAGAATATAAAGAGTTTGGAAAAGATATAAATGATGTCTAGTATCTAAAATTAAATTATAGGTTACTATGGCTTTAACTAGTATTTTGACTCGGTTTTTTTTATTAGTTAACGAGTTAAAATCCAGCTAAACTCGTTAAGCATAATAAATAAATTTTTTACGAGCCGAGTTCAAACTGCTCGCGAATTTGATAATTTTCAAATGAGCCGAGTTTAAAATCAAGTATAAAAGCTCGAATCAAAATCGAGTTAGATTCGAATTTACCAATATTCAGTTCAACTCAATTCGTTTACAACTCTAACTGTGAGTACACATTAAATTCTTCTTTGGGCAAAATAACAATATATAAAATACACATAATTGATGCTTAATTTATTTATTTATTTTTATTATTAGTAATTATACATACTCTAATTAGACTTGCATGTTATCTTTAGATTTACTATACATATATGTATAAGTATAATAATTAACCACATTCGTATTCATAGACATAATGAACTTAATGAACCATAAGTCATTTATGTATATACTTAATGAACTTAATTAAATATTTATGAACTTGATGAAACATGGGATCATCCATGAATCTACTTAAACATGGGCGATTAACATAAAATATCCAACAATACTAACCCAAAATAAGATTTAATGGGCCAAATAGAAATGATCTTTTTTGGCACTTATTAGATTACGAATTGAAATTCGTTGGATAGAGATGAAGATGACTAACATGCCGACAAGACAATTGGTTAACCTACACCAAGAAGGGCCAACATAACATCTATATAAAGTTCGTCGGTGCCTATGAAGTATAAACAAAATAAACTTTTTTTTTTTGCTTTCAAAATAAAAAATGTTCCATATAGGATGTCTTGCATAAATTATGTTGATTAAATATAAAAAATGATGGTCGTCTTATGCCCACTTTGAACAGAAACTTGTCATCGCCGACAATATTGAAAACCTAAAAAATCTGTAGATCTCCCTTTTTAATTTGATTGGGATCAATGTGTTTAATTATTGTATTTATTATTATTATTGCTCCTTTTATTGCTAAATGTCAATTTGTATGCTGAGTATATTCCCGACAATTTATTCATTCTTCCAATCTTTTATTTTTAATTATATAAATTTTTTTTCCTTTGCAAAACCCAATAGTCATCATTTGTGCATCTTAGCAATTATTAATGGTCATTAAAAAAAAACTATTATTAATGGTAAGAAGTTATGTCTATAATCTATTGTTTATAAAAGTGTTCAGTCGTTATAATGGAGGTGAAAATAAATAATTTTTTATTTTTTTAAATTAATTTTGTAGAGTTCGACTTTGGTGCTCCTAAGTATGAAATGGACAGATAGCACCGATAGATAAATAAAAAAATTAATCTCAACTATTAAATTTGCATTCCCATGAGTTTAAATTTTAACCGGTAAAAACAAACTTTTAAAAATCTTGCATTCTCAGTTTTTTTAATAAAAATATAATAATAATTAGAAAAATTGAGGTATAAATATATTAACTGTCTTGTAATTACATTCGTTGGTAAAGATGAAAAATTTTAAACTATGTTTACCTATTGATGATATGATAAGCCTATTAGGAAATCGCAATAATTATTTATTTGGGCATATGAATGCGATAACTAATAAAGTAAAGGAGAATAAAGAAAAAAAAAAGAACATAGAAAATTATGTTAGTTACATACAATGTCTTTTTGACATTACATTTAAAAAACGTATTTTTCAGAAGAAAAATTATTTTTATTTTTTTAAAATTTTAAAAGATATAAACAGATAAATGGATCGATGCACTAAAATATTATGCTCAAACATGCATTTATAATCCACCAACTGGACACTTTTTTGGTCATGAAAATTCGATTTGTTATGTTTAAACTGGACAAAGTCAAGACATTTTACCCACTTAAGACTTAAACCAACCATAATACAAATTCTCACGTCCAAATAAAATATTAAAGGGATAAGCTTGTATGAGAATTACGTATTTGTTGGGTCCAATAAAGGGTTTGACGCAATAAAGCTCAAGTGATAGATTTTTGTACCGATTATAATTAATCTCATACGGTAGAATATAATAATTAATTCAAATCACTAATCTAACAACGCCTATTTACCAGTAAAGAAATCAGTACTTGACTTTAGAAATGAGAATCCCCCATTATTATTTCTATTTTTTACCTTTATTTTGTTCGATTAAATTATTCATGGAAATATTATATAATTATAGCTATTTTTAAAAAAAAATGACTATTAATAGTAAAACAGAATAAAATGCAAGAAAAAATTTTATTGGTTTTCCCTTCCTTTATTTTTTATTTTTTTTATCGATTAATAAAATGATGAATATTAAACCGTTCTTTAAAAAAATATTTAGTATTCACTCTTTAAAGAAACATCAAAATATTAAGTAGGCCTTGTCGGCAGGCAGCCAACAGAAAGGGTTATAGGTGTAGGCGTGCATTACTCATATTAAATATTGAATTACTCATTTAAAATGGATCTTCAATATCTTGCTTAATATGATAATATCCCTTTTTTCAGTATTAATATGATAGATTTTTGTACCAATTAATTCAATTCACTAATTTAACAATGCCTATTTACTACTTTCTCCGGTTTTTTATAGTACAGAAAATTTAAAATTTCATTTATCTATTATTCTTATACAATCAATAAAATTTATTTTTTTTTCCCGATTTGACATTTATACTCATCAATTCAAAATTATTAATATTATGTAGAATTTAATTGATGAATAAATCTTTAACTCTCTTAACTTTATTACTTACAACCAATCAGATTAATATTTATAGATTAAACAATTTTGAGCCTTTCAAAACCAATGGTGATATAATCTTAACAACTATTTTTTCTCCTAAATTTATGACTAATTACTGATTACTTAATTCTAGTAAATTACCTAAATTGGCAGTTAAAATTGAACGGAATGAATAGTAAAGAAATCAATATTTGACTTTAGAAGTTAGAATTGCCCATTTTTATTTTAAACTTTATTTTGTTCGAATTAAATGACTCGTGGAAATGCTAATTATAGTCATAAAAAAAGGTGGCTGTCAGTTAATCAAGAGCTGACTTAATTAGCGCATTTATGAAAAATTCGATTTTTTCACTACTATTCATCAATATTGATAGTAGTTTAACATTTTTATGGTAGATATAAAAAGATAATTATTCCAGTGCCAGCTCAAATATCCTAATAATTTTTTTTAAAAAAAAAAAGTAATTATCTAACATATAGTAAAACAGAGAGAAAATAAATGAAAATAATTTATTGATTTTATCTTTATTTATTTTTCTAATTTTTTTTATATCCTCAGCATTAAGTTAATGCAAATTAGTATCCACCCTTTAAAGAAACATCAAAATATTAATTAGGCCTTGTCGGCAGGCAGCCAACTGAAAGGGTTATAGGTGTAGGCGTGCATTGCTCATATTAAATATTGAATTACTCATTTAAAATGGATCTTCAATATCTTGCTTAATATGATAATAGATAGATGCTTGCAACATTTTTTTTAAAAATTTTTTATACACAGATTCAAATTATTAAATTTAATTTGTTAACTAAAATAGCAAGTATTTAATAAATTAAATTTGATAATGTGGACCAATTATAGAGTGTCAAAGAAAGTATTTCCAACCTTTTCAGCATTTTTTTTTCATATAGAGATTTTGTTAATTATAGCTGTAAAAAAAAGAAAAAAGAGAAATGATTTTGTTAATTATAAACAGGCAGGGAAGACAATTAAGAGCATGGATCGACCGGCCTATATCTAATAGGAAGAAGACGATGGCGTCTCCCTTTGTACCAAGCCCACATGACACTAACACTCTCTTAAGCATCGGCTTCATACTCTTAATTATCTTATATTAATTTCATTTTTATAGAAATCAACTTTTTAATTAATAGATTGTTAAGATATTCAAGTTGACTTGCAAATAGTGGTGGACTATTCTTTTAAAATAATTCTGATACTATAATATCCAAAGTATTTCTGTTAATTCAATTTAAATTAATATAGAATAAAATTTTTATTTTATATCGAGCATCTTGACTTGACCAATAATTTTCTATTGTTAATACATATAAGTTGACGAGCACCTTATAGTTATAGGCAAGTCTTTTTTTAATTTTAAATAGAAGATATTAACATTATTTTATTCTTTCGAAAACAAACTTTTTTTTTTTCCAAAATGACATTTTTCTTTAACTTAAACTAGATACTGCATGAATACAAACTTTCCATGCATAAGAATTTTTCAAATAACTCTATGTTTGGTATAAATAACTTTTACAAAGTTAGTGTAGCTTAATTATTTGTAGATTTTTTTTTTAAGAATTAGATTGTAAAAATTAATGTATTTTTCAATTTCTTGAATTGAAAATTTGACATCTTTAAAAAGAAATTGTATAAAAATTAATTTGGCATCTTTAAAAAGGAGAAAAAAAAAAGTATAAATGTATGAAAAAAAATAAACATATTAATTTTTATACTAAGTTTTAAAAGAGTGTTACACATAAATAACACTAGTTTTATATAAAAATTCATTTACACCACATATAGCCTAAAGTTTAATTGAAGTTTGATTGAATTGCGTCTTTCCATTTAAAATAGTAATCAAATGATAGACATATTTTAAGAAATTATGTCTATAGCAATCAACTTCTTAACACTCATGAAATGTAACCAATTATTTATTCGAATGCTTCTACTGATACTTTTTTTATAAGAAAGTCAAAATGTATTTTCAAAATTTATATTAAATAAAATTCTTCTCCGCACTAAATCATTTTATATATATAAACACATTTTGAAGAAATGTTTTTGTTAAGCACCAACATTATGTGTTGTATATCTAACAATTAATTTTTGTTTTTGATAGGATAATATATAATTAAGCAAATAGCATACTTACAAGTATATTAAGAAAGCCACGTATATTTTCTCAAAATATAATTGCATTAAAAAAATATAATTGCATTAAATGAGAAAAATACGCGATCACTTTTGGAAGAGAGTAGTAAGTATGGACATATATTAGTTAAATTATTTATGAGCTATACGAATTCTACTCGTAAAATATTTAAATTTAATTTAAAATTAATTGAATTGAATTTAAGTAATTTATAGAATCCCGAGTCCGACTCAAATTTAATCAAATAATTATTTTTTATTATTTATTAAATTACTTTATATCATTAATATTTAAATATATTTAATTTTAATTAAATCGAATTAACCAAATATACACTATTTATTAAAATTTCTTTATCGAATAGATTTTAATTAGCTCAAATATTTTTTTAATTAACTTTTGAACAATTAAAAAAGAAAGGTAGAATTTCAAATTTTTTAATTAAATTTAACTCAAACAAACATTTTATTGTCTCTCTTTGATTACAGCCTAATAGTGAGTGCATTGGATGACATTTTTCCTAGATAACAACCGTCAATAAATGTATTCTAATATAAAAAAATTAATCAATAAATGCATGAATCAATTCAATTAGTCTCTTACTCACGCAAAGCAACTAATGCAGCTGAGTGTTTGAAATTATTGCGATTGTTAAAAAAAAATTAAAATTTTTTTATTTAAATTAAAAAATATACATATTTACTTATTTTTTTCTAAAAAATAATTTTTAAAACTCTAAAAAATAAAAAATAATTCTAAGTTTTTCAAACTCATAAAAATAAAAAATAAAAATTTTTTCTACAACATACCAAACGGATCCCATAACTTAAATAGTCTCATATAATGTTAAATTCTATTGAAGAAAATTTACAGTCTCAAACTTACAGTTGATTCTGTAAAATCGATAGGCGTGAAAAATTAAATATATATATATATAAAATAAACGTATAGAATCAAAGACAAAGTACAACTTTATAAGTTTCACATATGAAAAGAAAGAAATACACTAGATCAAAGACAAAAGACCGACCAGACTCATTCAACAACCTTAAATTAACACATAATAATTAATATTCATCAGTACCAACCCACAATCTCACAAACATTCTAGTTTCACAACACCAAATCCCCAAACACTCGAAAACCAAATTCAACTTTTTTATTTTTTACCTTATACATTACTATAGTCAAACAAAACCCTAACCCCAAAAGGGTTTAACACCATTAATTCTTGGAACAGCAACAGCAGAAAGAGGATTCTTCATTTCACAGGAAAGCTTCAACACCTCAGTGAGGTCTACAGGGTTAGCCAAGTCCTGAACCCATTCAAAATTGTGCACCAAATTAGCCACCCAAAGGCTAACAGTGGCTAGCCCTAGGTTCTTGCCAGGACAAACCCTACGCCCAGCGCCGAAGGGTGCAAGCCTCATGTCCCCACCCCTAACGTCAACATCAGAACCACCTAGACTCTCTATGAATCTTAGCGGGTTAAAAGCCGATGCATTTTCCCATACTTTTGGGTCATGGGTAATGGCCCACATGTTGACCATCCCATTGCTGAGGTGGACATCCGATGTCGACAGCCTGGCCCACGAAAGGAGGGGTCCAGGTGGGTGCACACGTAGAGTTTCTTTCACCACAGATTGAAGGAGGGGTAATTTAGGCATATCAGCATCTGTGACACTCCTGTCCCCTACTACACATTCTAATTGTTCTCTTAGCTCTGATTGAATTTTTGGGTTCAAAACCAACTCCGCCATTACCCACTCTGTTAGAAGCGCAGTTGTGTCCGTCCCACGAAAAATCATTTCCTGCACATCAATAAACATACATACATATATATATATATATATATATATATAGAAAAAATTACAGAAGAAAATACGTGAATTTTTTTATTAATTTAAACTTTATTTTTTTATGAAATTAGACATTAATTTTGTAATTTCTTTTAATAAAATTCATTTATTAGTTTATTATTTGTTTTTAAAAGGAAATTTTTACCTTTTACTGTTACTAGGATTTGTATTTTTATAAACTATTACACAAAAAAAAATTAAGGATAAAAATGGGCAGAGAAAAAAGATGGCAGAATGAATAAAGACTGAAGAATATAAGTGAGATATAGAGGCAGTCACACATGAATCCCAACATCTTGTTCGTATCAAAGTTTCATTCAAAAATATATTAAAATAAACTAATAAAATATTTGCATTGAAAGTTAATATAAAAATCATTAATATAATGGATAAAAAATAGAATATAAATTCAAATATCACCTAAACTCTTCGGAGCATATTTTCAATTTTTCCAAAAATGCATAAATACATAAAGAGAAAACCAAATAGTATTAAATGCTAATAGTTTAAACTTAATACATACCCAAAGAACAGCTACCATATCATCTTCTTCAAGCTTTTCATCTTCATCCAAAGAAAGCAACACATCAACAAAATCAGAGTTGTAAATAACCAGCTTTTTAGGCTTCTTATTCTGGCGGTGATCATCAATAATCTGCTTGACTAGTTTCTTGACTCGAGAGACAAGAGCTAAACAACGTTCTTGAATTCTACAAGGGTCGTAAAAATAATTAAGCCATTGAAGATAATCGGACCAGTTAAAAGCACCCAACAGCTCAAACCCTTCCTTAACAAGTTGCTGCAACTCTTCAGCCTCCTCATTGTGTTCATTAAGCTCATATCTTTTGCCGAACACAGTTCCCATAATGTTATTAAGAGAAGCATTTTGGAGATGCTTACGCAGATAAACAACTCCATTAACGGACTGTTCAATGCTTATATCGCGTATCATTGTAGCACAGTCGAGATGCCTCCATGGCTCGTGAGCAGCTATTCTTTTGGGTGCAAACAGATGAGTGGAAGCAATTCTTCTCAGCAGGCGCCAGTAAGGACCGTTAGGGGCAAACCCAATGGCTCGGCTGAACATGAGGCACTTGGCCGACTGCTTAATGGGTCTATCAGCGAAGCGAGTGGAGGTTAAGATTTCACGAGCAAGATGAGGATCACAGGTGACGACGGCAGGCGTTGAGCCTAAGCTGAAAGCCATGAGCTTGGTGGCGGATAGAGTTGAAGCCATGGAAGCAAGAGTGCGGTGAGCGAGGCCATGGCTCAAACTGAACAAACTGCCGAAGAAAGGGAGGCCTTTAGGACCAGGAATAGGGACAGTGCCCATCTGGTTCCTGCCATTTTTCCAGGCGAGGCCACCAGCAGTGACAGCCCAAGTTGAGATTGTAATAGCTAAGAGCGTGATCAAGACAAAGAAGAAGAACAAAGGGTTAAAGAGGTTATCTGTTTGGAGCGTAGCCGGAAGTGCAAAATCCAATGAAGTTGGAGATAAATCCATTGATGAAACAAAAGAAGAGAGCAGAGGAGTTACAGAGAGATAGAGGCTGAGGAGTGAATCGTTTTGGGGTGAGTTAAGGAGAAGCAGAGTTGGTTTAAATAGGTGAGATCTATGAGCGTAAAATGGAAGGGAAGTTAATTTATTGTGGTTAGTGGGTTTTAATTGAGAGTTTACGTACTAATGGTGATTAAATCTTACTTTTCTCCATTTATTACTTAATTAAAGAAAATCAATTATTAGGTTAAGAGGTGAGATGAATGGTATAGACTCTTTTTCTTTTAATTAGAGGTTTAAGGTCTTGCCCCAAATATGAAGCATTTTGAACCTTCAGAGTCCTAAAAATAAAGCATTTTAAAAGTTGGGAGTGAGCGAATTTATTCTATGGGAAAAAAAAAACAAAAAAGAAAGAAAGAGTACCAGCTAAACTTGGTCAGCAAGACCGCTTCAGTTTCGTAGCTTTCTAGTTTGTTTTTTTCTTTTTATTCCTTTTCTGTTCCTTAACATTAATTGATATTAGAAATTAGAGAAATATTCATTATTTTTTTATTATTCTTCCTATTTAAACTATACATGTTCTGGCTGACTGAGATTAATTTTACTCATACTGAAAAATATTTTGAAAGATAATAAGCAATCACTTAAGAGTTTTAAAATATTTAAATATTTTACATTTGAAATCTCTGATTAAAATTGAAATTTTTTTATCAATTCATTGCATATCCTTTTTAATCTTTTTATAATTTTTTGTATAGTATAAGTGGCATATATTTTAAGTTTTTAATATCGTAGAATTCACGTAAGATATGATATTCAAAGAATAAAATAATAATAATAATAATAATAAACTATATTTCACGTAGTATAGTTCCAACCCTAGTTCAGTTAGACAAGGTAATTATGGGAAAATCATGCCTACACTAATCATATTTATATCACTCTGATTCCTCTGAAGTGAAAATTAATTGTATTATTCAAGAGGTAGATTCATTAATTATATATGAATAATGAATTAGTGATGCATAAACAATCGATTAGATTTTTTAAATAGATAGGGTATGTTGAATGGGTTCCATACTTCCATCTATAGAAAATCATCAATTTTCGGATCATTGTGGAACAGATTTTTCATTCAAAGATAGTTTAAAGATCGTCAAATTTCACAGCTTAATCGCTTTTTCATTAAAATGCATCATTTTCAGGTCGAGTACTAATGCATGCATACATTTTTTTTTTTACTAATTATTTATGAGAAAGGGCATACCATTCATATTCGAATTTTCATCTTATAATTTCTCTTTTTCTCTTTATGGTGTAATCTAATAAAGAAAATATATTATAATTTTATTATGGACTTTTCTTACACATAAGTGTGACAAAATTTTTATTATTTTATGTTTTTAAACAAGTAAATATTTTAATAATATAAAAAAAACAATCCCATTTACCATCTAATCATTTACCATCTAATCAGTAAATAACTCATATGATAACGTTTAGATTAAAAATAATAATAAGTTTATAGTTGTTCTTCAATTTATCATAATTTTAAAAAATAATTACAATAATTCTTCATTCTATATATGTTTGATATATCGTCTTCCTATTTATAGACATTTTTTAAATTTTAAACAATGAATCCACAAATAATAATAATAATAATAATAATAATAGCTTTTATGTGCAAATTTAAGGATTAATTATATTTTCCTGCAATCCTGAATATATATTAAATAAAAATTAGAGAAAGCAATGTTGAATGTCTTTCTAACAAAATTAAGCTCCAAATAAGAATGAAGAGTAAGTGGTCATTAATTAGGATTTGAATTGTAAACAAATATTGTCTCATTTGTTCTATTCTGATCAAGCTTTTCAGATAATTAAAAGCTTTGGATTATTACACGAGATTAAAGGAGATAATTTTGATGAACATATGCTAATTTGTTGGCTAAAATCACTCCAATATGAAAGTGGTTAATCCCTGATTTATAGTCTTTTGACTCTACCACATCCATTCCCAGTATTCTGTAAAATCAAATCAAAATAAGGATTATTAAAAAATAATTACCATTATTGCAATTACTATACATCTCATATTCAATTATTGTATTATCTATTGATTCCTTATGTTTTTTTTGCTAAGAGTAGTGCTTGCAATAATCATCTGCACAG
Source organism: Triadica sebifera (assembly GCA_023653625.1). Taxonomy (NCBI): domain Eukaryota; kingdom Viridiplantae; phylum Streptophyta; class Magnoliopsida; order Malpighiales; family Euphorbiaceae; genus Triadica; species Triadica sebifera. Next base: position 10,432,976 of record CM042901.1, on the reverse strand, counting down.
ACATTGCTCTTAATAATTTATATTTACAATACTCAATTAAATATATAAATAATAATCCTGGTAAACTTTTACCAAACAATTAATAATTCTTTTCAATACATGATGTCCTCAACCATCAATTACCAATTATCAATTATGAGCTACCAATTTTTTTTGAAGGTTTAAATCCAACAAATCCTAAAGGCAGGGACGGATATAGGGTGAGGTTTTCCATTGCCCCCTAAATTTGTTTTAGTATTCCTTTTAATCACCAGAAATTTTTTTATATATATAATATATTCCTCAAAAAGTCAAATTTAGTTTAATATATTTTTATAGTGAATTTTTAATAAATGCAGTAAGTTATTAACAGTTATTAAAAATACAAAGAGAGATTAAATTATATTAAAAATAATAGTATTCACAATAAAAAAATTATACAAAGTTATCAAAATATAAAAATTTAAAGAGAATAATTATAATAATTTATAATCTAATATTACTATATTATTATTTTGTCTATTAATATATATATATTCAAAAATTTATATTTTTCATATATTAGTTGTTTGAAAATAAATTCAACATCCGTCCCAATCCTGAAATTTTATTTGTTAAAATAGGATAAGTTGCGGATTGCTGCAAGTGGTTTGACATTTAAAATTTTACGTCGGGAGTGATTTACATCTTAGTGTCCCAATTCAGCTAGAACCAGACTTTGTAGCAGTCCAATATACTTCTAAATACCAGTAATTTAGAAAAATAAAATAAAATAAAATAGGGCTATGGTGAACTGATGTTGTTAAAAAAAAAAATTGGTAAGAGGAAAATCTGATATGCGGAAAAGGTTAAAAAAGAAAAGAATTTTTATCCTCCTTCCCAAAATAAAATAAAAAAATGACAGAAAAGAGGAAAATGACACCATTATGTAATTACAATATTATCTTAATATTTTTATTTTTTATTTTATAAACTAAAGATTAAAATAGTAAACTTACAGCACTACAATTTTCTTTTCTTCCTTGTATATGCTTTGCAAACAAGAAATTTTCCTCTTCTATTTTCTTTCAATCCAAACAAGAGTCTTAATTTTCTTTCTTTCCTAGAAAAAAATCCCAAATAAAGGCTTAAATTTCCAATTTAGAAGGAGAAAAAAAGTGAAAATTAAATAATAAAGGAAATAAATATTTTTAGTGTGTAGTAAAGAAAATAAAGTTGCTTGTGGAAAAGGAAAAAAATCGGAAAGACTAAAACAATGTCGTGAATAAAGGTTGTTTCAGAAATCGAACATATGTGAATCCCAGTTCACGGATTTTGACTGCGTCATAGGCATAAATACTATGGGCTGAGCTGGAAAGTTACCCTAAAATTTGACCCATAAATATTTATATGTAGCAAATTAAATAATATATATAAATTAATAAATATTTTTTATAACATTTTATCTTTACTATGATCTATGAAAAATTTTATGAAATGTTAAGCTGGAAAAGAGAGAATTTCAACAGTTATTCCACGTTAAAAATCAAGCACAGGATATGGAAGAAGAAGAAGAAGAGAAAAAACGTGCTGAGTAGGAGTGTTAGGGCAGGAAGTGAGATGATGGTGGCGTGTAATATTGGATTTTGGCGTAAGTTTTGAGAATTTCCAAACAAGGTTTGATGATTCACGAGGGAAAGTTTTCCTCTCTCTCTCTCTCCAAACTCACGTGCGCATCCCCTTCTCCTTCTTCTGCTATAAATAAATAAAAAAAGCTTTTGTGTTTGCGTGATTCTCAAAGATTATATCTCAGAACTGTGTAGATTTTGTTTCCCATTCTCTTTTCTCCTTTCTTTCAATCAATTTTCCCTAATTCAAAAAGGCTACCCTATTTTTATAGGCTAATTTCCTAGTCATGGGTACAAAAAGAAACCTACTTTTCCTATGTTTCTTCGAGATTTTTTCTACTTACGTCCTTTTTTAACATAGATATTTTTTCTCTTTCAGTTAATAAAAAAAAAAAAAGATATTTTTTCTCTATCAGTTAAAAAAAAAAAGATATTTTTTCTCTGTGAGACGTTGATTGCCTTAATTATACATGTGATGTTACTGAGTATTAGTATTTTGAGAGTTACTTTAATTTTTTTTATTGATTGAAATAATTCGTGAATTTTTGTCCATAAAATATTTAACAATTCAATGGATATTTGGATGCCATATATGAAATCAGAAACTAATCAAACTCATAAAACTTACTAAATGGCAAATGAAAATAGTTAGAAACTGAATTGATTCTTCTCATTTATGCTAAGGAAAAGAAAAGCTACAACTTATATAGTACAAACCAATAACTGTTCTGCTAACAGAATCTATGAAGTTGTTTTAATACCAACTTCTAAAACACTCTCATCTCAGCAACGTTTGCTTAGATACGAGAATGTTACATTACTTTCAGTTAAAATTATCATTTAATAATAAAAAAACATAATATTATATTTTTTAACTTTAAATGATACATAATGAACAATATACAGGTAATATAAAAAACATTAACTACAAAACATTTGTACTTATATAAAATTACTTTACAAATACTATAAAAGAAAATTTAAAATAAAATACAAAAATTGTATAACACACATTATTTCAATAAATTGTTTTACTTGACCGGGTCACTGTTAGTTTAATCTAAACATCGGCTACTCTTCTTTGTATCTGTGCAAGAGAAACTTCTACGTTGCACTTTAAATTTAATGATACATATAAATAAGATAATAAATTATATCACACAATATGTGTTGTGATGTATTTATATTATGCACAATTTTTCATGCAATTTTTTATCCCATATTATTATTTGCATTTCATTATACTAATTTAGTTAAGATACAAAGACATTTATCACAATTTATCTCATATCAAATTCTCGTACAATTATTAACTTATTTATGTTTATAACAACTATGAATGAACAAATAATTAGAATAACAGAGTTGGCAATCCAGACATAATAAAATTATTACTTGAATATAATAGTATGTGCATATAAGTGTCATCACATGTATAATATGAGTGTCATCATTAGCATAATAAATATGTCATCACTGGTATAATATAAATGTGTCATTACTGATATATTATCTAATGACTCAATTAATCATATAATTACTTAATAAAAATATCATTTATATAATATAAAAAGATCCAATATAATTTACATATTAAATCCCTTTATTTAAATTTTATCTAATTTATGACATATTCTATATTTTATATTAGATCTTCATTTTGAACCTGTTAATATCAGAATTAAATTATAAAGTCTTTTTAAGAATTTTAGAGCTAGATCTTATCTTTAATATGTAATTTGAATTATTTAATTTGAAGTTTTTTTAACAAAAGTTATACTTATTTACATACTAATTGCTCTTTAAAAATGTTGCCCATAATTTTCTGGGCAGTTTTCTGGTTTTATATTTTTGCTAAAATTAAGCATAGTTAAAGTCAGAATTAGGGTTTACGTTATTCATGAAAGTTTTAGCCTCATGTCTTATATTTCAAACTCAATGAAAAATACATTAAGCCAAATTATAGAGATTTATGTACAAATTGCTCCATAAATTTCAACAAAGAACATAATCAACATAACTCAATTTTTATCAAATAAAATCATAAGTCTAGCAAGCATACATCATTAAAATTTATCATAAAATACTACTACTTTACAATAATTTATATGTTAAATGCTCAAATCATGCAACTTGATGATAAAAATATAAGACATCGCCTTAAGTTATGCACTTAACTTTTATTTTGCTTTTCTTCTACTTTATAAATTGCTTTCTCATTTCCTTTATCTCTTTGAACTTGTTCCTTATCAACTTGTGCTTCTATAAATCATAAAACAATCATTAAAAAATTCTTGTTTTATCATTTCTCTCTAAACCCTAAACTCTCTCTAAAACCCTAAGCTCTCTCCAAAACCCTAAGCTCTCTCTCTTTTCACACATAATCTATAAATGAGTTCAAAACTCTATCTTCCTTTATAAAAGATTAAAAAAGAGAAGAAAGACGTCTTACATTCACTTTTTCCCCTTTAATCAACTATTTAAAGATTTCTCTCTCCTCATCTCTTGCTTATTTATCTTTCTTTTTGCTTCCTCTAGTTTCCACAAGCCTTGTAATGCATGGATATGACTTTTTCTTGTCTGTTTCTCTCTACTCGCTCTCTTTCTCTTTCTAGAAATAAGCTTTGGCTATAATGGAATTTGGAGATGGCACGGGACTGGTTTTAGAAAGCAGAAAATGAGTCAAAGAAATGAGATAAGGAAGAAGAAGAAGAAGAAGAAGAATAAAAAAGGAAGAAACCAAAGTCTCATTATGGATCCCACTATTTTAACTAGAACTTGATATTTTTGACATAGTTAACATGTTAATTCTCCTTATTTCTGATGGTGGCCGGCCAAACTCATTTTTAATGTCCAAAATTATTTTTTTTAGTTAGCAAACATCTCATTAAATCCTCAAATTTTTGGTAAATTATAAATTGATATCAAAACTTTTCAAATTTTACAATTTAGTTTTTTACCATAAACTAACATCTTTACACCCTTAATATACTTTATTTAGCATTTTTCATAATTATTTGTCACTATTTAATTATCTTCCTGTCAAAATCTGAATTTTAGATTCCAGTTAAACCAACGTTTCAATTTAATAACACGCGTGACTCGTAGTCTAAATTAGTGGATATGACATTAATGAATCTACATAATAAAAGCTAACACACAAGTCAACTTAGCATAATCTCCATTTGAAAAAAGTGAGATGGAAGGTGGTGAACTTGAGCCAAGAAACACATTACCAACTTGATATGAGCTTGACTGATTTGTTGAGTCAACTGCAAAGAAAATTGTCTCCTTACCCCCCCAAGCTAGGAGTGAATATATTTTGAACTCCAAGATTGGATTTAAGATAAATAATTTGAGGTGTCTTTATGTATTTTGGTGAAAAACTCTGTAACCTGGTGAGCAGATGCAATGGGAAGTAAGGTAGTAAATTATATTTGAGTTTCCTCTAACAATATGGTAATCCATTTCAATATGTTTTGTTCTCTCATGAAAGAAATGATTATTGGTAATATGAATGGTTGAGCCATTGTCACAAAACAAGTTAGCTGCAAATCATGAAATAGATAAACCAACCATTGTATTTCATTAGTAGCAACAACCATAGTTCTATACTCTGCCTCTAAAAAAGACCTCGAGATGTTGGACCAAAGAGTCACCATTGAAAATGCAATAACCAATAATGGATTTTCTAACTATAGGGCAAGTAACCTAATCAAAATTTGAACATGCCTTAAGCTAGAAAGAAGAAGATGTTGAGAAAAATAAGTCTTGGCCTGGAGAAGATTTAATGTATCTAAGCATTTTATAAGCATCTTTAAAGTGTTGATCAGTAGGACAATCCAAATAGATGCTGAACCGCAAAAGAAATATTAGGTCTGGTGTTTGTTATATATAACAATCTTCCAATTAACTGTATATAGCTGGTAACTTCTATAAGAGCTACTGGATCTTATGATGTCTTATTTTTTATTTGGCATTGCATTTAGAAAAAAAACTTTTTAAGAATTAAATTTATTTTTTTAAAAGTTTTGAAAACTACTTTTTGATAGAATCAGGTAAGTAGATATTTTTTCAGAAGTAAGTTTGAAAAATACATTTTATAAAAAATTAAAAAAATCAATTAATTAAATCAAAAAAATTTAAATTTATTTTTTAAACAGCTAATAGCAATTTCAAACATCCCCTTAGTGAATGACACTATAGCAATGTCTGTTAGCTTGCTTTCTAAGAAGCCACTATCTACTAAGAGTTCCAAGGCATATTTTTGTTAGGAAAGATTGATGTTAGAGCTTGTTCTTGGTACTTTTAGACCCATAAAATATTTAAGGTTTTCTAGTTCTTTGATTTTGAATTGATCATACATGATGTATTTGATATGGTTAGTCTGATCCATGTCATTACTTACTAGGATAACATCATCTACATATACACAAAATGCAATAAAACCGATGTTGTTGGATTTGATGAAGAAGGAACAGTTTGTAGCAACTTGTTTAAAACCTTGTGACAACAATGCTTCAGTGAGTTTTAAATGTCATTGTCTATTGGCTTGCTTAAGCCTATATAAAGACTTTTGAATCCTGCAAACCAGTGATGGATTAAATCATGTAGACCTTAGTGGCAGTTGCATATACACTTCATATGAGAGGTCCCTGTGAAAGAATGTATTTTTATTTATAATTGATGAAGATATTAGTCTTTAATTGCAACCACAAGTAGTAAAACTCAGATTGTAGCCATCTTTTCCACTAGGGAGAATTTATCTAAGTAGTCAACTCCCAGTTTCTGTGTAAAAATTTTAGCAACCAACCTAATTTTATGTCTCTCAATACTACCATCTGCATAAAACTTAGTTTTGAAAATCCATTTACACCCTATGGTTTGTTGTGACAATGGTGTAAGTTGCCATGTATGATTAGATTCTAAGGCATCCAATTCATTTTGCATAACTTTTCTCCTTTATGAAAATTTGACAGCCTAATTGTATGATTTAGGTTTTAGGGTACTATAATAAATGTTGCAAAGGATTTATAAGTAGGAGAAAGGTTCGAATAAGAAAAAAGAGAAGACAAATAATGAGGTATACCTTTTGTAGAATATACTGATTGAGATAGAAGATTGGCCTGATGTTGTCTACCCAGTAATTAATAATGATAGTCTTTTAAGTTGGTAGGTTGATGTTTTGTTCTTTTTGATTTTTGAATTGGTAGAAAAGAATTGATAGTTGTATCAGTTGATGGAGTGGGTGTTGAGGATGACGCAGGAATGGTTGGTTCTGGTACAAAAACATCTACCAAAGGTTATGAAAATGGAAAGTCTGGTTCAATATTAGTATGAGTAAGGTGAGGGCTCTATGAAAAAGGGAAAATGCTCATAAAAGATTGCATTTCTTAACACTATGACTCTTTAGTATCCAACTCAAACAACCTATACTTTTTTGTGCCTACTTTTTATCCAATGAAAACACACTCAGTAGCCTCCGCATCTAGTTTAGTTTTGTTATTAAGTAATGTGCTTGTAAAGGCTAAACATCCAAAAGTTTTCAAATGTGACATATTTGGCAGTTGTTTATAAAGTAACTCAAAAGAAATATTGTGTTTTATTGCTGAAGAGGGAAGTCTATTGATCAAATGGATAATGTGAACTGCAAAATCACTCTAAAAACTATTGGGCAACTTACTTTAGAACTTGAAGGCACACATGACTTTCAAAATATCTTGATGTTTCCTCTCTACTATGTCTACCTTTTGAAATTCATTAAAATCATTTCTAACACATATTCATGCAACTAAAGTCTTTGAATGCGGTTATGTATAAATCTTTCATCTAGGATTTACCTAGGATGGAGTCTAACCAAAACTTTAGCTCTCTAAGTTTGTCCTCTCCCTTGAGACAAACTTCCAATACCTCTATCATCTCCTAGTAATAAGAAAATATTTCCTTAAGCTTTTTTGAATTGGAACCAAAAGCAAAAATAATAAAAATAAATGTTTCCTTACAACTCACAACCATCTTTTTCTCACTCTTATCTCTAACTTTACTATCACAAAACTAGGTATTTGAAGCTCCAAAAATGGAGAAGAAGGGTTTCTGATGATAAAAAAAGAATGAATGTGGCGTGTTTGATTGGTTAACAAGGAATGGAGAGCGAATTTTAAAGGGATGATAGCAGAAAAAGTCGCGACTGTCTCACATGCACTGTTTGCCAAAAATTCATGATCGTGAGTCATTTTTTACGGGTATGAACCACCCATTTACGGCAGTGATTAATCTTCACAGTTTATTTACTGAAAACTCGACATTCACGACCATGACACCACTTGTCATGGGCATGAAATAACAAGATCAACAACTTTTAAATCTTTTAATATTTTTTCTTAACTTCTAACTCTCACTAACTATTAACATAACTTATATACCCTATATACAAGCATTACAAACAGATAAGATATTATATAAATAAATATTAATTTTTTGAATAATGACGTAAAAATATCTTTAACCGTCAATTCACATTTCAAAAATATTGTCATATGTGATGGGATACATCAATTGATGTAAGATTAAGGAAAATTACCTAAGCTTATAGTTGTAAGTTGTAACTGAAATTTAATAATATATAAGCTTATATACTCTACGTTAGGTTGAGGGGTATATATGTACATAAAATTTTTTGTCCTAAGTATTCATATAAATGAAATAGTCAACATATTATATGAACTTATAACAAAAAATATCATATATAATGTAGACTCAAAAAACGTTATAGAATTTTTAAATGAAATAAAATATAGAAAAATCATTTTAATTATTAAAAAAGAAATTTAATTTAAAGCTACCCAACCTGAAAACGGCATCACTTGTAACATGGAGGTAGCACGGGCAAGTTGAAAACTTTTTAGATTGTCACAGTGAAGGACAAATAAAAATAAAGGGTGTTTTCGTAATTAACTAAAATAAATAAATTTTATGAAACAAACCAGTCAAAAATACATTAATGTTAGTGCGTAGGGTTATAGAAAATAGTCTAAAATTGAACGACATCATTTGCATCAGTAAGCAGTAAAAGTGGAATAACAATGTAGTAACTACAATATTTTTGCAGCATTTTTATACATTATTGTATAGATAATGAAAAGTTATCCACCAAACTTTTATTGTAGGACGTGTAGTATGCAATTTTTTTTTTCAAGTTGTAGAAGTTGATTTCTAGGAGATTGTTAGTCACTTATTCCTATATGAATATCTCAACACCCAATGCTCTCCTCCATGTAAAGTGTTGGAACCCCAAGTTAGGATTCTTGGTTTTGTAAATTAATTAAACAATATTGAAACTTCCACATATTTATTTACTATTAAGTTTCTCAGTTTCACCCAAAGTCGGTTTCTTTCCAACCCTATAGCCTAAGGTTACTTCGGTTGCCCAATGAGTTTGTCAATTATTTTCCATTTTGATGATTAAATTTATGGTTACAGAATTAATCAATTATTGTTTATTAATTTTATGAAAACAATAATTTCAATCACCAAGAGGAAGCGGTGGATAAATTCTTTACTGTCTTGTACGGGTATAAACGAGTCAAGTTACTCGAATTCGACTCGTAAAATATTTGAATTCGACTCAGAATTAATCGTATCAAACTCGAATATCATAACAATCGACTCGTAAAACTCACAAGTTTAATCGAGTAATTATTTTTTTATTATTTATTATATTACTTTTATATTATCAGTATTTAAATATATTAGAGTTTTATCAAGTCGAGTTAACTATAGTTGATTTCGAGTCGAGCATATTATTTATTAAAATTTTTAGTTAATTCAAATTTTATCGAGTTGAGCTCAATTAATTTAAATATTTTTCGAATTGAATTTTGAAAAGTAAAAATAAACTCGATTGAGTTTGAGTTTCACAATCAAGTCAAGTTTGGGTATGACACTATATCGACTCGATTACACTCTTACTATCACGTGAGAATTAAATTTCTTCTTTTAAAAAAGAAAAAAAGAAAAATCTGACATAATTTATTTAATCTATTAATTAAATTAAAGAGAAAATTAATATTTAATCTATAAAGTTTGATTTATCGTATTAATACCTTCTGAGTTTTAAAAATTAAACGATTGACCCTTATATTTTATTTATGTTAAACTATATAGTTCTACTACTAAATTTTAAAATATTTACCGTTAATAATAAATAATGTTCTTTTTACTCAGAGGTACTGGTACAACAAGTTAAAATTCATGGGGTAACTAGTAATTTTTTTTGTTATTTTAATACAATCTAATATTTTTTAATAGAAAGTTTAATATAATAATATATTAGAAAAATATAATAAAATAGAAGAATCGATGGTATAATTTTTAAATTTCATAAAATACTATTATAATAAATCAAACCTTATAGAACAAATAATAACTTTATCTAAAATAAATTATTCGAGTAAACCCGCATGCAAGAGCAAAATTAACAATTTCTAAATTCCCTACTTGGACTATGATCTCGATTTAGAAGTTATTTCTTGAGCATTAAGTAATTAATCTCAGCCAACCAACTTCCGATTCTTACTGTATGCATCACTTGTAATTACCAAGATTCAAGAAGATTTTTATGAAGAAAGAAAACACAGCTTTACACAAAATCATTGCTGCTATGTAACAGAATCATATGGACAAATGCATGTTTCTTGATTTTTAAATTCTGGATTATTGAAATTAAATATTTATGGCAAAGGCGATGAGTTGGAAGAAAGAGCTTCACTCATATGAGGTTATAATAATTTATAAATTATAAGGATATGCCTTTAAGTTATAAATTGCATCCTAAGAAATCATGGTTTCTTGGAGTTAATTGAGGAGCCTTTTCACATTTGACACACATTCCCATACGTGTGATCTTGTGCACGCACACACAACTTTGTTGTTATGAAATTTCGAGCTTAGCTAGCTACTAAGTTTTCCTTTATGTTGTCTTCAAGCCACCCTAACATAAATGTAATTTATTGATTATAAATTATATTAAAAATTTTAAGTGTGGTTTTTAAGGGTAAAGGATTTTTATCCTAAACCAATATGGAACATCTCAACATTTTTTTACTACAGTTATTCTCATATATTGAAATTAATTCTATTCACAGCATAATCACAATTAAATTTTTTTGCTTTCTTTTCAATAATATATTTTGCGTGGATTGAAATCAAAATCAAAATCTTTCACCCACGAACTTAATCTAGATTATCAACTTAATATATTCAATAAAATTTTTAATATTGGTAGAAAATTACAAATCCTTGGAAATTAAACAAGATTGAAAAATCCAATATAGGACGTATTTGTGTGCGCCACAAAGAACTCCCAATCTTCCATATTCTTAAGACTTTTAGATTAACGAAGTTAAAGTTACAACTCAAAGATTAACTTCGAAAACAGAACTGTGTGCATGTGGCCATATATTTAATACTTAATAATGTTTTTCTTTCTTCCTCATTCAATTCTTTTTTTAAAAAAAAAAGACATTTAATTCAACGATAGTTAGCCATCAAATGTACAAGAAGAGTAACACTTCTATTTGATTGGACACGATTAAACGATATAAAATAATACAGACTTAATTATATATAAATTTGAGTTAAACAAATATATATTATAATTATATCAACACGTTTTCACAACACAAAAAAAACTATATAGTAAATATATTTTATCTGTATAACCTATTTAGATACGATTAGACACATTTAAAAATATATAAAATATATAATAATTTTAGTAATATTCAAAATTCAAAATATATAAAGTATTCAAATATATATAATTATAATAAATATCTTTACATATATTTTTATATGAATAAATTTATAATACATTTTGATAAATTTAATTATATTAGTATATTGTATATATAAATAAATTATTTTTATTGAATAATATATATATATATATATACTATTATTATTTTAATTTTAGTTAATTATTTTTTTTGTTATATATGATATTATATGCATTATGATCATAAAAAAAGTTAGTACAAAAATTGTTAATAATTATTTCATATAATTAAAGTTAATTTTAACTAATATGAAAGCTTAACAATACATAACTCTAAATCGGTAGAAAATTTTACATTGAATTGAAACTTTTTATTTTATTAATATTAATATAACATAAAGCAAATGATTTTGCTTTGCAATAATCAATGATTCAATCTCACATTATCATATGGTTCATACTTCACAAAATGTATGATTCTTCTTTTCTTTTGCAATAATCAATCTCATATCAATAAAAATAATGAACTGACATATTAATGAACTCTATCAAATAATAATTGTGAGATGTTGAAACTTAATTTATTCAATCGGAATGGTTAAAATTAGTCAATTAAATTGATTGGTTTGTGAATAACTAAATGAATTGATTTTTAAATGGATTAATTATAGAATATGTTTAATTATATATGATTAATTAATTGTGTTAGATATAACTGTGTATGACACATTTAATGACACAATACGATATGGTTAAAATATGTATTAATACGATACGATACAATTAATTAATCAAGTCATGTTTATGTTTAATATAATCGTGTTATATTCGATTGAGACACAATATAATTAGACACGACATGATATGAATTGTCAGCTCTATTAAAAATGAATTTGATACCTAATTTGCTTTTAAAAACTAATTTAAGAGAAAATAGAAATCCCCAAACTATACAACATAATTGTTAGTGATGATAATAGAGTATTTATATTAATTAAAAAGTGTTCAATAATTTGATGATCAATTAAAAATGACTAAAAATATTTAATTTTTTTTATTCAAAATTGTATTCTTCATATATTACGTGCATATAAATTTGCTTTTCATTATCATTGTTTATAACAAATACCTTAATATTGTAATTAAATTTCCATCGTTTATATTAAATATTCTAATTAAAAATAAATATATTAGCCATCTAATAAAATGAATTACAATAACATAGTAAGATTTACATATATAATTTGTTAAAATAATAAATTATATATATACACATAATTTATAATTAAATATCCATATATGGAAAATTGAAAACAACATATTAAAGGTGTATTAATTTTATTATACTCATATAATATATTTGTGACCAGATAAAAAGTATGTGTATTATAATAATAAAAAATAATATTTAGAAATTAAGATTGTAATAAGTTTCGAGTATTACCTACATTATCTTTGTTATTTTTTTATTATATTTTTCATAGTTAGAATGACATATTACTTCTATGTTTTCTTATGCACTAACAATTTATTTCATTGCGCACAAAAAATAAAGAAAATAATAAAAAATATTTTTAATTATTTCTTTATATATATATATATATATATATAATTTTGAAATTTAATTTTAGCAGGTAAAAATAAAAAACGAAAATAAATATATTTCAGCAAGTAAAAGAAAAAATGAGAGGCGACAATTCAATTTCTTAGTGCACAAAGAAAGAGTTGCGTGGGCAAATATCCTCCAAAGATTTTATTTGTGATTACTATATGTGATTTTGATAATTATTAATTTATTAATACATAATTCGTTGTTTACCAACCAAAGAAATTTTACTAAATATAGTCTATACACCAGCCAATCACTAGCCATGAGAAAAATATAATTAAATTCGAAAAGCCTAAAAGTCATATTGTCATTTCATAGCCCGAGTCCCTCTCCATCAGACCAAGCTAAAATTTTATTAAAATAATTAATCTATTTTAAATTAATTTAAAGTATAGTTTTTAATTTTCCATTACTTTATTTTATTTATTTCCACCCAATTTTTTTTTTTTGTTTTTTCTTTATTTCTGACCATTCATTATACATTTGGAATAGACATTTACAGTAAATAAAAAATATTTGAAAAAATAAAGAATATGTTGTTGAAGATAAATTGTGAATGAAAAGACTAAAATTAAAATTAAAATTAATTACTGTAAAAAAAATTGATTCTGAAACAAGTGATCATTACCAAATTTGATTTTAGGGTAAATTGATTATCATGAAAAAGTCCGAGAGGGAAATTACTATCCTTAAAATGTTCACACAATTATTTTCCAAATAAGTTACTCAAGTTAAAAAAACAGCACTTTTCATTAGTTCCTGAGCCAATAATAATAATAATAATAATAATAATAATAATAATAATAATAATTTTGACAAATTAGTCTGCAATCAGAATCGATAAATAGGTTAATTGAATTTTAATTATGTTTCGAAATTTCGAAAACCGATCAGTTAAAAATTTTCATGGATTGGTTTTTTATCCGTTCCCAGCATGCTCCTAGTTTTCATCTTCTCAACTTAATTACTTTGTTGCAATTGTACCTCCGTTTTTCTAAATAAATGTCGTTTAAAATGGTTTATATTTTACAATTATCTATAAATATTAATTATTTTTTACTTATTCTACTCTTATTTAATATTTAAAAAAATGAACTTTATTTAATATTTGAAAAAAAGAACTGTTTCTTTTTGGAATATATAATAATAATAATAATTTATAGAAATCTAAAAGTAATATTAAACACATTTCCTTACACAAAAACTTTAATCGATATTTGTTTAGGAACGAGGAGTACCATGTTTTGATCTCACAATAATGTTGCTATAAAACTTATGCGAATATTGTCTCTTCTTTTTTTTTCCCATAAAACCCAATTGATAACCAGAATCAGGATGAAATAGTTATCAGTAGGGCATCGATTTAGTCATATCTTCTGCATCATCTGGTTTCTTCCATTTTGAATTCAGAACAAGATCGTTAAAATAATTAAATCAGCAATCACAGATTCAAATATATTTTTATTTCCAGGGTGCTACATCGAATGCACATTGAAGGTGTTCGAAGGCCATAGATCTACATATGCTAAGAGTTAAAATGAAAACGACCTTAATTCACATCACACATCACACAGGAATCACAAATCTCTAATCAATCTGCGATTCTAACAGGCTCGAAACCTCTCTCAATCGATGTCTTCACTGCATCGAGCATTAATTGTGTCTTCCTACTGCGAGTTGGCCAGGTCTGGTCAGGTTTTCCTCCATTTACCTTAATGTTTGCGACCAACCGAGCAAATTCTCTCACCATACAAGCTTCCTGTGGAATTTCTGCGACAACAGTATGCTGGCTTGGCAATGGTTCCCACCCTGTAACAAGGTCATTGAACCAACATTTTGAAGAAGCACTGAAAGAGGATTCCTTCTCCTCAAAAGGAACAATGAAATCATCAAGATGCAAAGTTCCTTTGGTTCCAATAGCAGTGATATACATTGTTAAATGTGTTAAGAAAGAGCAATGGAAGGTTGCTACTTTGCCATCATCCCAATGGAGAGAAGCACCACAGGCCAAAATTACCCCGGCTTCATTCAAAATTGGTCCATGCAAAGCTACAACGGTGTTTGGCAGTTGATAGTCAGTAGCCCAGAGGATTGCCCTAATGCCATACCACCCAGTATCACCAAGAGCACCAAGGCCATCGAGATCTGGTTTGACACGAATGTCATTCTTGAGAAAGTCCTCATCACCAGCAAATGTAGAACAACTATGTATCTGGAGTACCAAAATAGATTTTAGAACAAACAAATCGTTAATAAAAAGAAAAGAAACGAAAAGAAAAAACAAAAAGCCATCTTCATCTAAAGTAGGGAAAAGAGAACTCGGAGACAAGATTATGCAATAAGCATAAATCCTTACAATCTTTAGTCAAATGGTCATAACACCATGACACTAATCAATTTAGTTCATATACGAAACATACAGCATTCTCAAGTATACTTATAACTAGAATTTATTGAAGTTGCAATTAAATTAAAATGGCACGCGTCAAAACAAACAATAGCCACAAACTTATATAATATTTCTCAAAGATGCTGCAAAATGAATTCAAGATTTTCTACAGTAAGCTTAAAATCCAGCCTTCATTCATCTATCTACTGGAATCTCCTCTCTCCCATCTTGACCAGCCAGTAAATCCAAACAGATTTCTCACGCTAAAAATATGGAGAATTGTACTGCATACTACAGCAACTTTACTACTTAAGGTAACAATTAAATAAGGCAGCCATGCAAGGGATTTATACTACAATTTGAATCTCACCTCAAACCGTAATATGAATATGACCCACTGTAATTAGTAACTACTCATCCAAGTAAAGGAATTACAGGCACCAGATAACTTAAATGTTAACTGACTGATAATCAATGAACATGCCAAGATATTGCAGCGCACACATTGAGGAAAGCATTGATGCTACTTTGACATTAAACATCACAAGGATGAGACACATTACTTGTCTCATCTTACCAAACCACCCAAAATACACAACTTACATTTCAAGATCATACAGGGATGAATTAGAAAACCAGTGTTACTCTAAAGGTCAAACTATCTAAAACGTAACTTTAGGATAAAAATGTCAGTCAAACGAATCCAAGTCTATTGTAGAGCCCATATAACCACATATAATGGTGTTATATACTATGAAGCATGGAACAAATCCTAATGTACTATGAAATACGGGGTACAGTCTATAGACAACAAACCATAAGCATCCCAAATCCTACCTAAAATTTGACACTTACTGCACTTACTGATTATTGAAAAAATTACCTCTGCTTCAGAATTCATCCTATGCATACAAACAAATATGATAATCCACATGCACTTCATTACACATTAGTTATTCAATAAATTCAATATTACTATGAATGTTTCAATGAGAGCCGTAACAAGACATAAAAGATAAACAAACCTGACAACTACAAATGTAACCCCACCAAATTAAGTCCATGTATTGTAGCATATATGTGTTGTGCACAAACATTCCACTAAACAGAGATCTAAGATTCAAGAAAAAAATTTCCGATAAAAAATTAATGAGAAAATAAGTTGAAACCATGCAAAAAGGCAAAGGTACACTGGCAATGCAATTGTTTCACAATAACCCAGTAATGATGCTCTTGAACAATATATGAGGATAGCAACAGATGCCAAGGGCTTATATGGCAGTCAGTAATTCTTGAAACTGCTGAAGACAAGGCATGTCTTTAAAAATAGTGAGAAGAAAGAAATAGGCTGAATTAGTAAATGCAATGCTAGCAACTAATGAACAACAGCAAATGTTACTGGAGGTACAGAAAAAAGTCTATGAACTCTTATTCTTCACATGCATAAAACATATGCAACAAGCTCATTTTCAAGAGTAATTTTTGGAGTAAGGGAAGAAGAACAATAGAGTAAGGTTATATTTGGCAACCTGTCATGTAATACAGAAACATATTGAGACAATGAATATAATCAGGAGAAAAGGAATCATCAATCCCACTCCTTTGTTTGGATGCAAATGGAATTATCTATATTTAACATAACTACTTAAAAGATAGAACATAATATAAAGTTCACTAAGTTCTTAAAATGTTAGCATTTTTTCTCACTATTTGCATTTATTATAGTAAAAAGATCTTTCTTACATGTACAAAGATCGCAACAAAAAGTACCATGGCATCAAATTTCATCAACTTCATCATATATATAAAGTACATTTGTGATTCATCAAGGGTCGGAAATTATTCATTATAGGTTTACTTTAGAACGAATTTGGAAGCCTTCTCCAGATGAAAAACTTACAGAGAGCAAACAGGATTCCATGATGAATTAACCCTTTAATCCTTTCTAACAAACTGATATGTTCATTGGATCTTTATTCAATTCTACAGTGAATGATGAGTGCACAAAAACATAAGGAAATACCCAACTCTACATGTACCTGAACATGATCAATAACAAAGCAACCACTTCAAAGAATTAAGCAAAAGAAACATGACTTTGACGTTAAAAACAAGAATCTGTCCCTAGCCTAAGGAGGTGTTGCTTATTTGAACACTTGGACAAACAGAGTACCTCTATAATAGAAAAAAAGAGCAAACAAAAAACAGTGATCACTACCAAATTACAAGCAAAAAGAGCAAAAGCAAACTCGGTCTCTGCACACAAAAAAAGTAACACACAAACCCCACTAAGTCACTATTTCATATCTGAAATCCGACTAAAATGTCATAAACTAACAGGAATTCACATGAAAAAGTTTGCCTTCTTAGATTTCATTTTTTATTCATTTATTATCACCCCAAAATTGAGACGCTTAGCCACCAAATACTTATATTCATCTTACAAAATTGCTTCTTTCATTTTCGGGTATTATCAAAAATTATATCCAGAAGAAAATTAGAAGGAAAAAAAAACTAACGCACCGTTCTGATCTCACCAAAATGCTCTTTATCATTCAAGAATTCTTTCATTTTCTGTGTTCTGGGATTATGCATCCACATGGTGCCATCCATAATCTGGACTCCATTAGCCTCGCAAACCTCCAAAATCTTATCAACCTCACCAACATTAAGCCCCACAGGCTTCTCCAACAAGATATGCTTCTTTTTCTGGGCAGCCAAAGAGACCCATTTCACATGAAGACTGGTGGGTAGAGGAACATAAACGGCATCGATATCAGGGTCATCGAGGAGTGACTCATAGGAACCATAGATTTTAGCGTCTGTAGGGAAGTTATTGGCTTTAGCAAAAGCCGAAGCTTTTTCCACCGATCGGCTGGCTACGGCGGAGAGCTGGGCGTTGGGTGCGAGGCTGATAGCCCGAGAAACCTTTCGGGCTATTTCTGCGCAGCCAATTATGCCAAAACGAATCAAAGTGTCCGCCATTTGTTGTCTGCCGGATTGATAACTTTGGTTGCTGATGAAACTGCTGCGGATAGCAGTGAAATATGTAGTGGGTGACTGGCAGCCAACATTGAATCTGCTTCCACTAACGACGTTTAGAGCATCTCTGATAATAATGTTTATTTTGAAGAGTAACTTTGCTACAATAAAAGTATTTTACAGTAAAATATTTTTACAAATCTAATGACATTTG
The DNA here is from genome assembly GCA_023653625.1 of Triadica sebifera. NCBI lineage: Eukaryota > Viridiplantae > Streptophyta > Magnoliopsida > Malpighiales > Euphorbiaceae > Triadica > Triadica sebifera. The sequence goes on along the minus strand of CM042901.1, from coordinate 10,414,421 downwards.
CATTTCTAATAAACTATTTATATTTATATTTTTTATTTTATTTTATTATATTTAAATTAATATTTATAAAAAATAAATAACTTTTATTATAATTTTTTAAATAAATTCATCAATAAAAATATATAAAATACATTTAAAATATAAAAAATTAAATTCACTCTCTACTTATAATTTTTTAAAATAAAAAAAATATAGCTAATTTAAAAAATCTATTAGAAATGCTCTTATAAATGTACAAATATTAAAAATAATGACTTGTATAATATAAAGTTGATATTATATATTAATTTTTTTAAATTAACTAATTATAAATTTTGTTTAAACTATAACTCTAATTGCACATAAATTAAAATCAAAAAGTATAAAATTTCATTTCAATTAAAAATCTAATTTTCTACCAAGCTACCTTTTTTTTTGTGAGGTACCAAGCCACTTATTGAGGTCTTATTTGGCATTGCATTTTAAATGCATTTTTTAGAAGAAAGAAATTATTTTAAATTATTTTGAATTTCTAAAACTATTTTTAGAAAAAATAGATAAATAAATATTTTTTCAAAAACAAATTTAAATAAATAGTTTATAAATTAAAAAATTCAAAAAAATCAGTTAATTAATTCAAAAACAATTCTAAAAGTATTTTTTTTACTTTCAACAATAATCTCAAACACCTCATTAATTAAGTACATATTTTTTTCTTTGGAGAAAAAAATTAAAATAAAATATTAGAATGTATGCATGGATGAGGTCATATAATTTACAGCATAATTTGGTTAAGCTTCAGGATAGGTCTCTTAATATATTTTCTAATATCCAAGGTTATTTTTAGACGAATATCATTAAAAACAAAACAACAAAAAAAAATCACCTTTACTTAATTAACACAAAGTTGCAGTTTACCTTGCTCCGTGTAATTAAGTTTAGACTTCTTAAATACTTATTATCAATAATATAAACTCTAATACATCTATAGATAAACATTAATACGAGATAAAATAAACCCGAAATTTTTTCTGAAATTTTTAAAGGTATGTATGGTAAAAAAGAACAACCTATCAAGTGAGTGGTAGAAAATAAATTTTCAAAAATTATATATAAAAATATGGATCTAAATTATATGTATCCGCCTCAATGATAATACATATATATTTGATTAAATATAAGTGGAGTCAAATTGATAACAATTTAAAGGCGAGTTAAATTAATATTTAATCGAGTCACATAAATATAATAATTCGAAAGTTGTATATAAAAATATGGATCTAAATTATATGCATCCACCTCAACGATAATACATATATATTTGATTAAATATAAGTGGTGTCAAATTGATAACAATTTTAAGGCGAGTTAAATTAATAATTCGAAAGTTGTAGGTAATAATAAAGTTAATAAATAGAAAGTTTTAGGTAAAAACAAAGTTAATTTATATTACAAGAAGAGGGATTAGTCATTAAAAGGTTGAAAATAAAGAATTTCTAAAAAAAATTATTTAAAGTCCGATTGTCTATATATTATTTCATTCATATTAATTATATAAAATAAAATAAATAAATATTAAAATATTAGTTCGTTCAATTACAATATCCAATACATATACCTATACCTATACGTTTCCGTACATTTATTGAATCTATGTTGGATATTTTTGAGATCTAGAATCGTTCTAAATTCAATTAACAATATAGTTCGCTCCAACAACAATTCACGCATAATTAGATGAAGACTGAATTCCTTTTCTTTATGCTATTGTAGCTAATGTTTTCAAGACCTGATTGGACGTAAGATATAATCGAATCAACCTATTTGTGATTGACTCGGATTTAATTTAGTCGAATCTAAACTCAAATCATTTTAGTAGTTTGTTAAGTCAACTCGAGTATTACAATATCTCACTTACGAAGCTTGTAAAATTTAAATGAATAGTTATTTTTTAATTATTTATTAAATTATTTTTATACTTTTAATATTTAAAATATTTAAATTTAATCAAGTCGATTCGAGTATATTATTTATTAAATCTTTTAGTTTATTCGATTTTTTTAATTTAGTTCGAATAATTCAAATATTTGTTGATATGGATTTCAAACAATTAAAAGAACTCAGATAAAAATTGAATTTTAAAATTTTCAATCGAATCAAATTTGAATATGATATGATATTAACTACACTCCTAATTGGACCGAATAATTGAACTGTTTTCAATAAAAAAAATAATGACAAGAAATATGGGAAGGAAAATATATATTGCCCTGTCTCAAACTTAGCGATTTCTTATCACTAGATTACATTAATGTTTTATTAATTATATTTATATATATATATATATATATATATAAATTCGAACTAAATTAAAGATATGGTATAATAATATTTTATAACAGTTTAAAATTTTTATTCATTACCGAAGGATAATAAATAAATTCAAATATTATATTTTTTTAATTATTATTTTAAATAATATTTTTATAAAAAATATTAAAATTTTATTTTTAATTATAATTTATTAAATTTTTGAAATTTTTTTCTGTAAATTATTAAATATATGTGTCCCTAATAATGATGTGGCGGCACTCTGTGAAAAAGTGTCGCAATATCACTTACGTGGCAATCATGAAGACTAGCACTGCTCACATGCACAAACAAACATGTCCTAGAGGACCAAAAAAAAAACTCGAGACTCTTCCTCGGCTTACTATAAAAAGAAAGAAATATATCCATCTAAACTCAGAAGCACAGAGCATTAAAGATGTCGCTAGGGCCGTGGTTTGGGTGGGGTGGTTCGGCTACAGACTTGTGGGACCCGTTTGGCGGTGGCTGGGGTTGGCTAGACCGTCGTGACCGCGGCCGCTATCGTGACGAAACCACCAACTTAGCTTATGTCAACGTTGATTGGCGTGAGACCGGCGACGCACACATCTTTCGTGCTGATCTTCCCGGTTTGTTTCCTCTTTATATACTTGCATCATTTATCCTAAATATGTAAAATACTCTACCTTGTTTATTCATTTTTTTCTATTATTGTTATTATTATTAATATGATGGGTTCTACCGGATTTAAATTTAAAAATTGACAACCTCAATCACAAAATCTTTACTGCTAAGCTACAGTTTGTTCCTCAATATGAAGTTATAATTAGTTAAGTATTTTTTTTAATCATGTATACTAGTGAAATTTATCACTTTCTTGTAAAATCTATCAATCGCGTTAATATATGATGACCATGGGAAATTTTTTTTTTCTAAAAAGGAAAAAGGTCATTTATTTGTTTATAATTAGTAGTTCTTTATTTTATTAAAACGAAAAAAAAAAGTTTGAAATATAAGTTTTAGCTTGATCTCTGAGGTGGAGTTCAGACTCTAATCAGTTTGAAATAGCTGCTTAGAGTGGATTTATTTGAAAAAGGAAGGAGAGGGAAGCTGCAAGTATAGGTTGTGCAATAGGGTTATGCGGTGCAGTGGCACCTGGGAGTGAGCTAGCGAGGATTATACTGTCTAAGCTATATGGGTTATTTAATGGACGCAGGGGTGAGGAAAGAAGAGGTGAAGGTGCAAGTGGAAGATAGTAACATACTGCAGATAAGTGGGGAGAAGACGATAGAAGAAGAAGAGACTGACGACAAGTGGCACCGAGTGGAGCGTCAACGTGGCTGCTTCGTCAGGCGATTCAGGTTACCAGCCGATGCAAACGCAGATGATATCAAGTGTAGGCTTGAAAATGGAGTGTTGAACGTGGTTGTCCTTAAGATAGCATCTCAGCAAACTCAGCAGAATGTCAGATATATAGATGTGGCTTAAGGGTTTTAATTAGTAGAGTCAACAAAATTAGAATGTGCGTGTATACTTGTATATATTAATATTGTATATCTATGTATGTGTTTTGTGTGTTGTGGAATAATGTAAACACTGTCTGAGTGATCTATATAATAATGTTCTATGTTGTGATCAATGGCTTTGTTTTTTTGTGTTTTGAATTTTATGTTTTTTTTTAAATAAAAAAAAAGTCTGTGGGGTATTTTTTAGAGATGCATGAATCTTAGAAAACTGGAGATGTTAAATGAAAGTTTAAATAAAAAAAATTCTCCTGATTGAAATTTCAAATTACCCTTCTGTTTTCATTTTTAAAAAATTTTAATAAATTTCTTTTTCAATAATTTTGTCAAAAATTAATGGTTTTCAGTTTTATTTTTGACATTCATCACTATTTTATTTATGATCTTAAAAAATATTTTTTAAGGAAAAAAATCAATTCTTTGCCTTTTTTTTTTTTCAATAGAATATAGCGCTTAGGGGAAAGAGAGTCGGTACTTGGAATTTCAGCATGTATATTAAGTATGAAATTTGTGGCACGTATATTAAGTATGAAATTTGTACTATTTGTGTTAATGCAAAAGTTAAATTTGTACTGTTTGTGTTAATGCAAAAGTTTGGTAATTTGGTAAGTAATTAATTATTTATTAGATATAAACTAATGAGGTTCGAATTTTAACTCTTTTTAAAAGTTAATTAAGAGAAACTAGATTATTTAAGCTATTATAATTAGTAGTTAAATGTTATAGCTAAGTGATGTGAGATAATATTAGCCTATAAATAGTAGATAATTATTATAGTTAACTAATGTGAGCTAATTAACATTTTTTTTGGTGTTCGGGTCCACTATGAAGTAGAACACAATAAATAACTCTGTATAAAAATTAGATAATTAAATAGTCAGTACATTGTTATTAGATAGATAAATAAAAATTAGATAATAAAATTGTAAGTACATTGTTATTAGATAGCTAAATAGCTTTGAAATTAACTTTTTAAAAACTAATTTAAGAAAGAAAAATTGTTCAAAACAATATAGGTAGTAGTCAAATATCAAAATTAACCGATGATAATCAAGTTATAAGAATTTTTATGTTTTAAAATTATAGTAATTTGAAAACTTTTAGATAATAAATTAAAAATTAGGGACTTTTAAGTTGTATATCAAGTAATAAATGTAGGGGCAAAAGATGGAATCAATTCAAGTATCATTTGATGAATAAAGGATTATATAGGTATGGCTATGACTGTGATTTTGTTCATAGACAAACAAATGATTCCATAGATAAGAAATTTAAATTCATAAATTAATTTTAGAAAATTTTCATAATTATTAATTATTATATATGATAAAATAATGACTATTTAAATATATATATATATATATATATATATATATATATATATATAATATGGCGTTTTCGTAAGTGAATTGATTTGTAAATTTAATAAATTGATTAGGTCTAGATAAATATTGATTTGCAAATAAAATAATTACTGATTTGCTTAAATGATATTCTAAATTATTAATTTAATGTTTAATATGAAATCATTGCGTAAACGTTTTCTTATGGACAAGTCCATAACAATGGTAAAATATGGGTTATGTTTTGTTAGCAGGACATATGAGGAATAAGTTATTTGAGTTATTATATCATGAAATCTGTTTCATGTTGTACTATAAATTTCTGTGTTTTATAGATACAAAATAAGATAAAGTTATAGATTTATTATTTATAATTTGCACGTTTATTATTTGAAATTTATAACTTTATCGTTTTAAATTTAGAGGTTTAACATTTTAAATTTATAACTTCATTTTTAAAATTTACAGATTTATTAATTATAAATTATATGTTCATTATTTTAAACTTAAAAATTTATCATTTTTAATTTATAAATTAATCATTTCAACTTACAAGTGTAGGTCACAAAATAACTCAAGAGGAGGGTCAATTGAACTTTTAAAAATTTCTAATTTTTGTAAAATGATTCACATTTTTTTAAATATGCTAATAGTATTTTAATACAGGGCATAAAATACACACAAAGAAAATTTAAAAATTTTTTTCACAAAAATAAAATTTTGTAACTAAACATGTTTCTCAACTTCTAAAATCAGTTTTTGTTAAATAAATCACTTTTTTTTTGCAAAAAAATACTTCAAATAAATTTTGAGTACAAGTGGGTTTTTACAAAAAACACTTTAAACACATTTTCACATAAAAAAATCAAATCAAATTTGAAATTTTTTCAGCAAATCAGAATATCAAACTTGAAAATACAAAAAAATAAAGAAAAACTTAACACACTTGAATTTATAATGGTTTGACTTTCTTTGTTTACTCCACTTCTTAATACTCAATTTTAAGAGTTTTTCTCTTAATGATTATTTTTAAGGACAAAAATCAAACCAATTAAATGTTTAGAGTTTTACTTACCTCTTTTGAGCCAAAATCTAAGTTTTTACAAAATAAAACTTAAAAGTACTTGATTAACTTTTATCACAAAGATGTTAAACAATTTAACAACCAAATTTTCAAGCTTAACTTGAAAACTAACCCAAAAATAAACTTCTCACAAATTATGAAGATGATTTATATAATGAAAATCTAAAGCAAAATGAAAGATATCTAAGAATGAATATCAAATTGAAGGAAAATAATTCTAAAGGATGTAGAGCAAGTTTTTCTTAATAAATGTTTATTTTTTCAATAAATTTTATTGTCTTAGTGCAAAAAATTAGCAAGTAGAGATAAATTCTCATTTTATAAAAACTAACAATTATTTTATTTTTTAGTAAAATTTGTCAATTATAAAATTAGAATATTCAATTAGAATACTCAGTTATAAAACTAATTTTTTGACTAAAAAAAATTATTCATCTTAAATTTTTTTACACTTTGAGTTTTACTTTTAAACATATATTATAATGACTTTACATTAATATCATAATTTACCTCTTTGTTGCACATGTGTCTCTTTTCTTTAAATATATGTCTTTTACCTTTAATTCTTATATAACATAAACTGAAATCCAAACATATATATGACAAATTATATTTTCCAATTATGGTTTTAGAATTGTCAAAATCAGGGATTCAAATATATACTTTTGAGCTAACAATAGGTTTATTATTTATACACTATAAAATTTATCCTTTTAAATTTACAGGTTAATCGTTTTGAAAAACTACATGTTTATCATTTTTAATTTACATATTCACCGTTTGGAATTTATAGATTTATTGTTTATAAATTACAAGTTTATCATTTTAAATTTGCAAGTTCATTGTTTTAAAAAACTACAGGTTCATTATTTTGTCTTGTAAGTTCATCATTTTAATCTTACATGTTCATCATTTTGAATATACAAATTAATCGTTTACCACTTGCATGTTAATTACTTATAATTTTATTGTTCACAATTTGCAGATTTATCGTTTATAACTTTCAGGTTCATCACTTACAAAGTTTATCATTTATACCAAATCTATCGTCTTCTACCTTCAGCAATTCAAATTTCTCTATTTATATTACTCATTTTTAATTCAAATATTTTTATTTTTAATCATTTTCTTCACAAATATATCAAAATTAATGATTTTATCTAAAAAAAATAGTAATAATCATTAAAACATGAAAAAACATGCTAAAAATAAAATAAAATAAAATGTACAATTAAAATTTTTTTACAGGTTTATTGTTTTAAATTTACAGATTTATCATTTGAAATTTACAAATTCATTGTTTATAAATTACAAGTTTATCATTTTAAGTTTATAGGTTTATTGTTTTGAAAAACTACAGATTAATCGTTTTAAATTTGTAGGTTCATTGTGTTGAAAAACTACAGGTTCATCATTTTGAATCTACAGATTTATCATTTCAAATTTACAGATTTATCGTTTACAATTTGTATGTTCATCACGTACAATTTTACTGTTCACAAGTTGTCATAGTTTATTGTTGGGCTTTATGGTATTGGGCCGCCCATGTGGGCTTGACCCAGTCCAGACCCATATATTCTTATATATAAAGTTATGAAAAGATATAACTTAAGAAGATAAGAATATAACGAAAAGATATAAGAAAAAAAGATAACTATTCATCAGAAGTTTTTCTCTGAAATACGGAAATTCTCGAAAAGTGAATTTCTTCATCTCCGTTCAACAACAAGAGAATAAAAGCGTTCGTACTGTGGAATTGAGTCAAGTTCTAGTAATTTGTCTCCGCCTAAAGCATTGAAAGCGCACGATTCACGCTCAACAAGTAAGTATCCGCTGCTCTAGTATTATCTTACATTGGTATCAGAGCCCCGTTTGTGCGTTTTTGTGCTTAAAATCATAATTGTGATGTTTTTTAAGAAATTTACTATGCAAATTCGAAATTTCTTCAATTTTTCGAAAATTTATTCTTCATTTTCATAGTTCGAATTTGGTATCGTTGGAAAGATCTCATCACAAGCTTTTCTAACGAGTATTTTTGCATAATTTTCTGATGAGTGGTTGAATTTCTATGATTTTTCAAAGTTTATGAGAATATTTTTTCAGAAGATTATCATTAAAACTATTCCCACTCTCAGATCGTATATGTGTTGTTCAAACACGGCCAAAATGTTTTTTAAACGGAATAAAAATTGTCCCAGTGGTTATAAAAGCGTAAAAAATGTGTAAAATTTCAAAAAACGGTGAAAAATCAACCCCGAAGACGGCGCGTGACGCGCTAGCAGTTGGCAACGGTTGCTGACGGTTTTGCCACGTGTCATGCACGTGTTCATGACACGTGGCAAACGGTTGCTGACGGTTTTCCACGTGTCACGCATGTGTTCATGACACGTGGCAAACGGTTGCTGACGGTTTTTCCACGTGTCACGCACATGTTCATGACACGTGGCAAACGGTTTCTGACAGTTTTGCCACGTGTCACGCACGTATGCATGACACGTGGCAACAGTTCTGACACGTGGCTTCCTCTGGTTGGTCCACGTGGCTTCCTCTGGTTGGTCCACGGGTCCATGACACATGTCAGTTCTGACACGTGGCTTCCTCTGGTTGGTCCACAAATGCTGACGTGGGAGGGACAGGTGGCAGCGCGTGTGTGGCGCGATTAAGCGCGTGCACATGTGGTCGCGCGTGGGACGGATTCGTTGGGAGCGTGAACGAATATTTTTGGTCAAAATTTTTTTTATATAATTCTCAAAATTTAATTTCCAATTTAATGGATATTTTTTGAAAATTTTTTTGTGATGGTTTTGATGAGAAATTTGGAGAAAAATATGCAAATAAGAACATAATTACATGTAAATTTTTTTTGTTTTTGTCACATAACATATATCATATTTAATTGAGTCTAATGTTGATTTAATTTATTCAAATATGTAGTAAGGAATATGTTGATTCGCACTTTGGAGCGATTATGTGCATATAAGAAATATCCGGAACATTCTCTTGAAAAACATATTGATGAGATGTACCATAAAATTTGGACTTTTTATATGATGTTTAATGAAGACTATGACTTAGCTGTGGAACAACAGATGTCAATATCTTTTGATTCCTTACCTGATTCATGGGAAGAGAAAAGGAAGGCGCTTAAAGAAAGATTAAGCGACTTAACTTATGAAAATCTTGAAAGAGATTTGAATCGGAACTGGAGCACCGTATACAAGATAGTATTAGGCGATCTAGTAAATCGATGAATAGTTTTCCATGGATGAAAAAGGTATCTGGTACACTGGCAAAAAGAGAATTTGCTGAGAGGGAACCAAAGGTTCAACCAGATGATGAATGAATTAAACTCAATATTAGAAAAATATTTATTTTTATGTGTGACAATATGTTATATATATATATAAATTTTTTTTTTGTTTTTGAACATGTAATTGATGTTTATCTTATTTTAATGCATATATATTATTATTGTTAAATTGCATTATATGATGAATGTATTGTGGGAATATTAGATTGGTAGATTGATAAATCTCATATAATATAGAATTGATTGGCGCATATTTAAATTAAACAATGATAACTGGACTTTGTTAGTAGAAATTGATTGAACTGAATATGCAGTTTTTTTATTTCTACTACTTATGTTAAGTTATTATTGATTAATTTAAAAGCATTGTGACTTGAAAAGCATGGGGAATAATGCTTCGGCTGACGTGCTTGGGATCGGTTCCTGCAGGCTAGTGCTGCGGGGAGGTCGCACGCTTTATCTCCATGATGTGCTTTATGCTCCTGATGTTCGACGAAATTTAGTTTCTATTATTGTTTTACTTGGACTTGGTTTCAAAATAATTTTTGAAGATGGTTGTGTTAAAATACTTTTAGACAAAGTTTTTTACGGTTCTGGATATATGTTGAATGGTTTTATAGTGTTAGACACTATTTTTATGGATGTTAAGCAATCTATATTTCTTGTTGGAAATTCCAATAATGTTTCATTGATTGATGATACTAAATGGCATGCTAGATTAGGACACAATGGGCAAGATCGTTTAAAAAGATTAGCAAAAGCTGGTTTTTTAGGATATGTTAAGAAAATAGATTTGCCTATTTGTGAGCATTGCCTAGCTGGAAAAGCAACAAGATTACCATTTGGCAAAGCCAAAAGAGCCATATTTCCTTTATAGCTTATACATTCTGACATCTGTGGCCCAATGAATGTTAGAGCAAGACATGATGCTCACTATTTCATCACTTTCATAGATGATTTCACCAGATACGGTCATATTTATTTGATCTCCCATAAATCTGAAGCATTAGATTGCTTCATACGTTATAGTAAATTGGTTGAGAATCAATTGAATTTGAATATAAAATCATTAAGGACCGATCGAGGGCGTGAATATCTATCTGATTTATTCAAAAGTTATTGTGATGATAAGGGTATAGCTAGGCAGCTAACTATTCCTTCTACTTCGCAACAAAATGGCGTAGCAGAAAGAAGAAATAGAACCCTATTGGACATGGTTAGGTCAATGATGGCGCAAGCTAATTTACCAATTTCTTTTTGGGGAGATGCATTAATGACTGCTGCCTACATTCTAAACCGTGTACCTTCAAAATCTGTTCATTCCACCCCATATGAATTGTGGAAAGACCAAAATATCATGGAAAGACCAAACATATCCAAATTAGATATCACTATGTTAGAGACATGATTGTAGAAAAGGAAGTGATTCTGAAACACATTTCTACAAACAAAATGGTAGCAGATCCATTTACTAAACCAATAGCTAGGGATGCGTTTGTAAGGCACATAAAATCCCTAGGCTTATGTATAATGTAATCAATATATGTTATGTCAGATCCCTTGGTTTTTACAATTGATATATCATTTCAATTGATTAATGATTTTTCAATTATATGAATGTATTACAAATGCCAGTTAGCACAATTCGAATAAGTATGTCGATAGACTTAGATTGACTCACTCACATGAGTAATCGCCTCTGGCGCTATAGAGCGAGCAGAGATGAGACCATAAATGCAGAGGCATTAAGTGAATGACTAAGATGCAGTGGGAGCGGTCTTAGTTTTATTAAATTTTTATAAGGTCGCCTTGATGAGGATCAAGATGAGATTCTTAATATATATAAGAATCAACATGAATGACTTCCCCACCATTCATGTGTCTATATAGAGGAAGCTGAGTGTGAAATTTGTTATTTAACATTGTTGAATGTATAAATAAAAGTTTCAAGTTTGGCGCATTGAGAGCGACAAGACTAATACTCATATGGTGTTTATTTATTTTGAACTAAGAGCAAGACATACACTCTTTTATCTTTGATAAGAAAAGAGTAGCTCCACCATAGCATGTATTTCATACTGCATATGCTATACGACCTATTAGGAAGCGAAAGAATGGATCCCTGCTTCTTCGCTATGTGAGTCCTATAAATCCTAAAAATGGATTTCAAACAATTTTACCCTTTGTGACTTTTGACTATATCATAATGTGATGAATTAATGTTGGCTATCTTAGGATGTATCCTATAGTCATGGAATGATTCGACTTAACGGAACACTCCTAGAAAAGCGAGTTAATTCAAAACTGATTGATATGAGGGCAAAAGAAAGAGTACTTTGCTTATGCACTCACAGCTTGTGTTCACCGGCCGGGGTTATTACGCTTGATGAAGCGAGAAGTAACTTAGAATACAAGAGATTGTAAGAATGATTTGAGTATAGATTCATGAGAGATTGAATGATACTCGAATTAAGTGTATTGAGAAAGATACTTGGGGTAATTAAGCACATTATCGAAAATAATTACAACTTTGGGTTGATGTCTCCTATATGGCCTATAATTAGGTTTGTATTGGAGCTCCCACAATTTGTGTGCTTTGGGTCGCACGGTCCGTTCGCTTGTATGAAAGATTCTTTGTTTAAGTTTGAGATGTGAGATGATATTTGGATTGATCCAAGCCCACTTTGGGCGAGTGGGAGATGTTGGGCTTTATGGTATTGGGCCGCCCATGTGGGCTTGACCCAGTCCAGACCCATATATTCTTATATATAAAGTTATGAAAAGATATAACTTAAGAAGATAAGAATATAACGAAAAGATATAAGAAAAAGAGATAACTATTCATCAGAAGTTTTTATCTGAAATACGAAAATTCTCGAAAAGTGAATTTCTTCATCTCCGTTCAACAACAAGAGAATAAAAGCGTTCGTACTGTGGAATTGAGTCAAGTTCTAGTAATTTGTCTCCGCCTAAAGCATTGAAAGCGCACGATTCACGCTCAACAAATAAGTATCCGCTGCTCTAGTATTATCTTACATTTATAATTTGCAAATTTATTATTTACAAAATTTATCATTTATACGAAATCTACAATCTTGAATATTTAGCAATTTAATTTTCTCTTTCTATATTACTCATTTTTAGTTCAAATATTTTTATTTTTAATCATTTTCTTCCACAAATATATCAAAACTAATATTTTTATCTAAAAACAATAGTAACAGTTATTAAAACATTCAAAAATACTAAAAATTAAATATGAAAATTAAAAATTTTTCTCTCTCTAAAACATACTTAGAATATAGATAATTTTTTTCTTTTCTCTATTTGAACAAGGAGAAGAAAAAGAAAAAAAAAGAAGAATATGATAAACAGTTCATTATACAATATACAAGCATAAACACTATACAATAGTAAATGCTGCATTTAAATGTGTTACATATTTGTGAATCATTTAACAATACAATGTTATTTTAGATATGAGTCCATGATGTAAGATAAACATGAGTTCATAATATAATTTACATAGTTATTTTATAAGATTTAATATTCTTTAATTTGGTTAATTTAAAGGTATGAAATTATAATTTCATGAAATAATATTTTTACAAAATACAAATTCTTTCAAAAACTTAAAAATAGGAATTCTTTAAATGTAAAATTGAATACTTTCACTTTTACCCCTCATAAAAAACTAAAAAATAGAATTTTTCATGATATTTTTTTTATGAAGAAAGCCCGTGAGATAGTTTAATTTTTTATTTTGATATTTTTGAATTTTGGTATGTTGTGCATGACTCATATATAATAAGTAGACATATGCTGAGGCGGAGGGATAGAGATCTAATGAGAAGCGGAGAATAAGCTAGTTACACCAACAGCCATTTGGAGTGTGAGAGATTTGAGGTTTATTTCCTAAAAGAATTGATATTGGCTAAAGTGGAATTTGTAATTTATGACTTATATAAACAATAAGCGGACAGATGGCTGGGAGCGAATCCAGAAATGGAAAACGTAAAGCTTTGTACAAACTAATGGGTATTTTCCCAAATTGGCCAAACTTTTTGCCTGGAATCATCACAAAAGTTATAACTCACATGAACAAATTAGAATCCCTAAAAATAAAACTCCCTCTCACTTTTTCTTGTTATTCTTTCTAGCTTATCAACACTAAATTCTACTTTAACAACTAATAACACCAAATGAGAAAAGGGTAAACTTTGTTTGATTTCCTTTCAAATGGCTGTTGGCAATATGCTCTTGGTGCACAAAGAGGGTTGTAGCGGTGTTGGGTTGTGGCGATCTACTGGGCGTGATAGCTAGGTACAAGCATCAATATTTGGAAGAGGTGCTAGGGGGTGAGATCTGGTGAAGGTCTGGTTGCTGGACTACTGGAGCTCAGGCTGGCTGGGGCTGTGCATATATGGCTAGAAAAGAAGAAGAAGAAGAAGAAGAAGAAGAAGAAGAAGAAGAAAAAGAAGACGAAGAAAGAGGAGAATGAAGGGAAGAAGATGACAACAAGAGCAGAAGAAGAAGAAAAAAAATGAGGAGAAGAAAATGACAGTGAAGAGAAGCAGAAGAAAGACTATATCCTTTTAGCTTTTTTTTTTTTAAAAAGTATTTTTATTATTAAAGTTAATACGTTAGGTTAAAGGATAAAAAGAGAAATTTGTATTAATAAAATAATTATTTTTATTATTAAATTAACGACATCAATATAAAATAATAAAAAAAATTAATGAATATTATTAAAAATAAAATGTTCGGTAGTGGATTAAAAGAAGAAATAGAATGTGAATAACTCAAATTAGAAAAGTAAAAAATTTGAGATACTTCATTTTAGGTTTTGCCGAAAAGAAGAGAGAGGTGGGATGGATAATTGATAAATGGATCACAAAAGCCACGTTTGGTTTTGTCCCCCCAAAAAAAAAGAAAAAGAAAAAAGAAAAAGAAAGAGATGGATAATTGATAAATGGATCGCAATCACATAAGCCACGTTTGGAAGGACAACATTATTACGGAATCTCCTCCTATCACGAGCTCGAAACTCCATCCTCAAGCCGAACTAACTTACTTTACCCCAACATATGTACACACTTCCTTTCCTCCATTCCCCTTCTCCAAAATTAAATTCCACTCCCCAAACAAAATATGTTACTATTTTCTCCCCAACCTTTCCTATTATTTCCCGCCAATTCAAACTTCAATTTCTCGCCCAGAAGCCCTAAACGGCAGCCGTACAAGTCGTTTTCTCAGCTGCCGCGAGCTGTTAGTGTTAGCGGCCGCGATGATGATGAGGTCGATGCGTTTACGCAGAAGTCTGGTTACATGTTTGAGCTCAGTGCCAGCGAAGCCGACTCTTTAGTCTGTTACGATATTAAAAGAATTGCTGCTGTTTATAGGAGGAAACCGTTAATTTTGTTTCGCAGATTGTTTCAGATTGGTACTACTTTGGGTAGGTGGTTTGCGGCTCGCTATTATGATAGCCTCAACGAGAAATCTGATCAAATGTTCAAGGTTTGAGCATTCAGAAGCTGGAGAAATGTTTGATTTTTATTTTTTATTTTTTTTATTGTGAAAAATTTCTGTTTCTGAAAGAGCTGGTAATCCATGGGCATAAATTTATGACGGGAGGTTGAAATTTTGTTCAATTTCTAAATTTTGAATTTTTTTTTCCTTCTTGTGTTTAATGTATAATATCTTTAAAAAGTATTATCATATGACGTAGGTTGATGATGTGGGACTATTTTGTGTTTTATTTTGGTTACCTTGAACATATCTTCATTTCTGGCAATTTGGATGCTTGAGTTATGCTTAAAAGGAGCATCCTGGTGTCTGAAAAAAGAGATTATTGTCAGAACATCATCTCTGGTGGAGCTTAGTGGAATATGAATTCGATGGAGTAAACAAAATAAAAACTTAAATATTAGATAACATTAAGGTTTATCAAATACTTGCTAAATCATATGATCATTTGGAATCTGTTCGTGTAAAGGAGTTACTAACTAGAAATTCTTAGAAATTCAGGGGCTGTAATCACAACCTTGTGGCTTGATGTGTGATTTTGAGGTTCCTTTTTGGTACATCAAAATCTTATGGTCTTTGTATTTCAATGTGCTAATGCAAGATATGTTTTTTCTTGCTGGTCGCAGATTAGAGCTGCAGAACTAAGGAAAATATTGCAGGAACTTGGTCCTGTATGTTCTGTTTATTGATACGTAATTTTTTTTCTGTAATTTTGTGATTGTAGTTTTATTTTTTCTTTTGCTAAGCTCAAGATCATTTCTGTTTCAGGCCTTCATCAAAATTGCACAGGCTGTTTCTTCTCGAGCTGTAAGTAGCCATATCTCTTTAGCAGCTGAGCTTGGCAGTTCTCAATTAATGCATTATATTTTATGTATCATATTTTCTGTTAGATTATAAAATAAAGGGACGAAAAATATTTTCCTTTTGAGTTCTACATTTTTAGACCCTGCATCATGGTAAAATTACCATGAAAAAAATTAATAAAGTGCACTATGATATAAATGAAGTGAACTTGAGAATGATAGCTTTTCTGTTCTGTGACTTGTATTCCTAATCATTGTGGTTAATGCAAAAATTAGAATTGTGATTCAAAGATCCTAATTTTATGAATTCTGAATGCAGAAGTGAGTTATGAGATTTGTTACAAATTCTGAAAGTCATTTAGAAATGGTTCACATAAATGTAAAATAAATAGATATATTATAAAATGAATTAGGTCAATAATTATTGATAAGTCCCTTGCTTAATAAAAAAGTTACTTGCTTTTAACATAGGTGGTGTGTGGGTATTAATCTTAAACATATACTTCATGTTGAATTGAAGTGAAAGGCGAACTCTATTTTCATGCTATCTGATAGTAAAAATTATTAAAATGTATGTTTCATATATATGACCTCATTTCTTACTTTCACTTTTGCAGTTTCACTCTTCGAATAAAACTTTGGTTTCAATAATCTACCACGTTTGATGCTCTAGATATCATATTATCTTCAAAATTGCAAATTTTATATCACCTATTTCAGCTTCAAAATACCAAGAAGAGCAAATAAAGTAGAAGTACCCAAAAGAAAAGAGGACAATAATAGAAAAGTTACTAACTCATTTTCTGAATCATGAAAAATCATAAAATTGAACCTAACCATAAATCTGAGTCTCAAATCATGAATTTATGTGTGATATTGTTACATTCTTATCAACATTCAATTCACATCATTTTACTCTTAGATTGAATTGAATGGTATAATTTTGATTTAATTTCTCTACTGCTTCACCCCCTCCCTTTCAACTTCTCTCTCCTCCCTCCCTTCACCCATGTGTCCATCAATGAATTACCAATATATAAGCCGCACATCACTAATCATTTCTATGCTAAGAGGAAGTGCAAGTCTCTTGTGGAACGCCATCATCTATAATTCACCTTTATGAAAGGTCATTTGATGTCATATTGGAGCCAAACTTGGTTCTTTCTAGGTATAACTCATGAATAAGCCAACCAAAGCTAAGGACCAAGACAATGTAATGAATATTCTGAGGCAATTCTAAGGGTGACTAGTTTGACATTAGTCAACAATCAGGTAGGCTTGCATTTGCAAACAGACTACCCTGGTCATAGCTGTATTTGTTATTAGAGCATACCTTTATTCAAGCCTTCTGATATTCTTCTTAAATCACAGCATAATGAAAATAGAAACTTCATGCATACAACCAGTCGTTTTCCATCAATGTCAATATGTTACCTATTCATAGTTTGGCTTCTAAATCTTAGTGTTTGATGGGGAAATTTGCTTTGAGTACCGAAAGGAAAAGAGAATATGTTGTCAGTAGGCTAACGTGGGTCTATTTTTTTAAGGATTTGATACCGCCATCATACCTTAAGGAACTTTCATTGTTGCAAGATCGAATAGCTCCATTTTCCTCGGACATTGCTTTGAATACAATAGAACAGGAGCTTGGATTGCCAATAGATGAGCTTTTCTCAGAGATTTCACCAGAGCCTATTGCTGCAGCATCCCTTGGGCAGGTTTGTGCTTAGTTGTGCATCGATACTTGCAATGTAGGAAGTATTTTTGTGGTTTTGCTTTCTTGATTTTCTACGAAATGATATACTGTTTACTTACACATACTATATACATGTATATGAATTTTTTAGTCACCCTCTTGAAAATGTCTGCTTCTCTCTCTCTCTTCGGTGCATGTACACATACAGGTCTATCAAGCGAGGCTCAAGCCCAGTGCAAAGGTTGTTGCTGTTAAAGTACAGAGGCCAGGAGTTCAAGCTGCTATTGCCCTTGACATATTAATCTTGCGTTTTATGGCAGGAGTGGTGAAACAAGCTGGCAAATTTAACTCTGATCTCCAGGTGCTACTTTGATCATGTTTAGATTGAAGAAACTGAAACATGGGTGTTTATTTGCTGTATTTTGCTGGTAATGACTGAGAAGAATGGGTTTGAATTTGCAGGCACTTGTTGATGAATGGGCATTGAGCCTTTTTCAGGTAGACACTTATCTCCTTGTGCATTAATTATAGAACACATGATTTCTAAGTACATATTATGTTGTATACACCTATGTAATAATTTCTGTTCCACTGCATCATGTATTTGGTGTCCATATGCACATGGTTAAACCTGCCTATTAACTTTAGGTGCTTCTAATTTATTTGCACACTGGGGAAAAAATTATAACATGATTTAATATTTTTTTGATTCATGAGATAAGGATTTAAATGCTGTGGATTAATTTACTCTTCTCCCTTTTTCTGAAAGATGACTAGATGACATAATTAAAGCTGCTTTCTTTCTAATAATGGTTGCATGTTGTCCTATTTCGACTGGGTTTTGTTCAGATTGATGGATTAAGGGGTGTATCAACATTTGTGCTGATTAAATTTCAGGTTTTGACATGCTTGTGAAGCATTAGGGAATGTGTTTTTGAAATCACAACGAATGTAATCATATGAATGCCATATGTATTTCGGTATACTGTTTTTTATTATTCATGTATATTCGGACTACATGTATATTTTTGCTTGCATCCAAATTATTATTGTGGGTTTATCCATTAATTTGCCTGTGGTCTTGTAAATACTCTCCCTGACAAATTTGTAGATTATTTATGTTGGATATGAGGCTAAATAGGCAGATGCCTTACCAAAGAGATCTAAACCGTACAGCTGTACTAAAATTAGCTGATTAAGTTTCCACCAATATAAAGTATTGACATGATTAATGTTGGATTGGATTCCTGGAAGTCAAAAATAAAATTTTCAATTGATTTTGTCTTCCTCTCACAAACAATCATGTAAATAATGGTTCAAACAAATGGATTGAATTCAGTATGAATAATGTTTTTGGCTAAAGGAATAAATAAGCATGTGCTCCATGTCTTCCAGTCTTTTGGTTAGCATTTTCACGTATGGGAAGGATAATCTTATCATTTTTGAACTCTAACAAGTTTCTTTACTGCTGGTATCATCATTCAAAATGGGCATTGCGAATTTTTAATAAGATAATGCAATTTTTGGCATTTTTTTTGTTACTTTTAGCTAATTTGAGGAATATGCTTAGAGCTTCATATTGAATACAGGTAAATCACATTGAATGCAGGAGATGGACTATGTGAAAGAAGCAAATAATGGAATCAAGTTTAGGTAAGAGAAGAAAAGCAAATAAATCTGGACTTATGAGTTTTATGACTGAAATTTTATGCTTATTACAAAGTAAAATTTCTATTGTTAGGGGGCTGCCCAACCATTGTTTTGATTGGTAACTGTTATGCCAAAAAGCGGGTCTATTTTTCATAAAGAAGAATTTACTAGAGGTGTTTGGTACCCAAAAACTGAAAAGGTGCCCTTTACCTTTGTCTACTGAACTCAGCCAAGATCTGAGGATTGTTTGCACAACACTCTACCTTAAACATAAAAAGGGAGTAAAAAAACCAAGAAAAAGGGAAACAAAGTAATACTTAAAAGAATCTTTTAGTAATTATTTGTAATCATGGGAGATACCTTGGAAGATGGTTATGGTTGATGTCAATATTTTCCTCTTTGAATAAGTAACACATGTAGTCTTTTGCCATGAAATCAGCCATTAGCCTCGAATTCCTTTCTACTCAGCTTAAATGTCAGTTTCGAGTTTCTCATTGTTTGACAAATCAGTTTACTAGTGTGTACTAATCAAGATTTCTGACTTAAAGTTTCACTTTTTCTTTCTAGTATAAGTTTTGTCAGTAATCCTCAAATTCGACATATGAGGCATTTATATGTTGTGAATGAACTTGGATGTTATTGTAGCATGAGTTTATAGCTATTACTAATTATCCTAGTACACAGTAAGTTTACTTGAATCATTCCTAGGCAGTGGAGCATTCTGGTCTTATTTTGGTTCATTTCACTATCTTACAGACTGAAAGATACATATACATATATATTATCATACATTTCTATGTATTTATTCAAATTTTAGCATTATGCTTAATATATAAACAGGAAACTCTATGGAGGCATACAAGATGTTGCAGTTCCAGAAATGTATATTGAGTACACGACTCGTAAGGTCCTTGTAATGGAATGGATTGAGGTACTTGCTGCTATCTTCTTGTTTTTGTTGTTGGTGTATGTCTATATGTTTGTTTGAATTTGAGAATAAGGAAAATCACTAACAGAAATGGTATACAAACCAAAAGAAAGAATTGTAAGTCTATGCCAAAAAAATCCACCAGTTCACACTTTTTCATTTTTGACCAAAACATTTAAAATTTAGACAAGTTTAGCCTAATATGACCAATTAGTCAAAATATTAGCACAATTGGTGAGAATTGACAGAAAACTAATTTTCTTATTTTATTTTAAACTTAAAAGAAAAGTATTTAAAAGTATGTATAATTTGTTTTTGCTTTAAGCGACAATGTACTAAAAAACAGTTAAAATTTAGTTATAAAAATTAGAATGTACGTCTTTAATTTCTTATTTTAAGAAACAATGAAAAATTAGATTGTCTTATTTAAATATAGTGAAAATCAAAATACAAATATGTTAAAATTTCAAAACTTAATTTGGTATTTTAAACAAGAACAAATTACAGAAAACCCCCCCAAAGGTTTTAACAAATTACAGTTAGAAACAAATTTTTAAAAAACTAACAGTTTACCCTCCTATCATTTTAGATAATGCCCATTTATTTGATACAATATGAATTTCAAATATTCCAATGCGACATGCAATATGATTTTTATATGTTTGAAATGTTTTTGTGTGAATTCTTTAGGGTTTTTGCTCGTTACCAACACATGTAACTACAGAGCAACCAATACATTTAAGTCATAGTGTTCATAATTGTTATCTCAAATAATATTTTTATTAAAGAATATAAGGTTAAACTGTTAGTTTTTTAAAAGTTTGTTTCTGTTTGTAATTTGTTAAATCTTATCGTAGTTTAACAAACAATACTATAAAAATCAAATTTTTTTCTTTTTTGTAATCAATTTTGAATATTTGGCAAAATTGCAACCAATTGGCCAAAATTAAAGCTTTTGTTAGGAGATAAAATTGTGTAAAGGTTTGGATTTTTTAGTCACTAGGCCTAGCTCTAAGAATGCTCAAAGTTTCAACAAATAGCCTTAGAATGAAGTACATTTTGTTGAAAGTTCCTTCCTTGAAAGTTGGTATTGGACATTATGAATGTGTATTTTTATTGACAAAATACGAAGCTAAAACACAAATTTGTTAAGAGTTTATTATTTTGACAAAAGTTTTCTGTTTATTGTTTTTATTTGTCAATTTTATTAGTTTGAACATGATAATGATGGTATTTTTATTGAAATATAATTAGGTTGGCCTTGGCTAAAAAATTTTCACTTTTTCCTTTCATTTCCCTTTTTCCTAATTTTCCCCAAACTTGACATATTTTTTGTAAAAATAATAGCTAATAATGTTCATATTATCATTTTAGTGAGAAATTGTGCCCAAATGTACTTAAAAATATAAATCTCTTTAAGCACTTTAACTGCAAAAGGTTAATTCCAAGAATTCAAATAGAAATTAGGTGAGAGTTTGAACGCCCTTGGTAATGTTATTATCCCCAATAAAAAAGAACAAAAGAGAAAATACCAGGATCTGAAAGAATAGAATTGATAGCCATTTAAACATCAGCGTAATGCCAACAAATATACCAAAGTCCAAGAGTCCTTGTCTTCCATGTTTAACAATATAGCTCCTCTTTATTAAAAGCAGTTTTGTTTCTTTCCATTCTAATTAACCAAAAAGAGGTAAAGAAGCAAAATATGAATCAACTTTTTTCTTCTGAAGCATATATGGGCTCTAGTCTTATGTCTTAACCTAACCTTCTCCTAAAAATGCAGCTCCCGTAGCTTC
Organism: Triadica sebifera; assembly: GCA_023653625.1. Classification (NCBI taxonomy): domain Eukaryota; kingdom Viridiplantae; phylum Streptophyta; class Magnoliopsida; order Malpighiales; family Euphorbiaceae; genus Triadica; species Triadica sebifera. The sequence continues at coordinate 10,392,455 of CM042901.1, read as the reverse complement.
CTACTTTAAGCAAAATGCAACTACAAAGTTTTACACCAATTCTAGTTTGATTGGCAAAGAAGGCAGCTAATTACCGTAATTTTCAATTTCCGTTGTTCTTAACCTTTTCTATAGACTGTCAACAGTCTGATTTTTGTAGTAACCTTTCAAGTGAAAAAGCAGCTTTACAGATGCATGAGCCTTCTGAATTTTTGAATTGACAATAAGTAAATTTTTCCTTTTGCCTCTTTAATAATGAGTAGATACCAGGATCTGAAAGAATAGAATTGATAGCCATTTAAACATCAACGTAATGCCAAAAAATATACCAAAATCCAAGGGTCCTTGTCTTCCATGTTTAACAATGTAGCTCCTCTTTATTAAAAGCAGTTTTGTTGCTTTCCATTCTAATTAACCAAAAAGAGTTAGAAGCAAAATAAGAATCAACTTTTTTCTTCTGAAGCATATATGGGCTCTAGTCCTATGTCTTAACCTAACCTTCTCCTAAAAATGCAGCTCCTGTAGTTTCCTACTTTAAGCAAAATGCAACTACAAAGTTTTACACCAATTCTAGTTTAATTTGCAAAGAAGAAAGCTAATTACCGTAATTTTCAATTTCCATTGTCCTTTACCATTTTTATAGACTGTCAACAGTCCGATTTTCTTGTAGTAACATTTCAAGTGAAAAAGCAGCTTTACAGATGCATGAGCCTTCTGAATTTTTGAATTGACAATAAGTATATTTGTCCTTTTGCCTCTTTAATAATGAGTAGACGATAGGAGTCTGCTACCAAAGCAGCCTCTCTGGATTCACTCTATCTATCCCTTTCCTTCCTCTAGATGTTCTAGATCATGTCATCCACCAAATTGTTTTCTTAAGAACTTCCATAAAGAAAGATGTCACTCAGTGCTCTAGAAGATGATTGCACATGGGGGTTGATTAAACATTCTGGCCCTTTCTATCAACAAGGATTAACTGATTGGATTTCATGGAGGTTGTGGTGCACACATTGCTGTGTCAAAAAAAACAATCAATCAACTGTTTCCAACGGCAAAAACTTTTTCTGATCTCTGTAGTAAACTTTTATTCTGCCATCCTATGTTACTGTCACTAGCCGTTGCCCACCTGTTATAATTTGTTGTACTTCCACCATTAATCTCAGACGCTGCTTGTCCAAAAGAAATTTATCAGAAGAATAAATGAATTAGTTCCTTCTCTACCACATTAAAATGTTAATTTGCAGCATCCTGTTTCACCTCTTGAGCATTAATTCCCTGTGCTGGCTAAAAGAAATTTCAGCTTCCTGCACTGTCATGAACTAAAGCTTGGGAAAAAGCACCATGAGATAAACTACAGGTTAAACAGCATAGTCATATGAGAGTAGCTCCTCCTGATGCTAAGTTATTGTTGTTATCCATAATTTAGCATGAATTTTGAACCAAACTATAGAAAGGACTTCAAATTACTAATTGACCAAACAATAATAGTAGGCTTGTTTCAGATGTAGATTATGCTCCTAAGAGCCGCTTTCCACCTTAAGTTAAATGCTTAAGATAGATCACTGAAAACTGCACAACTGCCACATGAAAATATTGTGTTGGTAATTTTCTTATCACACAGAGCAATCCAACCCAAAGAAGGAAATAAATAAATAAGCAGAAAAAAATCAAATACCCATGTATTTATCCATGTATTCAATTTTTTTACTTTGTGCTTTCAGTTCTCTAATTTTTTGAGATTCTTGTAGGGGCAGAAACTGTCAGAAGTGAAGGATCTTTACTTGGTTGAGGTATTTGCTGGAACTAACTGTAATTCTGTTGTTCTTGCTGGTTAATATAAGTAATTTTTTTTCCTGAGTTTCTATGGTTAAGCTGGATTACTCTTTTCTGGATCCAACTAGGTAGGAGTTCACTGCTCATTTAATCAACTTTTGGAGCATGGATTCTATCATGCTGATCCACACCCTGGGAATCTTCTTCGTTCATATGATGGGAAACTGGCTTATATAGGTATATGTTCCTAAATTTTGAATACTTGGAGTGTGCATCAGGCTTTTTTTCTCTTGCTTTGCATAGTATGAAGCATATCTTTTACCAATTTCCCTCATAGTTGCTTTCAATTTCAAGTTATTTTTATTTTCATTATTTTCAAACACAGTGAGAACTAGCAAACCTAATTTTACAGGTTACCTCAACTAAACTTTAATCTCAAACTAGTTAAAGTTTAGCAGCATGGATCCTTTTCCTCTCTTCCACCCGCTTTAAAATATAATCTCAGGTCAATTTAAACAAGCATAAATGAAATTTATAGTATGTTATAATTTGTTTCTTATAATCAAAATTATTTGTAGATTGCTAATTCTAACTAAAACTTCAGTAAAAAAATATTTTGTTTTTGTAGAGCATTTTTTGAATTTTTTTTTCTTTTCTTATTTATAATGGATCAACTAATGTCTATTTTGTCGAAATCAACATGCACATCGTTCAGTTATATGACTAATCATCATCAAATTGTTGTTTTCTTTAATTTATTAATATCAATTTAATGTGGTAGAATAAGAAAAGAAAATGCTCTTTTTCTATCTCACTGTTACCATTCTGTCATTCTATTTCCATTCTAGTTGAGTCTACTTCAATCTTCAGCTTTGTTGCTTGGACTTGGGTACGGGTACCTGATACGGGTGCATATCTAGAAGTCCGATTTCTTATTTTAAAAATTTTAGGATACGTGAGTAGGGCTAAAAAGTACCCAAAATTAGGATACGAGTACGAGGATACGACTATATATATATATATATATATAAATGTAAATATTTTAATTTTTATATATAATAATTTAAGTTAAAAGATAGATTAAATTATAATATTAAATTGCTAAATAAAATAAATTTGAATAAAATATTTTAAATTACAAACTTAAAGTCTAAAATTCAAACCACAAACAAATAATAAAATGATAATTCTAAGTCTATTTAAATTGTAAATTATCCCAAGTTTGCTATATAATTTATATTAATTTTTGTCACTACCACAAATCAAAGTCTCAAATTGTGGGTCATTAAGAGATAGTTCTTCTAATTTCACAAAATCATTATCTTCCAAGTTTATTTGATCTGCACTTGTAATTTAAATGAAACTATGATTATGAGTACCCACTTTTAAAGTGAAGGATCCGGTAAGAATTTCATACGCATACCAATGTTGTACTCGAAGGGTACGGGTACTTCTTCAAAAATGAAATGTCAGAGTAACGTAAATCTTCAGCAGTTATGACATTTACGTATCATATGGACAATGTAACCAGCTCTTTCATTGCAGTATTACAAATTTTCTTATTTGGTAGGAATTGGAAAGTCATTGCCTTGTCTTCTGCAATTTTGAATAAATTGCATTGCATTGGAAAGTATAAAACTCTGTTGGATGGCTTTATTATTGTTGTTATTGCTGTTGTAATGTGTGCAAGATTTGTTGTTTGCGAATGAGAATGTACTTACGTACTAATGAAATTTCTAGAGTAAAGGATCCATCTAAAAGGGTGGGTTTTTGTTTGAATGTGCCGCTGGTGATTGAGTTCTATGGGCATACCTATCTTATAAAAAGGACAAAATTATGGTGGTTGTAGAGTCATTGCTTATTGGACTTGTTGTTATTTAGGGTAATTTTCACTTATGCCCTTGAATTTTCACTTGAGTAATAGTGACTTTCTTGAACTTCAATTTTGTAATGAAAAAATCCTTCAAATTTTGTAAAAATAAAATCCTTCTACTGTTGATTTTTCATCCAAATGCGACGAGGGAGAAAGAAAATAAAGAAGAAAATAATTGTTTTTTTTTCAATTAAATAATTCAGGTTGGCATGCCACATTATTGAACTCAGTGTTAAAAAAAAAGTTTATGGGATTTCTCAGTTAAGTTTATACACTTTGTGGTTCCTAAGTGCAAAGTTTAGGGACAATGGATGAAAATGACCCTGTTATTTATGTATTAGATTTGTGTTATGAGAATGAGAATGTACTCACCTACTAGTGGAATATCTGGTGTGAAGGAACCATCTAAAGGGTTGGTATTGGAATGTGCTGCTGGCGATTGAGTTTTATGGACATACCTATCTTATTAAGAAAGACAAAATTACAGCGGTCAGAGAGTCATTGCACATTGACTTCCTCTTGGAAAACTTAACTTCCGTAATTGACCAGCTTCACGACTTTTCTTCATCTTTCACCACCATTTCAAATGCTAAAACCATATGTTGATCTCTTTGGAAGTAGATAGAACAAGAAGAAGATAAGGAATTTCACTTGGGACCTGGATTCATTGAGTTCCAATCAGGATTAGTCTGAGGTCAATCTGACTAAACTTGTGATCAGTTTAATTGTTTTCTTTTCCTGCAAACCTGGTAACAAACAGTTCATGCTTTTGAAAATGAACAAATTTCATGTTATATCAGCAAAGAATCATGATCTAAAAATTGTCAGGTAATTCAAGTATAGAGGTCTTTCAAAGTCTATTAAAAAAATGTTAAATTTGAATTAGATCTCTAATAGATTTTTCATCCAGCTTGTTTGTCAGAACATGCCATCCAAAAAAAAAAAGTTATTTTGAATGAATTTTTGGCTGGAATCTTTTTTATTTGTTTACTTATCCATATCCTTTTGTCTGCATATTGGAATTGCAAAGTGTAATTGTTATATATCAAAATAGGGTATATGCTGTGCCAAATTAACTTTCAGGCTCTTTCCCTGCCAGATTTTGGAATGATGGGTGAATTTAAACAAGAACTCCGTGATGGATTTATTGAAGCTTGTCTCCATCTTGTGAATCGTGATTTTGATGCATTGGCTAAAGACTTTGTTACTCTTGGGTATTTTTGCTTGTTTCTGCCAATTACTTGAGAAATTATTCTCCTTGACATGAGTATTTGTGAGGCAATTACTTATTTCCTACAGGCTTCTTCCACCAACTATAGACAAGAATGCTGTTACAGAAGCTTTAACAGGTATTTTTTTAATAAATTTCTGTGTAAATGAGCTATTAGTTTCAAATAGTTGCATTTGTTGGAATAGATTGTTTCTAATGTGAACTGCTTATGTGTAGGTGTCTTCCAAAATGCTGTTGCAAAAGGGGTTCGTAATATAAGTTTTGGAGACCTTCTGGGAAACTTGGGCATTACCATGTAAAATTTTCTCATTGCAACTTTTATGTTGACAAGATTCATACTCCATGCATGCATTACTTACATGCTGTAGGATCAAGCGAAAACTCATGAAATTGAAATTATCCTCTTGCCATATATTCTTGTTAGAAATTGAATTTTTTTCTATTGAATTAAATTTTTTTTTTTGCAATAATACTACTTATAAAAAAAGAGCGAGACCTAGTTTAGGGAACTTTCTTTACAGACTTAATTACAATTCTTAAAGACTAGGAAAGAATACCACCTAGAAACGACAAATAATTACAGCCTTTATGTGATTTATAGGGACTATAAAGCCATTTTCTGTTCACGCCTTGACTATTTCCATGGGGTGGGTTCTGGATACTACTGACCCATCTTGTCATACTCATACGTATGAATCATGGCTGTGATTAATTCCATACCCCGGGCCATGGTTCTTAGTTATGGAAGACTTATAATTTTCTGACAATTTTCTAGATTCCACAAGTTGGTAAATGGGTATTTTCCATTCCAAACTTGCCAATTAATTGCTAAAACATGGCACCAGTCAATCCCCTAGTGAGCATATTTGCAAGTTGATCACTAGAAGAAACAAAAGGAGCATCTAGCTTTTCTTTAGTAAAATGCATGCCAACCTCAATATGTTTTGTACGATATTGTTGTATTGGGTGGCTCACAATATTGGTAGCTGATTTATTGTCACTATAAAGCTTCATCAAGCCTTTCTATTTAGCTCTTAGGCTTTCCAAAATTATTTTTAGCCATAATAATTCACAAATTCCAAGTCTGACAACTCAAAATTCAGCTTTTGCACTAGACCGAGCATCCAGAATTTGGTTTTCACTTCTCCAAGTTACAAGGTTACTCCGTATGTCTTATTCAATGCTGCATCTAGCCATGGATGCTTTGACTACCATATGATGATTGGATCTAGACCATCATGTTTCAAAATACAAGGATATGTGACAATGTCTTGACCATCTGCATCCGAGTTGAATGAATAATGTAACTAAACAAAGAAGTAGAAAGAAGATTTTCTTATAATATTTCCAAGATAGTTACAAGTATATATACATGTATAATCATTTAAACTAAGGAAACTAACTATTAATTAGCTTAGAGATTAGCCTTGATCAAAGCTAAGCAAGGTAAGTCAACTACAACTAATTATTTACATTCTATAACACTCTCCCTTAAGCTAGAGTATAAATGTTAATCATATCCAACTTGTTACAAAGATACTGAACCCAAGTCCCATTTAATGTCTATGTAAAAAATCTCCTAGTTGCTCTCCAGTCTCATATAACCAATATAAATCAAATTCTCCTGGATTTTTTCACCGATAAAATGATAATCAACTTCATTGTGTTTAGTTCTTTCATGATATATTGGATTTAAGGTGATATGAAGAGTAGTTTGGTCATCACTCCAAAGTTTTGCTGGTAACAAAGCCTTTAATCCAACTTCAGCTAAAAGGTGATGTATCCATAAAATTTCACATGTGGACTGCACTATAGCTCTATATTCTGATTCTGCATTAGACCAAGATATAACATTTTGTTTCTTCTCTAAGAGACAAGATTCCCACCAACAAAAACACAATAACCTGAAGTGTATCTTCCTATGAACCTTGGAACCAGCCCAATCAACATCTGTAAAACATTCAATGCTAGTCTGTCCATGATTTTTGTATAGAATGCAGTGATCAAGAGCTCCCTTCGAATAATGCAAAATTTGTTTAGGGCTGCCTAATGTTTGACTAAGGAGAAGACATAAATTAACTAATAACACTAATTGCATATGTAATATTTGGTCAAGTCACAATGAGATAATTCAATTTCGCAACTGGTCTCCTATACATCTTTAGATCCTCAAATGGATCACCATCATCTTTTGTAAAATGCACATTAAGAACCATTGGAGTGTTGCATGGCTTAGCTTCAATCTTTCCAATTTCAATAAGCAAATCAAGTACATACTTTCTCTGGGACAAGAAAATCCTTTTCTAACTTTTGGTTACTGCCACTCCCAAAAAATATTTCAATTGTCTCAAGTCTTTTGTATGAAACTTGGTATGTAAGAATGACTTGAGAGTTGAGATCCCTATACCATCATCTCCTGCCTAACAATATCATTAACATATACTATAGGAGTATGATACCAACTTCAGATTGTTTGTGGAAAACAAGATGATCACACTTGTTTTTCTTCAACCCAAAGTGTTGAACTACCTTGTTGAACTTGCCAAACTAGGCGCAAGAGCTCTGTTTCTACCCATATAAAGATTTCAAGTGACAAACTTTCCTATACTCTCCCTGAGTAACAAACTTAGGTAGTTGCTCCATATATATTTCCTCTTGGAGATCACTGTGAAGAAAAGTATTCTTGATATCTAATTGGTGTAAGAGCCAGTCTTGAGAAGGAACTATGGAAATGAATAGGCGAACAAAAGTTAATTTAGCCACTAGAGAGTTAGTCTCAGAATAATCCACTCCATAAGTCTGAGCATATCTTTTAACAACAAATTTGGCTTTAAGCCTGACCACAAAACCATATGGATTTTATTTGACTGTAATTCATTTACATCTCACAACCTTATTTTCTTTGGGTAAGTCCACTAAATCCCAAGTGTGATTTTCATCTAAAGCATTTATCTCCTATATCATTGCATTCTACCACCGAAGATGACTCAAGGATTCCTGAACTGTCTTAGGAGTAGTAATAGAGTTTAGAGATGCAATCAAAGAGCTAGAAGGAGATAGATGATCATATGAAATAAAATTAGCATTGGGATAAGTAGATTTAGGAAGGGTTTGGCATTTTCCTTTGCGAAGACTAATGGGAAGGTTAAGATCACTCGGAGGATTAAATGAAAAAGATTCTGGTGTAGGACATGTATCATTAGGACCTTGTCTCCTAGAGTAAACTTGAACAATTGACAGCTTTGCTGGTGCTGGAGGTTCATTAATTGTTGGATGATTATTAACTGCAAGTTGCTCAATAGTAGAACTGGAAGAAGAGGAGAAACTCCACTATTAGGTTGTTCAGTATAAACCCTTGGATGAGTGAAGGTATAAATAAGCCAATCATCCTCCTTCCCTTGACTTGTAGAAGTAGGAGGAGAGGAAAAAAATGGAGTGTTTTCCAAGAATACCACATTAGCTGATACCAAATATTTATTCAGATTAGGAGAATAGTATCAATGCCCTTTTTGAAGTTGACAATATCTCAAAAAGACACACTTCAACACTTTTGGATTCAATTTAGTGACTTAGGGCCGTAAATCTTGAACATAGCAAGTGCTACCAAATATTTGTGGCTCCACTGGAAACATTAACTTGTTTGGAAGGAGAACATTGTTTGGAACATCACCATTAAGTGCTGCGGATGACATGTGATTTATCAGAAAGCACGTCATGGAGACAAAATCAGCCCATAAATGCTTAGGAACCTTGGTTTGGAACAAAAGTGCTCGAATCGTCTCAAGTAGATGTCTATTCTTCCTTTCAGCAACTTTGTCTTGAGACGGTGTATCAACACAAGATTATTAGTAAAGAATTTCATGTTGAGTCATGTAATTCGTATAATTTTGAAATGAGTTTGACATATATTCTTTGGCATTATCATTCCTCTATGTATGAACAAAAACATTTAATTGAGTTTTGATTTTGGCAAAAAAAGGCACAAAAGTGAGAAAACACTTCAAAACGATTCTTCATAAAATATCCAAGTCATAAGAAAAATCATCCATGAAAAATCATTCACAAAAGTAACAACATATTTAAACATAGATTTAGACAACAAAATAAGATCCCTAAACATTAGAATGGACTAACTCAAAAACAGACTCAACTTGTTTGTTTACTCTCGAATGTAAGGAGTTGCGATGATGTTTTGCAAAATGTCATGACTCATAATCCAATAAAGATACATTATGAAATTGAGGACACAACTTTAACACAAGTAGAGAAGGATGTCCTAACCGATAATGTGCTTCAATCAGAGAGATGACACTAGAACAAGCAGTGGATTGAGGCACTCATTCATTAACATTGTACTGACCATCAAATACATGTCCTTTACCAATAATTTGTTTTGTCATATGATCTTGAAAAAGACAATAATAGAAAAGAATGAGATACAATAATTGAGATCTTTAGTAACTCTACTTACAAAATTTAAATTAAACGCAAATTTTTAGTACATATGACGATAATGGAAGGGGTTGGTTTAACAGTCTCAGATCCCACAATGCTTTAGGTTGATCCATCAGCTATGGTTGCAGGAGAAGGTGCTTTATGTGATTGAAAGCTAGAGAATGTATTGGGATTACCTGTAATGTGATATGTGACACCTGAATCAATCACCCATTTATTTGAAAATGAGATAAGACATGTTTTACTTGATTTAGCAAGAGCAGTAACATAAGTGGATTTTCAGTGATTCTTGATAATGATAAAATTTGGCAAATTCATTAGTTGAGACCATCATGGTTTTCTTAGAAGATGAACTATGGATAGTAGTAACATTAGCAGCTTGAATTCTTTGACTGCGGTTCCACAATTTCTTACAGTACCGTTTTGTTTGACCTCGCTCACGGCAGTGGTAGCAAACAACATTGTTTGAGTCACTCTTATGGGTATCAGTGACCTTATTATTATCCATTTTAATTCAAAGACATTAACAAAATTGTTAAAAATGCTACAACCAAACAACTACTAAATCAGAATTACCAAAGCATTGAAAAATAGCGAAAAAAACAGCAAGAAAAATAGAAGAAAATAAAAGAACACAGATTTAACGAGATTCGACAATGTGCTTACGTCATCAGGAGCAGAGTGGCTAGATTTTCTTATTAGATGTGTAAAACTTAAGTTACAATGTATATAAGCCGTACGGTATAATTTTACAAAATTACCTATGTATTGTACCGCAAGAGCGTTGCTCCCGCACTCTCAACCCACTTAAACTGTAACCCCTTAATTAAACCAAGAAGCCCTCTTAGGACATATGTTGTCGCTCTACTTTGCTCCACTCTTCACTATGGCTCGTCATTATGCTCCACTCCAGTATCTGTCCACTAACTGTGCATATGAGTCATACACAACACAAAGTATCCAAAAATAGTCCACCAAACAGCAAATAGACTTGAAATAGAGGTATAGGCAGAATTTTAGACAAAAATACCTCTTAAAGACCAAATACCAGAAAAGTTGAAATCTGAAAAATAAAGACCAAGCTACTGTGCATCTCACAAATGACTGCAAAACCACTCGAAACACTTTGGGAGTCTCAAGGTGATGTCGAAGAAGCAAGTCAGAGCTCCGATCACCCTCTCACGCGCTCTCACGCTTCGGCATGTGAGAAATGTACTAAGATGAAACTGGTGCGTGAGGCCCATGCGCAGCACACCCTGTCACTGGAGATACACATTCCAGCCAGAAATAAGTTCCACCTCCTTCTATGGTGGCAGTGAGGCAAAACTAGGCACTCTAACAGTGACCCACAAGGAGACAGACCTAGAACCCTAGGTATTGGGAAGCCGAAATTGAGCCAGAAGGCTCTGATACCATGTAACAAAGCAAAGAAGTGGGAAGAAGATTTTCTGATAATATTTCCAGGATAGTTACAGGTATATATACATGTTTAATCATTTAAACTAAGGAAACTAACTATTAATTAGCCTAGAGATTAGCCTTTATCAAAGCTAAGCAAACAAGGCAAGTCAACTGCAGCTAATTATTTACATTCTGTAACAAATAAATTCTCCACAAAATTTACATAGGTCTCCAAATTGACATGGTTGAGGATGAAGCCTAGGGTGAACAAAATTTCATATATTTTATAGTTGATGGAAATTTTGTTAACAAAGTGTTGATTGTTATTCTCAAGTGAAACAAATGACATTGTCTTCATTATTTGCAGGTACAAGTTCAAATTTCGAATTCCTTCGTACTTTTTTCTTGTCATCCGCAGGTATTCATACTGTTACATTATCTGAATGCTGCAATATGCTTAGAGTTGTTAATGGTTCCCAGTTCCTTATCTATTTGTTCTCTTATTGTACAAGTATGAATAATTCTCTACCCAAAATTCACACGCCTTTTCCTGAATCCCAGTCTTGCAGTGTTGGAGGGCATTGCTATCAATATTGACTCAAACTACAAAGTTTTGGGCAGTACATACCCATGGATTGCAAGAAAAGTACTAACTGATAGCTCACCAAAACTGAAGTCTTCTCTGCAAGCTCTTCTTTACGAGGCAAATCCCAATTTTTTTTTTTTATTTTTTATGTTTTTATGTTTGCAAGTGAATGTGATAAAGATGTCAAAACTATGATTCCCTTTCAGGAAGGTGTTTTCAGAATTGATCGTCTTGAATCTCTAGTTTTGGAGGTGTGTTTTCTTTCTCTTTTATTGTTATGATGATCATATTATCTCCTTACTGGTGGTATCTTAATTAGATAAGTTTCAATCTCTCTCTGATTTAACAAGACTCCTTGTGAATACGCCTTATTTTGGATCCATGTATAAGATTCAATGCATTTCATAGAAAAGATGCCTAAGTTCTTTCAGGCATTGCTTTCTTTGCATTCTTATGGAGTATTTGGATGGAGGGGAACAGCTGATTTTTTAAAAATTCCGTTGTATTTTATTGTATGAGAAGATAGTTGTCTTCATTCTTGACGGGCTACAGCTTTACATGCTTGAGTAACCACATTGGGGAGCTTATCATAATATCATCCATATCCTAATCTTATTCTCTGTTCTTTTATAAAATTTCACCTTTTGTTTCCCTACCAAAAATAATTGTGTTCTGTGCATTTAGCCGGTTAGTAGCCGTTGCTAGTCCTGATCACCTGACCATCATTAGAGGGATCTTTGACAAAGGACTTTTGCCCTATGCTTGACATGCTTGAAGCCTTGCTAGTAGTTGGGTTGAGCTTGGGATGAGAGGTTTTTAATCTTAACCAATCCCAGCCCACATGCAAAACTAGAAAATGACATATACTCCCTCTGTAATGATATAGTTATTTGTTAATTCTTGAAGAAGTATTTCTCCTTTCCTTTTTGGGTTATTCCAAAAAGATAGTCTCCTTCCCTTTTTAATGATATAGTTATTTGTTAATTCTTTATTATTCCATATGTTTTTTGTTATCAACAAATATAAGTTGTCATTCTTAGCTTTCAATATTCATAATTAATGTATGGGTATTAATAAAAATGTAAAATTCCAGCAATATTAACTAAATTTCCTTAATCTGTGTGAAAATAGAAGGGAGTATTTATGTTGGATTGCATGTGGTTAGGGTTTGTGTTTGGTCCCTTATCATTTTTTTCCATTGCTCTGTTCCAAGAAATTTAAACTAGTGAAAGCAGTTGAAAAAACAGGGGAAAATAACTTTGTGCTTTTTTGCCACTTTTGCAACCTGTTTTAATTAATTACTTATGCTTGGATATGTCAGATAATAGGAAAACATTGAAATATTAAGCCCCTGTTTGGTATAATTGATTAATTATTCAAATTTTTAATATCATTGTACTGAGGCCATATATATATATATACACACACGCACATCATAATATTTGACTAACTGGTGGCAGTCCCTTCGTGCTCGCACTGAGAGGGCCTTGGTCAAAATGCAAATGGAAGATACCGGTTCCTCAGTGGCTATAAAGCAAATCCTTTCTTTCACGTTAACTGAGAAGGTTTTTTCTTTTCACCTTTATTTTCTATTCCAGGTTGTTTATTTTTCATACAATTTTGAGACTTAAAAGTCATATGAATTAACCTTCATTATTTTTTTTCATCTCTAAACTGGCAAATTGGCAGGGTGCATATGTGAGAGAAATACTTCTTCAAGAAGTTGCTAAGGTAAGACTTGGGGTTTCATGTGTCATCTCTATGTTTACTGAAAACCAAGAGCACAAATAGCAAAAGTTGAGGTGATTTTCATATTCAGTTAGTAATCTCGATCTCCAGACAATGCATAGAATTTTATAACTTCCTCCGGGTTAGTTTACTCTCCTAACATACTAGGCTACATGGACAATTATCAATACCATCGGATTAGGCCTCAGGTACATTTATAAGGTAATCATACTTTGTTAGGTATCATATGGTATTGGATTTGCCTAAAACTAAATTAATTTTTAGCATAGAAAAATAGTCAAGTGTAGTTTATATTTAATCATTTGGACCATTTAGTTAGTTTAATAACTTTGAGAGCTTTTTACCTGCCATTCTCTTAATCAATGGCAACTTGACATATAGCCAATGAGCTGGCCAAGAATTTTGTGCACCAAAATTTTCTCAACGTGTTTGTCTATGTACCATTTCCTGAAAATCATGTTATTGTTTTCTGACCATAGAACCAAGTTGTTGAATTAGTTGGGAAGTTTTCTAAGTTTTATTTAATTTGGAACTGTGATGATGCCTTTTTCTGTTATTATTGTTGTCTTGGTCGTTTCCCTAGTTAATCTCCTAGGTTCAACTTTTATGTTCCATGGTTTTTCAAAATTATGACTCTGTAAACAGCTTTGTATCTTATGATTGTTTTGTGAACATTCCAAAACATTTTTTCTTTATTTGCTTTAAAACATGTCAAAAAGCCAACTTAACATGTTGCCTGGCATTCAAAAGGAAATCATTCTATTTTGTTGGGCATGGCTTTTTTACAAAGGTAAGTATATATGGTTGAAAAAAGGTCTTCACTACTATATGGTTTTTTGCTTGTCGATTAACTTTTTCATTCCATTTTCTTTTATTAATGAGCATTCTAACTTAAAAACTAGCAGCGAACATAGTTCTCAAATTTTATCTTGTAAATAGCTTTGAGTTCTCATACTGCTTTCTGGAAATGCATACAGGGTCTGGATGCACTTGGAGTAGCAACAATGGATTCTTTAACTTCTGTAGCTACTGCAAGCTTACCCTTTTCTTCTCCCAGTTCATCCTCTTCAATGACTAAGGAAGACATAATGAACTTGAGAACTTTGCGTCGTCTTATGTTACTGTTGTCAGGATCTGAAAAGAATGTTAGTTTTGATGTGGTAAGAGATTTTGCTTATTGGCATCATTATAACCAAGCACTACATAAATCAGAAACTAAAGGAATGTGCCTATATTCTCTCAACGGTGCTGGAATATACATGCATCTCTTACTAAGCTAGTTTGACAGAGAAGAAATGAAAAATTTGTTGGTGCAATAATTCAGTTTGGTTGTCATGCTCTAAGGTTTTATCTGGAAGAAGACATTGTGGTTTTCTAGAAGCTCTTTTTCAAATATAATGTTTATATAATTAGATTGTGATTATATCGCAAGACAAGGAAACATTTAATTAAGCAAAAATCATGGAATTTCATATTATTTTCATGGGAGCCCTAAAGGATAACTTTTGTTCTTCCAGTCTTGTTTCATGAACATATTCAATTCAACTGGAAAAGATGTAATCAGCTGAGACATTAGTATATAAATTGGTCACAAGACGTATGTTCAACAATTCCCTTTCTAATGCTAGAAGACAAAATCTTCCTCTTTAGTGACATGCCCTGCCACTTCCAGTGTTGTTTATCATCTACTAATTATTATTATGTTACAACTGTCGCTTGTATAGGAAATTAGAGGGAGTAGAACAAACAAGAATCAGAATACTTATCTGGACGAAGTGTTACCTGTTTTTGGTCAGCTTTTATCAATTCAAGAGATTCTTCCCATCCTTTCTGTTATTCCTGAGGTAAAGCTTTTGTAGGTTTATAGTGTGCATTTATATATAAATACTACATAGTTTAATGCACATGCATTCAATATCAACAATGGCAAACCTACACTGAACATAAACATGTGTATGTGCACACGCATAATTCTTGTGTGAATTTGGATTGCAGTTCAACCTGTGGGACCTAAGTAGCAATCACCAGCATAGTTTATTCCATGTTAAGTACTAGGAACTTGCCATGGAAATCCTTAGGAGGACATTAGCATATTTGCCTTGTAGTTTATCCATATGATAAGAGACCTGCTTTGGTCGGTAGGCAAATGGTGGGCAGAAGAATTCTGAAAAGCCGTGGTTTTCTTCTCTCCCAATTCTACATTCTATCACCTTCACATTTATAAATGCACTGCAATACAATTAGTCTCATACATTGACCAAGTCTTCTCACAAATGATCGTTTTGCTGACTACTTCTGATCAACATATGACAGCTTCCCCCAGAACTGCAACAGCAGTTTCTTCTTTTGCCAGCTGATTTGTCTGGAAGATTGATTTCCCGGGCAGCTGCTAGGATCATCCGGAGGATGTTCCTATGATGTCTATATGATTTTGGGGTGACCATAAATTAGATATATATACTTTTCTGTTGACTGAAATAAAATCATATTGCCTGATATACCTCTTACAATGACAAAAGAAAGGGGAACATAAATACTTAAAAATGGCCAAAAAATTTTGCACTCTTACCTTCTTCCAACTATTCCTTTCCCTCATTATTTCCATATCATTTTAGTTATATAACCTTTCTGAAATCTTGTATTTGCAAAATTAAAGCTGGTTACATTTCTAGATTTGAGCATAATTTGTGCCTGTACAGCAACCCCACCATCCCCTTCACTGGACAGCGCAGGTTGTATGCGTTATATGATGAAGTTGATTTTTATTATACAATTAAAAATATAGCTTGATGTAATATTAAGAATTATACTTCAAAATTAAATATGATATTCCATATGAATCCAAGTTATTCTAATGTACAAATTTCATTAAGATGTACCAACAAGAAAAAGTTCTTTCCCGTCATTTTCTTTATTTTGAGAGTGATACAGTAGCTCAACTGCAAAATCTTGCTGCATTTCCATTGTTGATGCTAATGACTTAAAGCTTACAGCTAAAACATGTGGTTATATGCTTTGCAGTAATATTGGTTGTTGATTACAAATACTTCTTTCGCTCCAGAAGATCAAAATTTACTACTCTAATATATAAATTATTTTTATCTGTACATTTTATGCAACAAACGAAGGGAACTGTCTAGATTTTCCGTTCTCGTAAAGCTGACAATAACCTATATAAATTTTTATTTTTTTTAAAAAAAAAGAGAAAAAGAGAAAATCTGGAGGGTTAAGAAAATTTTTGTATGATCTTGCTATCATCAGCTTGTAGATAATTCTGAATTTGTACCAGCACCTGCCAAAATTCCAGCCCGGGAATAGAAAAATCAGTATGATAATTCCTGCTCCTATATAGTTTCAATGAACATGAAATTGGGAAATTCAAGATCAAGCAAAGGTCAGACCTCAAGTGCTATGGCAGCCGGACGGACATCAGAAACATCCTCAACGCCAAGATTGTTGGCAAGATCTGTATCAAAGTAGGCAAAAGGATTTGATTTTCAAACATATAAATGCAACTGTCTAACAACAATTTACTCATGTCTAACAGAATTCTTACCTAAAATGGAAATGGTTACATCAGCATCCGAATACGCTTGAACTCTCTTTTTGGAAAGAGTAAACAGTCCCATAAAAGTCTAAAAAGGATGTTAACAACCGATGCTTCAGAGCTACTAATCATGAACTGGAAAAAGTAAAATATAAATTCTTAAAAGGCAGAGTCACCTTTGTGTAAGGATCCCCAGAATCAAACTGTAGTAAAGGACGAGAATCAGTTCCTACAGCAGCAATTCTCCTTGCCAGTGCATCCAGAGGTACATCTAAGAAAACAGTGATTCCTTGTTTCATGTATTTCCTTCAAATTTGGTGAAGCTCCTTATTAATATAATAAAGATAATTGTTATACCAAATATTTATTGCGTATCAATTATCTCTACATACCAGTTGGATGGATGGACTACTGCACCACCGCCTGTAGCAACAACTTGCTGTGGCATTAAAGATAACTTATGCAATGCCTCGCTCTGAACAGAACAGTAAAACAATTGCTTACTTTAAAGAACTTTTCAGATTTCAACAGAAAGTATTAGCAAACCCTGGCGATGTTTAACCCTTGAATATGTAATAATACTCTCTTCATCTCAATAAAATAGACTCATTTTTATTTTTATACATATTAAAAAATTTTAATTAATATGATTGGAATTATACATTTTACCTAATATAATTCTATATTCATTAGAGATAAAAACTTAAAGCTTGGTCAGATGAATTATGTAATTATACCACCAAAGCTTCTTCAAATCCCTGAATCATATAGCTTGTTTATACACCAAGATCCATCTGCATTAAAAATGCTCCCAGGACACTTTTATCAAAAAGAAAAAATAAAACAGATGACCTTTATGCATGTTCAATTGGAATAATTGAGCCCATTATGCAATATGCTTGTTGCTATAAAAGATGATGAGGGGGGAAAACTCTTAGAATTCTCTCCTGAATCCCGAATCTCCTATCGTAACTAAGCTAGAAGTTTTCTGTTGCAAAATGAAGGGGGGCACCACTTCCATAAATTATCCATACAAGAACAGTGCTTTTTTAAGAAACACTAAATTTTTAGTGTAATATGTCGGTAACAAACATATCAGCAATGTCAAAACACAATTGAATATCATGACTATATTTTGCAGATCTGAAAAATCTACCAGTGTTTGAATAATAACATTATAATTGAAGCTTGCCATTAATTTTAGGTTATGTTTGTCCTGTCACACAGTTGAGAACTCCTAAACACCAAATTAGGCAACAATGTCTCAAGGAAAATATAAATTGATCGAGAAATGCCATAAAAATTCACTGGAAAAGGAAGAAGAAAGAATGAAACAAGATAGAAAGAGGGAGAGATGGGAAGATAAAAGTAACAAATAAGTTTCTTTATGAATTAACCTCCATATCCCTGAAGAAATTTTCGCCGTACTTCTGAAATATCTGAGCCACGGAAATTCCACCAAGTACTTCCTCAACGTATTTGTCACTGGATCCCAAAATTTGCCATGTTAATACAATTTGTTCAAATCAGAACATGCAAATATAATACAAAATATTTTCCCAATGAATATCGAATTTCCAAGGAACATTATAAAAATGCAAGAAAATAACTGGCAAAGTAAGAATTATTCAAGAAGGAAAATACTTGACGCATCAGACTTTGGGAAAAATTAAAGGAAAAAGGTATACAACTCCAGAAAGTGGTGGATCCTATTTGCAAACAAGTACTGCTGTGCCCCTCTCAAGAACCTACCTAATCCCCTTCAAGAATTTTCAAGGGATCCAAATGAAAACTAAAAAAGCCAGTGATGGAACTAACCTGTCAACAAAAGCATAACTTAGTGATTCTGACAAAATCTTTCCCACTGTCGTTTTCCCTGAGCCCATCATTCCTGAATTTTACGCTCTACACACTTCAATCATTAATCAAAGAAAAAAGAAATAAAAGAAATAAGAACATGCATCCCCCAAAAGATTCAGAGAATGAACATACCAACAAGAAATACACAGCATCCTTTTAAGCATGATCCAACCTCTTGCCCCTTTGTCTGCAATAAGAATTTAATAACAAAAATAGACAAGTAAACAAATCAATCAGAAGGTAAGCTCAAAATATTATTCAGTATCAGATGCCATTTACAAACTATAGAACACCCAACTTAATGACTTATAGTTAATTTACTAAGAATATATGCAAGTTTATACATTTTGCATAGGCTTGGAGAATATGCCCTACCTTTAGCAACCAATTTCCATCAAAAGAAGTACAAAGATTTCCCGATTGAAGGGTAGGTACTACAAGAACAATATTAAACCCATCAACAAAAGTGAAGTAACAACTGAAGTCAGCAAAAATATAGACACAACAACAAGAAGACAATGAAACCCAAATCAAATTTTCCCAAATTCAAGAATGTCACCACATCAAGTACGCAACTGAATAGCATTAAATGACTAACCCTGCGAATCATTACAAGCGTCTGAAACTCTCAAATAGGACCTTCTCTGCTGCAAAGACACTCTATTTCCTGGCAAATTACCAGAATGGTTTGCCTGAATCATACCTTCTACCTTGCATCTTTTATTGAATTCAATAAAGGAGTTCTGTTTCCGTCGAAATCTCTCACAAGCAATCCGCGAAGGGAATTGTAAAGCTAAACTGTAAGTTGCCTCCATGTTTTGGTTTTATCGAAAATTTAAATTCGGATATCCACAATCTCTTCCTGCAAGACATTTTTATTTTTAAAGCAGTAATTCACGATTAAACAATTAGCAAATCCCTGAAAACAGAGAAAAAAAGTCACAGTAATTAATATAACAGCAGAAGAATTACAAGAAAAAATCCCTCCAAAAATTATTCCAGGAAAATAAAATTTCCTCTTGAGCGATAATAAACAGAGTCCGCCATCTTGTTTTATTAAGCAAATGAAAATAACCACGTCCTGCTTGCCTGCTGAATTAGCCATTTTTTTTTCTAAAAAGCTTGGATTTAAAAAAGACATAAATAAACACATTTCTGAGCCGTAATTTTCTTCTTTCGTTATCAATTTCTCCGAAACCAAACACAGAGAGAGAGAAAAAGGAGAAAACGGAAATGAAAAAGAAGGCAATGCTAAAACGGCAACGTACCGGTGGGATGAGACAGTGCAGAAGCGGCGCAGGAGGAGTAATAAAAGAAAAGATGTGCATCATAGACAGGGAAGACGCAGAGGAGAGGGAAACTCGTCAATTTCAAGTTATTTATAATTAATATTTACTCTTATAAGTAGAATCGGTAGGGCCCACCCATGGCTTATTTTGAGGGTCTCGGTTCGATTCGAGATCCCCACCCCAACTGCAACCTCCTCTCTAATAATAATAATAATAATAAAAAAACCGAATCAGTAGGGCCGAAAAGCTGTGGTTTACCCTGGCTGGGAGGCATTTCAGCGGTTCCAATTCGCTTATCTCCAAATCCTGAACTTAATTCGTCACTTCGATTTATGATTTATCAATTTATCATTTATATATACGTTGATAAGATTCTTACATTCGTTTGAGGTCAGGCTTTTGTAATTTGTGTTTTTTTAGTTTAATTTTCTTCACTTTCATTTAGTTGACTCAAATTTTCAATTCTTATTTTTATTTATATATAATTCTTATTAAATAATTTTTAATTTTTTATTATGAAGTGATAAATGCAGTTTAAAAAATTAAATTTTCATTATAAAAAATAATTTGGTACATCTTTTTTCTTGAAGCAAAAAGGAATCATATCAATAATTCACCAAAAAATCATTATATAGCAAGGTTTGGATACAACTAGGGGATTATTCCAAACCATAAGTTCAGTATACAAACTAGAAGTTTTTGCTAAGAAGTAGTCACTATTAGCCTGACGTTTTGTGAAAGCAACATAGTAAGAAGCTTCATTGGATAAAAGATCCAGGCAGTCAGCAATCCACGAACCAAGCTCATCCAATCCAGATTTCTTCTGATAAATAGCATGAACTACCACTTGGCAATCCATCTCAAAGACCACGTTTTGCATATCTTCATGTCTAGCCCATAATATAGCCTTCTTTAAGTCAGGTGAATTACACAGACAATTCCTGAACTCTGTAACTTATAACAACACAGTACTTAAACTATAATTTATAATAGAGAACCGTTTAAATTATGATTTTATAACACAAAACTCATTCGGTCTTCAAGTGTTATTTCCTTTAACAGCATACTGACGTGAAATATCCACATCAGCAACAAAAATATTAAAAATAAATTTGCGTAATTTACACAAGCATTTGTAAATGAAAAAAAAATAATGTGTGACAATCTGACCCCACTATCTTGAAGTTGTCCAAAATTACTTTGTCTCTCTCTTCTATTTGAAAACCCTAAAAATGATTCTTCATGTTAATGAAACAAAGAACTCATTGGAAACAATATGTTTAAAATAGCAAAAGATTCATAATCTCCCATTCGAAATCCCCTGAAAATATCTCCAAACATCGAGAAAGAAGAATGATTGAATAAAAGTTGAAATCCTTTGAAACTAGACCGAGACATTGTGAAACAAAACTATCAGCTTATTCTAAAATCTCATTCAAATTAAAAGATCAAATTTGTAAAACAATAAGTGAAAAAAGGTAAGAGGATTTGAAGGTGTTTTATTGGGTTTGAGTGAAATATGTATTTGGTATAAAATGGATGTGAAAAATTTAGAGTTTTAAAAATTGGGTAGTTTTTTTTTTTATGTTGGGGTTAAAGGTTTAAAAAATATGTTTCAATTCTCTAAAGGATTGAAATTGAAGGTTTAAAAAATGGGTATCAATTCATAATGAAAGATAGTGGTTGAAAAGTTTGGGGTTTTAAAATAATATTTGGTTTGAAAGGAAACAACAAAATGATGCTTTTTGGTTTTTTGTGTTTGTGGTTTTTCTTCAAGTATGCTTTATTGATGTTGAAAATTGATTTTTATTTGTTATTATAGACATTGAAGAGCATTAAGCATTTGGTGGTGGGCCATTTTTCAGAAATAAATCAACATAATAAGGAGAAAGTTGGGGACCACAATTGATAATGGCGACCGAAGATATAGGTAATTGGTCATTTTAAATTCTATTTTGTCATTTGTTTCGAAGTTGGGAACATGCAAGCTGTAACACATGAGAATAATAGAATAATGATATGGGAGGTGTCTGGATGGGCTTTTGGTGCATATTTTTTGTTGTTGTTATGTGCATGTTAGGGTTCCCTTTATGGTCTATTATAAATTTATAGGACACCTACTTATAAGGTTTTCGTGTGCTACCTATTATTTGATAAGTAATTTTTTCAATTATAACAGATGAGGAATAAAGTTAATTGATGCTATAATTTTTTGGGATATGTTCATATAGCTTTTTGGTGTTGTGATCATATATAAATAAATTATGTATATTGTTTATGATGTTGCAATGTGTGTATTAACAGGAAGGGAGGTTGGGCTGTTTTGTTACAAAATATGTGGTATCATTTTAACAGTTTGTATAATATTAGTAAATAGTTCGCAATTGTTTCACACAACAATAATGTGCTTATATATCATGACAAACATATTGTAACATGAGTTCCACGAATGTTTACTATCATTTTGCATCACAGTGGTCAATTTGGGGAATGGGGTTATCATGATGATGATGTGGATAGGAAGGACTTTGATACGAATTTCACATCATTGGTTAGACTTGATTTATGGGTTAGGGATTTAGGCATAATGGAAATATGATATGTTTTTGGAAGCAGTTGGGAAAAGACTATAATAATGGACTGAAAATTTTAGAAAATGATGCATATATATATATATATATATATATATATATATATATATATATATATATATATATATATATATAGAGAGATAGAAAGAGAGAGAGAGAGAGAGAGTTAGACTTGATTTATGGGTTAGGGATTTAGGCGTAATGGAAATATGATATAGTCGGGAAAAGACTATAATAATGGATTG
The DNA here is from genome assembly GCA_023653625.1 of Triadica sebifera. Taxonomy (NCBI): domain Eukaryota; kingdom Viridiplantae; phylum Streptophyta; class Magnoliopsida; order Malpighiales; family Euphorbiaceae; genus Triadica; species Triadica sebifera. Next base: position 10,369,876 of record CM042901.1, on the reverse strand, counting down.
AAAATTTTAGAAAATGATGCATATATATATATATATATATATATATATATATATATATATATATATATATATATATATATATAATGACATTGCATGCAGTTGATGAAAGAGAGATTGATGTATATGTTAGGCACATAAATATACGTAAGTTTGAGGAGATGAAATGGGGGAAAAAGAAAAGCATTGTAGTGATTGAAGAGATAGAGGAGGAAAATTTTGGTAAGGGTAATGAAAAGGAGAGTGTAAAAAAGAGTAGAAAAAGGGTATTTGTGATATTGAAATGGGTATACTTGAGAAATGGAATGACAAAGGCAACATTGAGATAAAGGATGACAATGGTGGAAGGGTGATGTAAATATATTGGCATGTAGGTAATATTGGTAATTTAGGTGAGATAGGGAAAGATAAAGATGAAATTGGGGTAGACAGTGGTGATAGAGGCAAGCATGCAGAGGGTAGAGATGAAATTGGGGCAGGTAGTGGTGATAGAGGTGAGCAGAGGGAGGGTAGAGATGAAATTGGGGCAGACAGTAGTGATAGAGTTAGGGTAACTAGTGGTGATAGAGCTGAGCAGGGGAAAGGTAGAGATGAAATTGAGGCACACATTGGTGAGAGATTTGGGCAGACAATTGTGATAGAGCTAAGCAGGGGAAAGGTAACAATGATAGTGTGTATGAGAGTGAGGATGATAATGTACATGATAATGGCAGTAGCAATAGTCTAAATGCTGATGAAGAAAATAATGAATGCAAGATGTTGCTAGGCAAGAAATTGTGAAGGTAACTGTAGAGTTGCTAATGCAGAGGTGATATATGACAGTGATTATGATATGATTTATGGGGATGAAGATTTACAGGCTACATTAAGGGCAACTGGTCAATTGAACGAAAATGCCAGGTTAGTTGATATGGAAGTGGGTAGTGTTAGCAAAAATGTAGGGGCCAACCAAAAGGAATGAGGCTAGATGTTGACATTGCTGGGATATAATCATCTATGCATTTTGAAATTCAAGAAGGAGACTCCTCAAACTATGGACTAGGAAGTGAAGATATCATTTCAGACTTCGATACAGAAGGTCTCCTGATACAAGCAAAAAAAAAAAAGCACTTCCTAAGATTTTAAGTTTCAAGAAATTTGGACAACCCCAAATGGAAATGTAGACTGGTTTTTAAGAATAAAACTGAGTTTAAAGAAGCATGTAAGAGGTGGATGATCAAATATAGATGACAAGTCCATTTTCCAGTTAATGAAAAAAATAGGGTGAGGTGCAAATGTTACTTTCATGAATGCGACTTCCAAATTTTCACAAGCAAACTGAATTTAAAAAACCCATCAGACACTACATTATAAGTGAAGTCTTTCAACCTCAAGCACAATTATGGAAAGTCAAGCATAAACTTTCATTTTGACTTCTAAGTTTTTGGCTGAAAAATACTTGGATGAATTTAGGAACCACCCTAATTGGGAAGTGTAAGCCTTTATTAATAGAGTAGAAAAGGATATAAAGCTAACCATAAAAAGGATGAAAGCTTGGAGAGCAAAGGACTATGCTATGAAAATCATTATTGGTTTTGAGGAAATGCAATTTGCAAAGTAGTAAGATTGTAAATTGGAGCCGATGAGAATGAATCTAGGTACTATTATTGAATTTAAAGAGCCCAAAGGAAAACTTGAAAAGATGTATGTATGTTTACGGGAAATCGATAAGGCTTTCTGTGATGAATACATGAGACTAATACTATGCCTTGATGGTTATTTCTTAAAAGGTACATGCGGTGGTCAACTCCTTACAGCTATGATTGCATGTTTCCTTTAGCATGGGCATGGTGTAGAGAAGAGAATTCAGAGAACTAGGATTGATTCATTAAGTTTGTTAAGGATGATTTGAAGATGAACTACCATCACCACTGGGTTTTCATCAGTGATCGACAGAAGACCGATTTTAATTATATATTAAGTACAAGTATGTTACATATGTTACTGACATGCATATTTTTTTGGTTTGCACTTTGTCTAAGGTTTGATTAAGGTTGTGTCTAAGCATTTTGCGGAGTCTGAACATAGGCTATATGTGAGGCATATAGAACAAAACATAAGAAAGAAATTCAAAGATACAAGTTTAGTTGAGTTGTTGAAACATGCAATAAGATCCACAATTCAACCAAATCGAAATGGTTTTCTAAAGGAAATCAAAGAGAAATGCCCAGAAACAAAAATAGTGGTTAGATGAAAGACCAACTACTAATTGGAGTAGGGCAAGTTTCCAAACAATTGCCAAATGTGATATCATCTTGAACAATTTGAATGAATGTTTCAATAATTACATATTGGCTGCTAGAAAGAAGCTCATACTGACGATATTTGAAATGATTAGAAACCAGTTAATGAAGAGGATGAATAGCAAAAATTTAATAGCATGGAAATGGAAATGGCTTTGTCCTAAGATATAAAGAAAATTGGAGAAAATCAAGAAATCATCTTTCAATTTGACAGTAACACCATTTGGTGGACCTTTAGTGCAAGTAAACGAATTTAATGTTCATGGTTGACATGGAGAGAAAAACATTTACATGCAGGAAATGGCAGCTGAATCCTATTCCTTGTATGCATGGACGTGCATACATTTTTTAGAAGAAGAATGAAATTTCTAGAACATTATGTTGACTCATGTTATATTATTGAGACGTACAAAATTGTGTACAAAAATGTGATTCACCCTATAAATGGACCTGCATTGTGGGAACAACATCCATATGCACCTAGGGTTTTCATTCTACCTTCACCTATACATCAGAAAAAGAGAAAAGGTAGGAAACAAAAAGCTGAGAGAAAGGATTCTGATGAGATCAAATGAAAAAAGGACAAGAAGCAAAAACAAGTTCAGAAGCTTACAAGGTCAGACAGAGTGAAGATGACATGCAGTGTTTACAGATCTACTGAACATAACAAGAGATATCATGGAAAGTCCACTGGAAATGTAAGTGACATTTTCAAATTTAATTAGCACAATTAATTATACTTTTTTAACCTAAATGTTTTTCATTTTTTTAATAGGAACATGTTGGGGAATCGAATAGGTAACCACAAATGAGGAATATGTCAACCACAATAAGATGGATGATGGATGTTAGTTTAATGTTATTGTCCTCAATTTGAGCACAATATACATATCACTTCAATTATATGTAACTTATAATTGATTTTAGTTTGTAGGGTTCTTCTGAAGTTGTGCTTAATAATGCAAGTGCACCAACTTAAGCCAGTCAATCAAATGATCCAATAGGGAGTGGAAGTCAACCAACTTCAATAGATGGCTTTGCAGTAAGTATAAAGGGATGATGTGTTAATTTTACTTAACTATTAGGTGGCTTAAATTGTTTAAATTTATTGGATAAAGTGATGTATTTTAAATGCTTACATGTTAAAGGGTTTTAGCTAGATTGATAAAGCATTTCCAAGCCAAAAAGACACATTAAGCACAATGACTATATTTATCGCCAGTGAGGATTCCCTTGATAAAGAATCCAATACACTAATATTACAATAGGAAAAAAAAGACAATTTATATTTGGAATTACTGAGATACAATAGGAGAAACAAAATAAGTGATGAATGTTGCATTTTGTTAACCAACATGTTTTGTAAAGTTAGGACTATGTATTATAATTATAATATTATAAATAGGATTGTAAAGTTGTGTTGAACTTTTTGTTGTTGTTGGTATTATCATATTTTTTGTGCTACCAGTGTTTTTGCATCCATGGATACAATAAAACAAAATAAGTGATTAATTGATGAGTGATGAATGTTGCATTTTGTTAACCAACATGTTTTGTAAAGTTGAGACTATGTATTGTGATTATCATATTATAATTAGAATTGTAAAGTTGTGTTGAACTTTTTTTTGTTGTTGGAATTATCATATTTTTTGTGCTACCAGTGTTTTTCCATCCATGGATACAATATGAATTTATTAAAATGATCCATGTGATGAAACTTTTCATTACTATATTATATATTTTGATTTGATAAATACAACTTGGTCACTTTATGCCAATATCGACATTTTAGATTTTGTGGACGTGCATTTGAGATTTTGCATAGATATAGATGATTTATTGAGACAAATTGATGAATTTTAAGATTTTGTTTATTTTTAATGATTTTGTATGGCTATAGATGAGCCATTGTGAATGTGCATTTCAAATTTTGCATTGATAAATATTGAATGACTCATAGATTTATGTCGAAAGTATGATAGTTATATTTAAACCATAGTACTTTAACTATCTAATATGTAATACAGTAGTACCCAAACTTCAATAAATTGTAAGATCGCAATACTTAAACTCTTGTAAATATGACATTGCCATCTACTTTTATTACCATTTCCCAATTTCAGTAGTTGGTAGATTATGTGATCTATCATTTCATCTATATAAATCTTTTTAGTTTGAAATGATAATTAGTATATAAACTTTCCCTTTCTCACTCTGATTTATATTTGTGATCAACTAAAATATGTGGAGCTTCATCATAGCATGTTTGATATGTCCAACCTTGAGAATAATATTTTGGTAATTTTTTTCTTCAAGATATTTTTCTCCTTCTCTCTAATGAGTAGGATAAGCTAAGAAGTGAGGAAGAAAGAAGAGAATTTATCTGCATTTACCTTGCTAAATTTGGATATCTGATAAATATTGTTCTCTTTTATTTTTATTTTTATGGTAGGAGCATTTTTCCCAATAGTTTCCTCACTCTATTATTAGTATGAAAAACCTTAAAGATTAGAGAGCGCTCAAAGACCACCAAAAAGGGGAAATGATGACTTGAAAAACCTGTTTGTGGTATGATAAAACCTTGTTCCTATCATTATTATGTGATTAGGCATATTTCATTGGTATAAGAATATGTTGTTATATTTTGAGCTCACCTAAGTTGATGATCCTGAATTTCTTTGCATACTATGAAATGGAATGTGAATTTTTAAATTTAATTATGTTGCGGTAGTTTATAAGCAATATAAATTAATATTAGAATTTACTCAATATTTTCTCAAAAAATGTGAAAGAAAGAACCACTAGATTTTAATGCTTTTACACTTTGGTTCCTATTGTTTCTTCATGACATTTTGATATTTGTACTTCATGCTTTTAAATTTTGATTAAAAAAGAATTTCATTTTACTAAATTAAAAGAATTAACATTTTAAATCATTGTGAGCCCGTGATGCTGAATGGGATGCGACAAATTAATCAAAAACTATTTTTTTCTTAAAAATTCCATGCCATTGAATGTTGCATCATCATTGACTTATGATGTTCGAATTTTGGCACCAAAGTATTAATGACAAGAACCATAAGGTACTAAAATTTATGAGTAAAATCGCATGATCCAAAAATATAAAAATGAAACCATAAGATAGTTATTTTTACTTTCTCATGCATTATTAGTTAAAAATTATTATACATTTTATTTTAAGGATATTTTCCTACTTTTGCTTAGGTACATGCTTGCAATTTGTACTACACATTTTGCTTTTAGGCTCTTGGAATCCTTAATATTTTTTAGAACATCATATGTTTTGCACAATTTTTAACTGTCTTATATCTCTTAACCAAAGCCAATTTATGTTCTTCATTTCTTGGCTAAAGCCAAGTCATTCTATTCCTATCATATTTGGAACTTGGATTTGACTTATGTTAATTGTTGCTCGATTGAACTCATGTTTGACTTATTAAAAATTGTTATTACATCCTTATATTATTTTATGGACAATGTGAATCGACATAAGATATATGAATATGTACTTTTACTACTAAAACAAATATATTGCGCTAAGATTGCACAATTGGATGTTGTCATTACCAACAATTGACTAGGTTACGGAGTCAGGAGGATGAGTAAATGTCATTGCTATTATAATGTTGGTTTAGGCTTTTTTGCTACATTACTTTTTGTATTAGATAATTTCATCCTTTCAAGACTATATTAACAATATTGTAAATTTTGTACTTATTGGATATTTATTAGGTTTTGAAATTTAAATTGAAATGTTAGATTCTAATATATTTTAATATTTATTTCAAGACTATTTTAAAAATAATATTTGTATTTCATCCAATTGAATTATAAAACTAAAAAAATAAATTGAATTAAAAAATATTATAAATTTAAAAAATAAAATTTAGGATTAGCGACAGAAGTTCTGTCGCTACCTCTTCAATTAGCGACAAACATAAAAATCTCTTGCTAAATTATGAGGGAATATTATCAGAAATGCCCGTAACATTAGCGACCGATGACATTTCCATCGCTACTAGCGACAAAATATCGGTTGCTAATTTCTCGCTAATGTTAGCGATGGAATGCATTTCTGTTGCTATCAGTTTTGCAAGGAGCAAATTAGCAAGAGATTTAGTCTGTCGGAATTTTAGCGATGCATTTTTTAACTTTAGCGACAGATTTATTTCGTCGCTAAATAGTAATTTTCTTATAGTGATATGGCCAACATATATCAAATCTTTGGGCTCAACTCGCCTCTTTTTCCTGTCTTGTAGAAGTTCCAGCCCTATTTTCTCAGAATAGTCAGCTTCTATAATCACCAATTATTTCCTTTCTAAGTCTTGAAAATCAGCTTCTGACCATTTTTCTTTCATCACCTCAACCACCTCCATGTTCTCCAAAAAAAAGTTGCACGATTGCTTTCTATATTGGGGGTTCTCTGATCACAACTCTAATTATGACTCATCCCCCAACTCAGAGCTTCACTCACCTCCGTCTCACCTGCACTATTCGTCAGCCATGGACTTTGACCTGAACTATTGGCTTTTTTGACAGGAGCTTTAAGCCATTGATCCCATGCTCTGGTTATTTCTTTTTTAGGTGTTGATAAGTGCTTATCACAAAACCTACAATTCAATTTGTCATCTAGATCAATGAATCGACTTATATAACTTGAATATATAAAATAATAAATTTTATGTGAATGAAAAAAATGATTGAAGAGATAAAATAAAAATTTTAAGGACTAAATTAATACAAATAAAAAAATATAAATACTAAAATAATGGTGTTTTTTTCTTTTTTTTTTCCTTTAATTTTTTAATTTTTGTAGTATTCTTCTTACTTACTTCGGACATATTTAATATTGCGTTTGCCAAAAATATTTTTAAAAAATATATTTTTAAATTTTTTGAATTTTAAAAACTATTTTTGAAAATAAACAAATAAATAGATAATTTTCTTAAAAACAGATTTAAGAAAAACTATTTTAAAAAATTTTAAAAATCAATCTATTAAATTAAAAAAATTATAAACCTATTTTTTAAAAAGCAATCTCAAAGAATCCTTTCATATACTGTATCACATTGTGCATTTTGACCAACGGACGTGCTCTTCCCATCCCATATTTATTTAAACAAAGTCAGAGCTAACAAGTTGGAGACAACTAAATTTCTATTTTAAAAATATATTATAAAACTCAATTCCAACAAATTTATTCAATCTTTTAAATTTTATTTTATTTTTTACCCTAAAAAATCATTATAAATTTCTTTTATGAAGATCAATTCTCCTTTTGATCTAATTTTTATTTTTATAAAAATTGTCACTAGCGATCTTATTAGGATTTAAATTCAAGATCATCATATTATTTATTAGTTAAAAAATTAATACAAAGACTTTTACCTTTATTGCATCAAAATTGTATATTAGCGTTACTTGAGAATTTATTAATGAAAAGTGAAGTCTAAGTGTGAGGTAATAGGTAGTCCCTACTCTTGAATTTGTTGTAAAAGGAAGAATCTCATGGCAGTGTCAATAACCATTTTGCAAGTGTCCATATTGATATTTTAATTTACTTGTGGTATAAAGATTTTTAATTTTTTCTTTCTTTTTTTATTTTCATGTGTTGAAGAGGTAATATTGCTAGCTATTGCTAAAATTCAAAGTCCTAATACATTTTTAGATAAATTCTCTTTATTATTTAGCTAAATAGAACATTATTTATATATTAATTAATAATATATATTATATTAAATATTAATAAATATTAACATTAATATTTATATTATATTAAATATTAATATATTTAATGTAGAGATCAGTATAGTCTATTTATTAATAGACGAGATTCATCATTATTTTGAAACTATAATTGTGGTATAAAAATTAAATTGATCGAATGATCTTTAACTTATAGGTATTGGATTTTTTATTGAAAAGGAAAATTACAATTAGTGTAAGAAATTATTAGAAAAATAAATTATCTTTTATGTTTTCTCTTTTTAAAAAATTTAGTTCAATCAACAGATGAGTTTATACCCAATTTTTATTCAACATTATTGAAATTTTTGAATAGAACTATCTCTTTTGAAAATTTCCTCACCTTGATATAAAAATATTTCAAAAAATTATTTTGAATATTGAATCCATAATTTTTTCTGCTAACATATTTTATTAAATTCAAATGCTTATAAGTAGCTTAAATAAAATTTATTTTTTATTTTGTTGAATTTTCATAGTTTAGTTATATTTTACTAAACTTTCACACTATTATTTTTTTAACATTAAAAACTAGTTTTCACCCATGTAGAGTTCTAATAAAATAAAATTATAAACTATATTATTTTAAAAGTCTATATAATAAATTAAAATATAATTTTTGCTGAAATAATTTATTTTCAACGGTGCATAAAGAAGAAGGAAAATGAACGAGAAGTGGGACAATAGAAAATTTTTAAAGAACAAGCGTTCACTAGTGACACGTATGTATATGGCTCTTATAAGAAAACGACCGCTCACCAACCCATTCCCTACCTACCACTATCACCTACATACTGCCACGTCATCCAATTACAGCCACACGATTGGAGGGTGGTTGGCAAATATCCTACGTGGCACAGAGATTTGGTTTGGTACAGTAGATCGAAGATCCTGGTGTGCTATGTCCATTCTCCCTCTGTTCACCTGCCAACTTGATCCGCAAAATACAAATTTACAAGGCAAATTATATGATGGGATAAATGAGATATCTAAAATTTTCCTGTTTTATGTGTGTCGTGTAAATTTTAACGTTTGTGTTGATTTTTTTCGATCAGGTCGATTAAATTATATAAAATAATATTATTTTAAACTATTAATTATTTTATATTTTTAAATAAGAATATATATATATATATTATTTAATTATTACAAAAAAATCATATCTAATCATTAAATAATTATAAAAATATATATATATTTTATATTGAGATTATTATTAAAAAATAATAAAAAATATCATTTTAAATATTAGAAAATTGTAATTGCATCATCTCCAAATTAAGGGTAATACGGCTTAACTCAAACCCAACATATTTATCAAATGTGTCACTTTAATGAATTGTATTTAAATCGTATTATTTTGTCGTGCCAAATTTTTATCAGCTCTAATTTTATTATTCTTTTTTGAATATTTTTTAAAATTTGATTTTTTTATTGGATCTAAGAAAATTATTATTTTCTTTATTTAACTCCTATTTTTATCATAACTATTTCATGTTAGGTATACCAATTAAACTAATCCCAAATGGTTTAATTAATTTTTCATTCATTGTCAATTATTAGATATGACAATTCATGTATTTTAAACTACTATTAAAAACTAAAATATTCATTTTAGAATAACTTTTGATAAAAAAAATTGAATATAATTTTTTTTTTATCAAGTCAGTATAAAGAGTTCTTTCTCTTTTTAAAGGGTGTGTTGATTCAAAATTCAACCCGAATTGATAACAATGTAATTCGATAATGACACAAATAAAAAATGGCATATTCCGATGCATTTGATAGGTTTAATTTTAATCGAATTATGAAGACATACTAAAAGTTTTTTTTTTCAGAAAAATATATTATATCCAATGAATTTTAAATATAATTAGAAAAGAAATTGGAGCATGTTAATTGAGAATAAATTTTTGATGTGTATTGAATAACTAATTTTGTTGGCCATATTAATGGAAGGCAATTAATGAGGGAAAAGTACGTACCCTTCCTTCCTCACCACCGGACTAACCAAACAAATGATTTAAGATTGAGACTTGGAGAAAGACTGTACAGGTATGGAAGAATTTTATTTTTATTTATTTTTTATAAAGATCAGAATATGCTCACTTTGGTGCACATTTATTTACTTATTTTTTTTTTTAATCTGGTATTGAAGAATTAGTTCAACTAACTCAAAACATGTCGGATAGAATTCCGAAATGTAAAAATAAATTTCTCAAAAGTTTTAAAATAGTTGTATATTTAAATTTGAATTCAAAACATCTAATTAGGAAGAGTTTAATGTCTTCGACTTTATTTTAATTCAAACCTTTATATATTTTCTATTCATAAAAGTGTTGACTCAACCTTTTCATACGATAATATTCTCCTCAAAAAAAAAATGTATTTATGTTTTCATTAAAAAAAACTGTTTAAGCTCTATTATTTGGAATATCAATCATGTTTTATAAAGTATATTAAGTTGCTAGCTACCCTTTCTATATTATTTTTTTATTATATTTTCTATTTTTTAATGACACACAGATATAACATACTTATTATATTAGTACAAAAAATTCAAGGATTATATATATAATAAAATAAATAAATATTTAAATATTGATTTTCTCGTAAAATTCGATACTGTTAGATCAAGTTTTTATTTTGAATATTGTCTGAAATTCAAAATCATTTGTAATTAAAGTTAAAGCTATAGTTTGATCTACTTCTAATAAAAAAAATCAACTATAAATGTACAATTCGATTTTAAATATTTTTTTAATATTTTAATTGATCAGAAGATTCATGATTCATGTTCAATTATAATGTCAACTGTGCATATATCTATCTTCTTAAAAGCAAAATGTAATTATTTGGGATTTGGAAGATGAAAAATAGGAAGAGTAGAGTTGTGGAAGGATGAAATAAGGTAATTAAAAAAAAAATTGTTATAATTAAGTTTCAAGTATAAATGAAAAATAGTATTATACATTATTTTCTTTACTAATTTCTTTGTAATCAAAAGTTCAAATACGCATCAATTCACTGCATTGGTTTATTAAAAAAATAATAAAATAGAATTCTGAATACTAAAATTTATAAAAAATAATATATGATGTAAAGCATATTGAAGATTAGCATGGCACCTACGCAAGGATGACACGAACAAGAATGCAGTACACAGTCATGATTCTCAATATCAATAGTTGGTAGGTTTTCTTTATGCTAAATTGGCCAGAAGCATTCGTAGACAAAATTGGGAAGCTGAGGTCAATGGAATTGTTCGCTAGAGGTAGAAGAAATTTTATCTTATTTGAAGAATGTTCATGATAACTCTGTATAAAGTCTTTGTTCTGCACGTCCTCAAGGAAAAATGTTGTATTCATTTTTCTTATTAGATGACTTCCTTAACAATTTTCAATCCAAAAGTGAACAATATCGATAGTTGTAGCTTGATTTGTAATTTATGGGAAAAGGTGATGCTTGTAGCTTAATGTATATGATCTAGAAAGATTATATGCATCATTGCAACAATGTGAAACACAAATGAAGCCTCAGTGGCCAGTTTTGGGCACAAAACAAAAGGAAGAGTGAAGAATGACATTGCAAGTCACTGAGCTATATAGGACTCCACTTGTTTTGGCCTTGATTGAGTTGAGGCTAGCAAAACTGATGGGACTAATAGATTGGTTGTTGGTTGAACCAGTTTCTTTGCTAAAAATCTGAATGATTTATCCTCTTTGACTCTACACTATGAAATCAATAGAAGAGTTGTTATCATTCTCTCTGAGGGTGCTAAGATGATTAGAATGCCAAAGGAATTATTTCAGACTGTCTCAATTGCTGCTTTACCTTGTGTGATTGAGTAGTATTGTCTGAATGTCGAGTTGTACTTCATTATCCCCATGATGAACCAATACTGGAAAAATGATGGCTCCACATTCACAAGCAAGTTGTCAGATATTCAAATGTTAAAAATATATTATTTGATTTGTACTGCAAAGACCATACATGACTTCAGACAGAGACTGGATCGAAGCTTAGGAACTAATAATATATGTTTTCTGTCAAGGGAGTAGTGGAGATGTAAAACTGCATGACAAGGTAGCAGAAAATGATGAGCCGAGAAGGTAACAGGACTAGTAATTATGTTTTAAGATTTATCACCCAATATGCTAAAAATTTTCTTAGGTATCGTTGCAACTTTATCCCTCATCATTATTGAGCAGCAGTTTCAACAAGTAGATTGAGTCCCTGCAATTTGTGTTGCCAAAAGAAGATTGCAATGTGGCTCCAAAGGTTAAATTCTTCTTATGGAAAGCATGCAGAAATGAAGTTAATTGTAACAAGAACTTGAGTAGGAAGGGGATTGATGGGGATCCTATTTGCATATTATGCTTGAAAGAAGATGAAACTAATGAACATTGTTTATTCTTATGTGCTGCAGCAAGGAGGGCTTGATTTGCAGGTTTAGAACTATACGTGAATGTTTTCTTTCTTTTTCTTGCTGGTGGGAGAGATCATGAAGAGTTTTGGAGCAACTAAGGTAGAGTGGATTTTATGAGTCATAGTGCTAATTTATGTTGGAAAATAAGAAACGATTTTATTTTCAAGGAGTACAAATTGGATCCTGCTATGGTTGCTCAACAAGCGCAAGGAATTTTTCTGGAATTTTCAGATGTCAAGAATCAAGTGGAATCATTCAGAATCAGCATTGTTGATTCAAAACCCTGCCTTGGATATGGTAATTTTAAAGCAGATATTATGAACACAAATTAAAACTAGCAAGTGCACGAACCACTGTAATATAGCGAGTTCACTCCCGATGTCGATCTTACAAGAATTTATTCAGCTTAAACTCCTAACTAATTTAATTAATCACCAAATTAAAATACAAATTAAACTTAAACAATCTAAACCAATTATGAAATTAATTATGCAACTAACTAAATTAAACTAAAAACTGAAAACAATAAACTTGCAACCTAACTTGATTAATATAACCAATTATATTAGATAAGTATTTAGTTTCATTTCCTTAATTATGTATTTCCCTTTTTAATCAATTATGTATAATGAATAATAATTCTTACGCGATCACCTATATTCACTAATTAAACAAATCAATGAATTAATTAGTCTCCAATCAAATTTTTAGGTCAAATTACATATGGTTTGTCTAATAATCAAATTTTAATATTTTCAAACTAAATAATTTGTGGTCAATTTATCATTCAACTTGAAATCAAATAAAACTCAATTGGAATGGAAAGAAAAATCATTTATTTATAAAAATATAAAAAGATTCATATAAAATTTGGTAGCTAACTAAATACTTAGCAAGTATTTAGCCTAACATTGCTAAAACTATAATCATATTCATAACAATATCAAACTTAAACATATTACAACATCCCTTAAATTTGATAACTTGAATCTCTTTGAAAGGTTGATCTCCAATTTTTCAAGGCTCAAGTTAAATCAATTTTCAAGAATTCAAAATAGTTTCACTATTAAAGATTAAAACTCTATGTGAATTAAAGTTTACATGCCAAGAGCTCTCTTAAACGTGCAGAGAATAAAATTTTGAATAAAAAATTGCAAAGAAATTATATTTTTAAATCCTCCTAAAAGTTGGAATAAATACTAAACTAAATTACTAATTGATGTAAATTTCCTAAAATAATTTAATTCCTCTTAAAAAATAGTAAAGACTCTCGTTCAAATTTGAATTTTTGGATTTCAGACATCATTTAATGTTTTGCAAAAATAGGGGTTATCACATGCACGACAGTGATGTCACGTGCTTGCGACGATCCCTTACACATGACATTCTTCACTTTGAACCTCTCAAATCAACAAACCAACCTTTAATTAAGTTTAAATATATTTTTTTGCTTCCAAACCACCTCTTTTACCGGTTGTAACCTATAAACACCAAAACAATACATAAGTGCCAATTCAAACCACCAACCACATAAACAAATACAATTCAAATATTAAAGCCACACCTAAAACTATTACAAATATGAATACATCATGATCCTGCTGTTCTCATGGGTGGTATCTGCTGCTTCGAAGCTAATATCCCTCAGGAAAGCAGCTCTATAATGAATGGTATTGTAAGTATTTTAAGATGTTCTAGTTTTGTTTATTTTGTGCATGTAAAGAGTTCTGCTAATGACGTAGCAGACGTGTCTTAATTAACAAAATTTGTTGTGATCCCTACGGATTGGGCATTGCACCCTCCTCCAAGGTTGGAGGCTTTATTGGTGTATGATGTAAATGTTTCTAGTGAAAGAATATACTTTACATTTTTTTTGTTTCAAAAATATATTCATATACTGAGACCAAACACATAAAAACGAGATCGCAAGCAGAAAGAGATGTCAGAGCTACTAAACCATAATCAATCTTATGGTAGAATTTGAAGTTCGATAGGAAATAGAGTTCTTGGCATTTCAATTTCAGAGACTCGTAATCATTGTTGCCCATCATGCAATGCTAAGTTAGCAAATTCGTTATATAAGATGTCTCTATTCCTTCTTTATACTTTCGAAACTAAGTCAGAGCAATTTCAGTTGATAATAATAGTACTAATTAAATTACTAAACAACTATGAACTATCAACAAGCTCAATTTAAGTGACCAAATTAACTGAAGAGGCACCGGTAGCACGTCTAATAATTGGCGTGAAAAGGGGCACAACATGGCAAAGCCAGCCCAATAGAGGAGGGAAATACTAAAAGCTCCAAGAAAACAAGGTTAAATAAAATTATAAAATATCAAAATCCCAGAGGCTAAGATAGGGGCTACACAAAATTTCATTTCCTTTTCTTCTAATTGACACACGATCTAATCAATGATACATGGATGGAATAATGCTTGTGCATTTCACACCCCAAACTGGGACCTTATGAGAATAATTATTTTACATGCTCTGCGAATTATATGAATCAAGAGCAGGCATTTTGCTTCCAACTAGGACGGGACCTGCAGTGACACACAACAAATACATCAGGAAGCACTTCCTGTTTTACCCAGACTGCTATGACGGTTGTATCTGATCTCGCTGAAGAGCCTGCTGGAGCTGAATAACTTGCTGTCGCTGTTCTGGTGGCAATGAATTCAACTGCTCCGGTGTGAGGTTCAACACTTGCTGCAGCAATGCAGACTCCACATCTGGTGGAAGCTGCAACTAAGTAGGGGAAACAATGTCAGCTTGAAAACAAGGGACCAAAACCATTTTAAATTAAACATCATTGAGTCAACCATATGAATCGATGTTCTTAAAAGTACCCAAAAAGAAAATACAACTATGATGAATATAATTCCTTATTTAGATGTGCACAATGGATATAGACAGGCAAGCTCCTAAACTTAAAGCATTCTAACATAGATCTAACATAGATCCAGTCATTCTATGGTAATTATGTACTTGCAATGATTATTAATTGCATTCCTTCCAAATAGCCAGTACCATGAACAAGATTTGATTAACAATATCTTCATAAGAACCAAAGATAAATAACAGCTTTTATGGTGTTCGACATTAACAAGCTCATCATGAGATATACTACACTGAATCCAACCATGTAGCACGGGCAGACCGTTACAAGTGTGTAGAGTCCTACAGTCAGTAGAAAGGATAATTTCAACTGCTCGTGATCTTCCACATTTCTGACATAAAGCACTCTTTCAGATTTGAACCTATGTGATTATTCTTGTTTCAATTATTAGAAGTACACTAATCAATTTCAGAACAAAAAGGTTTCTACATCAATTAAATAAGCATATCGCTTTTCTTTTCTACATCAATTAAATAAGCATATCGCTTTTCTTTCTTTTTTCCCCTGTTTTATGGTGACAAAATGGGGCTTATAAAGATCTTGATATCTGATGGTACATCACTATTTATGATAATTTTTTTTCCTCTAGATTCTAGAATGATCAATATCTCTCCAATTTTTTTTCCTCTAGATTCTAGAATGATCAATATCTCTCCAATCTCTGTCCAACTTCAGCAATGGCACACAATTTGAGAGAGACTAATCGGTGCAAACAGTCACTTCCCTCAATTAAGTTCATAACTGCAACTAATAAAGTTGGAATTGGTTACATTTGAAAAGGCATTTAAAAGTTGGATTTTTTGGTTGTTATCCCATTGAGAACTGCTTGCCAACATTTAAGGATCAATACATAAAGCACTAAGAAAGTACAAGTGCATGCTGTTATGTTCCTCAGATTGTGTCACCGGCAATCAGATTCGTAAAAGGGAACCTGGACCCCTGGATTTGTCAAAGGGAACCCAGACCTTAGACTTATTAGAGAGAGACCCAAATCTTTTAATTTTCTGAAATTTCTGACTTAACTTATTGATTAAATTCTGCCTCTTTAAATAGAGGTTACAAGCCTAGAAAATACGAAAGCTAGAGATTTGAGGAGTCCTAATAAAATAGGAAACTAGGAAATATGGAAATACCACCAACTCTGCCCTAATAGAATAAACTACTAATTCCAGTCCTATTAGAATTAAACTACTGCAGTAAAACCCTACAACCATAAGACATGCACTAGAGAAGGGTTATGTTCCCCACCACATCAACTAAATAATGCATAATGTGAACTTAAAGGATGACAATCCCTAATTGGAAGATCAAACTGATCAACACAAACAGAAAAGAAAAAGTAGAAGATAGTAAAATTACCTGAGAAACTTGTTTTTCAGAATGTTGAGACTCTTCTGATTTTGAAAGTGGATTTGCAGGCGCAGAACTGACAGAAAATGATTGGGATGGTCGAGATCCAGTGGCATTAGACACATCCAAAGTCCCTGATGAAAAATTCACACTCCTTCCATCATCCAATTTTAGCAGCTTTGAAGGGCGATTTACTGGTTCATTAGAATCATTAACCATGTTTGGTTGCATGTTCATATATGCATTACTTCTACGGACCTGATCAGTATCAACTGGTAGATCTTGGATAAATCTACTAGGATCATTGCCAACTGCATCTGAAATGCCTGATGTTGGGGGACCAGGCTGTTATTATAAAATAAATTAGATACTACAGCTCAAACAGTTACATCAATATTGTTGAACACCGTTTAAAACAATCATCAAATTGTAATGTTTGTGTGTTATAATAAATGTGGAAAAGGAATGCAAGTTGCTGAAATTATAAGAGAGCTAAATGAGAAGAAAATTACTCTTCTTCCCTTGTTGGACAGAGTGAAATTGAACGGGATGAAAGTGGAGAATAAGTAAAAGTCCTTCAATTTTAAGAACTTTTAGAGGTAAATGCACTTTCTGTTAGATTGAACTCTCTCCATTTTGGAGAGATTTACCTATGGTTGGCCCAAGGAAATTTTCTCTTGTATATTTCTCTCTCTCCATTCTCCCATATAATGTACAATAGCTTTCCCATTTTAGTTTATTTCATTTTATATTGTTATTTTCCTTTCATCAATTCCCTCCTCCAAATGTATACACGTTCCATTGCACAGGAAAGTAACAAAAGCCTAATCATATAAAAGGTATACATGTTCCATTTTAGCTTTCCCATTTTAGTTTATTTCATTTTATATTGTTATTTTCCTTTAACCAATTCCCTCCTCCAATTGTATACGTGTTCCATTGCACATGAAAGTAACAAAAGCCTACCATATAAAAGGGGCAATCAAGAGCAGCCTATAAAACAGTAGAAATCTTGAAGAGGGAACCACCATGCTAATTTTATCTTTTTCAAAAATATAAATAAGAAACTATTACTTAATTTTTGAGCGTTCCCACATAGGTGAAATATCTAACCAAAAAGAATAGGCATGTGTCATTACTAAGAATGAACTATAAACCATATAGATGTTTTTTCCTTTTACCCTTTCTGAACATGTCATAGACGTCCGAGGTTGGGATGCAACCAGGATTATGTTTTATCATACAACGCCAGACTACACACACACAGATGTAGATGCAACCTGGATTATCTTTTATCATAGAACATGAGAATACAGACACACAAATACAGATGTATGCGAGGGAGGGAGTGAAAAGGAGTTACTTATGACCAACAATGAGGTAGTTTTGGTACCTGCAATGCTGCATCTGACAAGGGTGGACGAGGTAAAAGAGATGATTGTATTGTTGTATTTGGAAGAACCACCCGAGAGGTAGGCCTGAAATTTGCAGTTCCAACCTGCAGTCCTGAATGTTGTAGCAATGAAGAAGGAATTTGTTGTTTCAAATTTGAGGTATTTGCCCCTTGAATTTGTGGTCTAAGAGAAGGGTGTACAGGACGAAGAGGTGGAACTCCAGACTGCCCTCCTATTATGGCCCGTTGAGGAACATGGCTAATGGTGAGCCGTGGAATCAAAGTTCGAGGTTGCATAGGTTGTGGGGGTGCAGAAATTTGGTTTTGAACCAAGGAACTTTGAGTTGCAGAAGAGAATTGACCTTCTTGCATTTTGGGTACCAAGCCAGGGTGATTCCTCTGGGCAAGGGGGGGTAACCCAGGAAGGGTTTGAATTGATAGCTGTTGACCCTGTTGAGTATCTTGTAAGGAATGGAGTGCAGGTTGAACTGGAGGCTGTCTAATATTTGGTATCTGCAACTGCAAAAGCATATTTTATGTGACACGATTGCTAAGAAACAATAAAAAACCAAATTATACTCTGAGATATTGAAACAAACCACTTGTGGAGTCACCATCCCAAGCATTATTTGTGCCTGTAAAACACATCAAGATAAATACTTGGTCATGTCAAACACCAGTATATGGACTTCACAGTCAAACTGCAAAAGCAATAAGTATTATCAAAATAGAAGCACCACATTTTGTTGATACATCATTTCTCACATGAATTAATTCCACAAGCAATATCATTGCCTGTGGAGGATGTAAGAATTCTGCCTTAGGAAAAAGATTTTATTTAAAATAAAGTGGATAAACTCAACTATGACTATTGCTTTATATCGTGAATGGATATTACATAGTACAAGAAAACCCCCGTATATGAAGAAAATAAAAAATATCAGAATAAATGGTTTCAAGAAGAACTAGACAAACTATCCTCTAATGTCTACAGTTAGATAAACTGTGAAAGAAGCATATATAATAATAGGACCTCTATGTTTATAGAAACAGTCATTAATGGATAAGAACCTGAAAAAGAGCTTTCGGCAACTGTGGTCTTGCAAGCAATAGCTGGCGAGCTAGTTCCTTATTCTGTGTTGCCAATACCTTTGCAAAGAAGATAAATAAAATATAAATCACCAATCACTAGCTATCCAGGAACAGATTAAATATGAGGTTTTAAATGCATACCTTCAGTTCAGACATTATCTCATTCAGTTGACTCCTTGACATTTTAGCCAAATGAAGAGTTAAGGGATCACTTGCTAATGCTGACTGACCCTGTAAACCATTTTGATTTGACTGCATGCCGGTCTGAGCACCACCTAAAGCTCCTGCCATGACAGTGGCAGCAGTTATAGCTATATGAAGACCAATTGGCTGATTCTGAGCAGATTCCCCAATGACCGCTGGCCCCTCTAATTGTTTTTGAGATTCTGTGATGTACAAATAAGGAAAATTTGATTCTGGACTTATTCACACGAAAGATAACTCAGCATGCAATATTCAGAAACAAAGAGACTAACCAACATTTGCAGCCAATCCAGGTCCACCACGACCCTGCAAGACGCATAAATGCAAACCCCTTATCGTTAGCATTTCAAACTAACAATGAAAACTTAAATTGCAATAATGAAAACACAAAAGCTGGGAAAAAAACACACAATAAAAAAACAATGACATAAAAGAAAAAGCAAATCAGGAATCGTACAAATGCATAGTCCATAAGGGCACCTTTAACAGTCATTCAACGTTAATGCAACTAGTGACCTATAACTACTCACATATCAAAGGGCATCAACAAAAATCTCTAGTATTTAAAAGAACCATTGTAGTTTAGGTTAAGACATAAGTCACATCTAAATGTCCATGCTTGCATATACTATTCATGAACTAAATGGCAGTAAATCTCCCCGTCCTGATTTTTATCTTTTCTCATACAGCATACATCGAGATGTGAGAGCAGAAGGAAAAGGTTTCTTTATATTCATTTGTTGCAATTAATGCTGAATATTCAGTAAAATTAACCAGAAATTTGCATCCATCAATGAGGATTTAATCCAGTTCCTATATGGACAAATGCTGAAAATTATGGTAGAGCATGTGAAAAACCGAACAACAAATCTGAGCCCTGACCTTGACAGAAATTTTTACAGTCCAAGAACATAAATGCATAGAAGAATCCAGCCTTGATATAGTTACTTAAAACACACCGAGTTTTTTTAAAAATAGAAGAATCATCAAGTAGCATATAAATTTAAAGCATCGCATCATAAAGGTCACACACTTCACATGTATTCATCCACAGGCACACACCATGCCAGACTAACCCCCACCCCCCCTCTATCTCCCGCCCAGTGGTAAATAAATTTAGCCTATGATGCAAAATATATTACAATTTAAGGTGTAAACATGTATTTAATTAATCACAACCAAGATAATTAATGCCTCATCACCATTATCGAAATACAACACAAGCATCAATATGAGTATAACTAACTAGTCAAAATAAATAAACAAATAAAAATAATTAATTTCTACTTAGCTAAGAGACAATTCTCCAGCAAGTAATTATAGGGACCATGCTAAGACATGCCAAGTGACAATATTAGTTGTTGAAACAGCACTCTCATGGTTAAGCTAAAATGAAAAGAGAGATCCACCAATCATTTCGGCCAATAACCCAAAATACTTAGCATGCTTATACATGTCCATGCAAAACAAATTTTGGAAACACATCTTACAAGGTTGTCATTTTGAAGAAGATAAACTGCACTGTGCTTTAAAAACCCAAAAGCTCTTATTCTATATATTGCATGAACAACACAGTTATTAAAGGAAAAGCGATCTAACGATATTTAATTGTTGGCTGTTTTCATATAGACGATATTTTTCATCAAAATAGCCTAGGATGCCTCTAAGGTAAACGTTTGCTCAATACTCAAGTAGTGCAATGGACCATACTATTTAAATGATGCCACACTCCATAACTTCAAAAGCTAAAATCCCAAAAGTAAATATTACTCAACCATCAACTATCAGACTGGTCAAACAAGTATATCTCAATGGCATGATATTAGAAAATCTAAAATACAAAGGAAACAGATAAGCTCTATAGCTAGGTCTTAGAATTAATAGTTTGGTGGACTTAGTTGATTCTCCTGTAGGCAAATTCCAGTAGGAATCATGGGTTGAAACCTAAGCCCACTAAGGAACCATCAAAAAAGAAAGATCAGGCCTTGACATCTAACTATACCTGTTCTCGATTTCTGTCTGCATTTTTGTCATTCTCAGCAAAATCAACCCGTAATTGCCTGCCATTAATCTCGTAACCCTGGAGATTACGACGAGCACTGAGAGCCGTCTCCTCATCCTTATACTCACAAAACCCATAACCTTTTGGTTTCCCTGTTTCTCTATCGATGACTAACCTGAAACAAAAGGAAACATAAATAATTCAAACAAAAGATTACAACCAGAAAAGGGAACAATGAACTTGGAAACACAAAAGAGATTTTGTTCACTGAAAGGAAAACCACCCCTTCCGCTAGAAAATTAATAAAATAGGATTTTATTCTATTGACTATAATCTCGTCTACAGGATAGGCCTGGAAGAAGACTAGTAAAAAACAGCAATTCCAATTAAATTATGAGCTGCAGATTGTTTTTACTTGGTTCATTAGACTTGAACCTTTATTTCTTGGTCCTACAATAGGTAGTCTCATCTGAAAGGGCGCTTTCATATTGCTAAAACGCATTGACCAACACAAGAAATGAATTTCTAGAAAACAATGTGCATATCAACTGGGTGCATATTTCAGTAACAGCTCATCAAACCCAATATCCATTTTGCCAGTAATTTTACCAGCATAACATAATCTAAGTTCCCGATATTGTTAAGTATCCTCATTTTTCCATTTTCTTCAGGGTTGATGATACAAAAATAAAGTACTTTCCTATGTGTGTGAAGCACCAAGTACGGGAAAGGTTGGGTAAAAACCAATCTTTCATGACAAAGACTGACAAGCAGGAATTGGATACCACTCCTATAATGTGTTTCATACTCTAGATCTTTGGCTTCAAGTATAGCAGCATTTTTTGGTATGCAATGCCTTTAGTCACCAATCCCTTTCACTGTGTGAATCTAGTAATGGCTTTCACAAATCTCTCCCAGAAATAATGCTTATAGCCATAGGGCAGTGATGAGCAAGCTGCATGTAGCGCGGATCCCATCACTCGATGATTCTACATTGTTTATAGGTGTCAAGGATACAAAGAATTGTGGATATTCACATCTGATGTATTGTCAAATAACTTAGCTGTAATTTGTTTGCCCCCAGTTCATAAATTTAAAGGCAATTCAAAGTAAGCATATTACAATTCTATAATGTTCCATTCAAAATAATTTTC
Organism: Triadica sebifera; assembly: GCA_023653625.1. Taxonomy (NCBI): domain Eukaryota; kingdom Viridiplantae; phylum Streptophyta; class Magnoliopsida; order Malpighiales; family Euphorbiaceae; genus Triadica; species Triadica sebifera. The sequence continues at coordinate 10,347,305 of CM042901.1, read as the reverse complement.
CTTTGTTTGTGCTTCCTCTTCTACTTCAATTATCAACACAATGTAAAACCAGCTTGTATGGATTCATATGCCAAATCTTGAGTAGTTCTGGAATTTAGCACGAGGGATCCAGGTAATTGTAGGTTGCCTATTGAAATACAAGATGGCGTAACAAGGACCAAAAAAGCTAAAAGAAAATCAAATAGCAGGAGAGAAAACTCAAATTCAATATTCAGCCACCGAATTTTAGGGCAACAAATCAGAAACAGCAACTCTTTTACTTGAAACTAATGATTCAAAATAAAATTTCAGACCTGAAAGACACTACAGGCCCAACCTCTCTGCAGATATCGATGAGCTGTTCCTCAGTAGCATCATATGGTATGTTCCCAACTGACACAAAATACCAAACCAATAAAAAAGGCATCTTAAATCTCGAAATACAAGTAAAGAAACGAACTTCGAATGTCTGGAATAAGTTCTGAATTCAATTCGACAGCTAAAAAATTTTCGAATAACCCAATCAATTCAGAAGCAGAGAGAGTAAAGAATACCAAAAACACAGCGATGCTGAGAAGACGAAGCCATGAATTCTAACAAGAGAAGAAGAAGGTGAAGCACTGCTTCATCTTCTTCGGTCTCCACATATCTCTCCTCCCCCCCCTCCGACCAAATAAAACGGCACCGTAAATACTTTTAAACCGATTTGTGGTTTTTATTGAAGCTCCTGCAGTGTTGTGTATGACTTTTGGGGATTCCGTTTAAGGGACGATGGGATTCTCTCGCTCTGTTAGATCAGAATGGGAGGAAGCGTAGAAGAAGAATGTGAAGAAAAAAGTCAGGCTCCTTCTCAAAGATCTTCGCTTTTTAACCAATTTTACTCAGTATGGAAATTTTTCATTTCCCTTTTGGGATTCCATATTTCATAATACGGAGAGCAAAAGAAACGAAGGAAAGATTTATAAATAAATTTCTGAAAAACATATAAAAATATTAAATTATTAATAATATTAAAAAATCAGTTAATTAAATTAAAATATACTTTAACTCAAACACCAAATTAATTAATTAATTTTTAGCTAATAAATAAGAAGAGAATGTGCATGAGATTAATATGATAAGTCAATAATTTGGAAATTCGGATGAAGAGGAGATATAAGAAAGCATTTATTTTTTTTTCAAGCTATTCTCAAAATTGATGTTGCAATTTGAGTTTTTTCTAATAAAAAGATAAAATTAACTTTTTTAAAATATAATACATTATTTTTTATTTTAATATTTATTTTTACAAGTTATCATTCGTATTCCACCATTTTACGGCATTTTTTTCTATGTCATTATAGAAGAGAAATTAATATTAAAAATATATTAAATTAATTAATTATATTTATAAATTATATAATACACATTTATGAAAATTTTTATCCATAATTTATTATATTTTATTATTTTAATTATTAAAATAAATAATTATATCAAAAAATAATCACTTATTTTTTTGTCTATTCATATATCATAAAAAATATATATTTTTTGAATTACATTAATTATGTTTTTATTGTTAATTTTACATTTTAAAAACAATCATTCAATCAATTCTACTAAACACTAACATAAATCAGATAAATTATCAACTATCACTTATCATTTATCCTCAATATGGAGTCTTAATCCTATTATCCCAATTTTGAAAACTTTTATGTGTTCCTTAAATATCCAGATACAAAATGTAATTTTAGATTTTTAGTAACAGATCAAATGGAAAAATGGAAACCCTTAAAAAGACAGTCGGGTGATAAAAAAAAAAAAAAGGTTATGGCTCTTGGAGGTGATATCAGAGGGTGTACAAAACCAAACCAAAAATTAAAAATTAAATAGGACAAATTTGGATTCGATCTATTTGATTCGATTTATTCGGTTTTCAATTTGGTTATTTATAAAAAAAAATTATCTGGTTTGATTTAGTTGAAAATGTGAAAAACTAATTAAACAGAATCAATCGAAATTTTTATACATACATTTTTTTTACATATTATAATAATTAATTTAAATTTTTAGATAAATTATAGTTTATAATAATTTATTTTGATATTATGATAATTTATGTTAATAAATTTTAATTTATACAAATTAATAAAATTATAATAATTAATTTTAATTTATAATAATTTACAAATCATTGATAAAGTTATGATAATTGATAAAAATATTATGATTAATTTTAATATTTTATAATTGATAAAATATATTAGTACCTTAATATTTGACTTGGTTCAAAATATATTTTGTTCCGTTCAATCTTTCCATTATATATAATGATTCGATTTATTTGAGCTTTGGTTAAATTTTAAACTGAACCGATGCACACCTATTCGGATTCGAGACCCACCAACCCAAAATGCAACTCTAATATTCACACCTCTAATGTACTCTAACAAAAGAAGAAATTAAATTTGTATAATTTTTTGAAAAGTCATTATTTTTTTATCGCCCTTAAACAGGGACTTCGATTTTGCTTGCTCCTATAGTCCTATTGAATACTTCTCTATCCTATTAGGCAGCCAAAAAAAAAAAAGCAAGCCCTTAGTAAATAGCAAAATCAAAATACAAAGATTCAATAGGACATTGTGCAGTTTGCTTTGACGAATATAATCAATTACAAGTCGAACAATCAAAAAGCTTTAATATATCATTAAATTCTTTTCAAAGCAAAGAAATGCTAATCAACAGTAATTTTATTTTCCAGAGAATAAAGACCATGGGCCATCTGTATATAATTTTGTGTCAAGACTAGAAGATATTTATATATAATAGAGAGTTAGCCGCCTATGAACCAGCAATGTCTGGGCCACTTCCCCTCCTAACTGACAAAAACATCATTCTTTACATTGAAACTAATCAATGGATTCAGCTAATCTTAACTTCTGGCTCCCCCTAATGCCCCAGAAGAATATTTTACCAGTAGAACATATTAATAATAATAATAATAATACTTACACAATTTCAGGAGGAGATACTGCATCCCCTCTTATCAAAACCCATAAAATGGCACATAACGCTCCCAAAATGAATAACAAAAAGAAACCCCTACTTGCACCAGCCTTCCTTGCATTTGCAGCTCGATTTGGGGCATCATTGACATCAGCACCATTAATATTGATGTTTTTGATATTCATTCTCATCCGACTGAAGCTAGACATTCGCTCAAATGCCTTATTCACCAAAGGAGTCTCTGCGGCTGATGCAGGAGTTGTTGGAATTGACTCGACAAATGCCCACAATGTAGACGAGAGCCAACCAGAAGAACCGTCATCCTCCTCACCGCTTTGATTTTGATTAGCTCTAGTAGGATTATTGGTAGATTCATGTGTAACACCTGAACATGACCAAAATGGCCAAAGATTTAGACTAACACATTCTAATAGTTTGTTTCAGTAACATACAAAAGAAATACTTGTATAAGAAGAGCTCTTGGGTCTGGCTGAAAGTCCCTCTTTCACATAGGCTTTATGCCATGAGGACCACCCATTTCATCAAGAGCTCTGGATGGAAGGGCTACCATGACAGCAACTTCGTCCAAAACAAAAACATGACTTAGTGAAAGGTGCACCAAGTGAAAAGTGAGAACAAATGCTTTGACACTGAAATTTTGACCCATGTATACCTGGAGTTGCTTGAGAAATGTGAAGTGATTCTGTACTGGCAAAGACATCACTTCTCTGATCATGCACCCAGAGCTGATCTACACCAAATGCTTGTGGCTGCAAGTAATTCATATCATTTAATGTTGAATGGGGCTGCACATAGTCTGCATCATTTACAACTGAATGTGGCTGCAACTGGTAGTCCGCCTGATTTGCCAATGAATCGGGCTGCAACTGGCAGTCCACCTGATTTTCCAATGAATATGGCTGCAACTGGTAGTACGCCTGATTTGTCAATGAATCAGGCTGCAGCTGGTCGTCCACCTGATTTGCCAATGAATATGGCTGCAACTCAAAATCAACTTCATTCACATGTGAGACACTTTCCCGCCCACCAGACCCTATATCACTCAAAAACAAAGCAGCATCACAGTATAGATCAAGCTCACTCATTCCATCAAAATCATCAAACCCCAACTTCTCTGCAGGTTTCTTAGAATCCAGAAAAATAGGTTCAGGACCAATGAGATCATCAATTTCTAGGAAATCATCTTCATATGTTGGCAGTATTCTTTCAAAGTTATTAGAAATTGACACAACTTCTGGTGCATCTAACAGTTGTGATTTAGAGGTAGCCGACTGGGTGAAGTCCATGCTGCCCTGCCTCTCATACTGCTGGCCGCTTGAGGGAAAAACTGGCACTTTTTCAGTAATGATAACTTCTCTGAAGGATGTATCCACCAATGTACTTTTGGTTTCTTCTTCACTAGCAACCTGCAAATATTACATTAACCAATAAGAAACTTGAACAAAGTAACTAAATATAATAAATAAAGGTGGAAAATGTGATAGTATAGCGTTGCTTATAATGCATTCCTAAAGCAATTTCATCTCATTAATAAGGGCTTTCCTTGTAACTACAAAATTAACATATCATATTTGCCAAGAAAGAGTGAAACTTGATATACATTATTAGCAAAAAGACAGAAGAATATTGGCAAAAGAGAATTCATATGCAACTGACCTGGTGCAGTCCATTGGTACAATCAGTGATTTCCGGCAGTTCAAGGGGGTTTTCATCGCAAATTTGTTTGATGACGTCCTCAAGATCAGTTAATGGTAACTCCACTTGGGCAGTAGCCTTCGAGTTATCAACAGACGGTGTGACTACATTCTGCTGCTTCACAGGAGTAACAGAATTATCCATACCAGTACATTCATCATCAGGCCATTCTTCTTCCTTAAATGGTGCTCCATATTGTTCACCATTTTTAGGACCAGGTCCACTTTTCTTGTAAACCTTGTAAAGTGCATAATAATCCTGCCATATAAAACAGAGTTACTATTGCCTAAAAATTGCTGTGAATGAGCAAACACAGATTGTAATATCCAGAACCTGATGAATACCTGTGCATTTGGGCATCTCTTGAGCTCCTCCTCATCTAAAGTGTACTCATGCATCACCCAGTCAGTTCTTTCACCACTAGGAGCACGGCCTTTGTAAAAAACTAGGGTCTTCTTCACTCCAACTGTTCGAGAATTGCATGTCACATTACGGTCCTTACCCGTTGCTTTCCAGTACCCGTGTCTAGTTGCCCTATTTGACCTTCCTCCATTAGGATACTTCCTATCCCTTGGGCTGAAGAAGAACCACTGCCTATCTCCAGTCTTCAATATGGATTGTCCTGAAAACCATTTTCATTTGTTAGAAACAGATAATTACTGCAAACATTTGGAAATCAACATTGCTTCCACAGCTCTCGCATTAAGGGCAGTCCAATCAGATCATCAAAAGCATCATACCAATTACCAATCATTACGTTAAATTGAACCTGAACAATATTTAACAACACAATCATTCTATCAAGATAATGAATTTTTACCTGTTAAAACATCTTGAAAGCATACATGTATGAAGCCCAAACAAGATTTCTTGGTCTGTGGCATAGAAGCAACAAGCAATCGCGAACAACAAATATACAAACAAGTTAACAGAAAACAAATATACATTAGTATAACAATAGCACAGTCCCAATATTTTCGGGCTCTTAAAACAAAGAATACGCAGTCTCCAAATACTCGAAAACCCATCAACCATATGAAAGATTAAATCAAACCCAATAACAAAACAAAAACACAATTTTTTTCCCGAGTATAACAGCAGATTAACAATCAATAAGGCAATAAACCGAATTAAATAAGAACTGGAAAAAAAGATCCAACCTACAAACAAAGTCAGGGCACTAATTACATGAAAAAGATACCAATGAACAAACAGAAAAAAAAAAAATCAAGTCAACTAAACAAGAAAAAGGAACAAACTTTTAGGAAAATAAGTGAAAGAAAGATTTACGCATAATTACCAGGTAATTCCTCAGGATCCCGTTTGTAGACATCAAGCACCCTGATAATATCGAGTCTTAGCCGTTTCTTACAGATTTTCCTCTTCAAGTAATACAGCACGAGCTCCTCATCAGTTGGGTGGAACCTAAACCCAGGCGGCCACTTATCATCCCCAACGTCGCCGCCCAAACAGGAACCGGCCGCCACCGTCATTGATCAGTCACTAGTAAACAACTTAAACCCTATTAAAAATCAAAGATACCCACTAAAAAAACAACAAAAAAACCAAAAGACCAGATCGGTTCTTTCCCAAAGACAAAAACTATATGACTAGATTAGATTTTGCGGGCTTTGGAGCCACACGGATAATTGAGAAAGGGAAAAGCGACAAAATTTGGGAGAATAAAAAGGATTTTTTCTTTCTTTTTTTTTTGTGGGGAGGAGGGAAGGGGGTGGATTGTTGAACAAGCAAGAATAACAATAATCCAAAATAATATCGAAAGAGAGGAGTTTTTGGGTGTGCAGTAGGCTACTGGGCATTGGCAGAGGAACTTATAAGGCAGCTGACGCGAAGATTCAGAGAAGGATACGCGTTTGGTTAATAATAAAATTCATTTCCTGGATGGGGTTTATATTATGTGGAGAATAAGTAGTGTAGGAGTGATTGTGATGAACTTATGATTGAATTCAGGTTCATTGGGTTTTGGATAAAGGGGTGCGATTTTGTCAGTAAGTTGTTTATGATCATGCGGGTTCAGGTGGTTTTCACACATCATAATAAAGCTTTGAATAGGCAGCAATTTTTTCGATGGAGTACCACTCTTTTTTTAGTTGACTATTTTCGATAAAAATATTTAACCTTTTTCTAAATAAAATTAAATATATTAATTTTTTTATGATAATAACTAAAATATTAAATTTTATTTTTTATTTCCTATTTTCTCTTATTTCTTTTTTTATATTTCAAATCACTTTTTATTATTTTTTTATATTTTTATATTAAAATTTAAAAAATTAAAAAAATAAAATATACTTTTTGATTGATTTTTAAGAATACAAATAATATTTTATGCAACAGTATAACACTCAAAAATTTAAGTCGAAATTAATTCAGATGTTATATATCCAAGTACAAAACATTTTTTATGATTTTTACATTGAAACTTATAAAACACAATTTTCTAGAAAAATAGTTTACATGAAAAATAGTTACAAAACCAACAAAAAAGAGAAAATAAAAAAACTAAAATCATAAAAAGAAACAAAATAAAATATATATAAAAAATAAAATAATTTAACCAATAAATAATGTAAAATGAGGAAAAAATCATGAAAAAAATGAAACAAAATATATATAAAAAATAAAATAATTGAAGCAATAAAAAATCTAAAACGAATAAAAAAGTAATTATATTTTATATTAAATTTTTTTATAGTTTTTTATTTCCTTGAAAATAAAATTAATATGCTCTTACTTATCAAAAAAATTTTGCTTTATCATTTATTCTATTTTTATTTTATTAACGATTTTAAAATAATTTTTGCTCTTAGTATAAAAATCAATCTAAAATTTTTTCATAATTTTTTCAATATATTTTTTAAATTTTAATAAAAAAATAAAAAAAAAATAAAGAGTGATGTGAGATATAATAAGCAAAAAGAGATATCGGAGAGAATGATAAATGAAAAATTAGATTTTAATGTTTTAGTCATTATTATGACAAATAAAACGTATTATATTTAATTTTTACTTAAAAATGATGTTATATATTTTTTTATTGAAAATAGTGAATCAATAGAAAAAATAGTGTTAAAAAAGAGTATTACTAGCATTATTTTTTTTAGTTACTTATGTGGGGTGGTTTGACATTATTTTAGAAAAAATGTTTTGTGGAAAAAAATTATTTTAAATTATTTTAAATTTTAAAAATTATTTTTAGAGAGAAATACAAATTTAATAAAAATAATTTATAAAAAAATAAAAAAATTAATCAATTAAATTAAAAAAATTAAACATAGAGATTCAACAGCATTCTTAAATATCATTTAGTGACTTCCAAGTCAAGTAAAGTAAAATTTGCGAGACCCTTTTTAATTTTTATTTTGTGTTAGAATTTAGAGTGGGTTGCACTACATAAAATATTTAGGAAAAATATTAAAAAAAAATCATAACTGATTGAAGTACTTAGAATTTAAATTTTAATATTTTTTACAATAAAAATGAACCGAGATGCATTTTAATTCTAATAAGCTGTGTCAGGTCATTATTTTATCATTTAATTGGACGGCAAATGGATGCAGAAGGTGCGAATTGATGGTAAAATAAACATTCGAATTAATAGTAAAAAAGTATCCCCATATATTAGGCTTTTTATAAATTTTCCATATAAATTTTTTTATCTTTACATTTAATATATTTTTATAATTAAATAATCATTTTAATATAATATTTAATTTTTTGACAAATTTATGATATCTGATGAATATTATTTTAAAAAAAATATCATTTTGATGTAAACAAATCAAATATATAATATATAAAAAAATTTATACATATAAAAAATTCTTATGTTAAAATTATATGTAATTATGTACAAGATAGAAAATATATAAAAATAAATAAATATGGATGAACATTTTGAGAAATAAAATAAGAAATATTTTTTTTTACTATATTTGTAAGCATATTATTATTCAAAATGATGGAATTGAGAACTTGCCAGTTTAAAATTTTTTTTATTAGATGATGAAATTACTGCTGCATTTTTTTAGTGGTATTTATTAAAATGGTTCATTATTTACAATATTTAGAATCTTATTTATTCTAATTTTCAAATTATCTTTCCTCTTTAGCATTACAATTTATTTCTTCTATTTTTATTTTATTTTTTAATTATTTTTTAATTATATTAGTGGTTTTATAATAATCTTTCTTACTATTTTTCTATTGATTTCCTTAAAAAATAATGATCTTTTGGTTATATAAAAAAACTCTAAGGGTATTATAGTCTAAAAAAGGTTTTTTTTTTTCCCTTCATATTCATAATTGAATAGATATAAATTAGTCATGGACTTGCGCTTTACAAGGAATTTTTTTCGTAAAATGTAATAAAAAGTACTACATGGAATAAATATAAAAATATGATAAATTTTTAAGTCATTTTTGTAAATTACAAAACACAATGTATTTACGTATATACACATTTTATTATAGTTAGAAAAAATAATAACATGTAATTTTTATAAGTATATTGGAATTATAAAAAAATTTGAATGTCGAGAATTCTTTTGTAAGATATAGAAGAATTTAGTTTAGACCAATTGTTTCCCAAAAAACTACATTTGATAGTCCTTTTTCTACCTGTGCAAATGGCTAACAAAACTCTATACAATATCTAGATAAAAAAAATCAAATGTACCTTTTTTATTATTATTTCTTCTATCACACATAACTCAACATGAATTGATAAAAAAGAATATAAAAGATAAAATAAGTTGAAGATGTAGAAATATGTGAATAAATAAATAGAAGATTGCTCTTCTTTTCTTTTTTTTTTTAAAAAAAAAGGAGGGATGATACTATTTCTACAGGAAATATTTGATATTTTTATAAATAAAAAAAAAAAGAAGGATGTCCTTTTGTAATGAGCACAATAATTGACTAAATGATACAACTTTTGAATATTTTTTACCGAAAAAATATTTCATTCCATTCTATTGCAAGGGTAAAAAATTATTACATTCCATGCAAGGAAAACAAGTACAATAAAGATTGGAAAAAAGCATACTATCCCAACATAAAATCCCCATCCCTACAAACATTAGTCTCTGAAGAAAGCAAGATCCACCTACTAAGCCACCATTTGACTGAAGTTACTTGTTGATTATGAACACCACTAAATCAATCTTGACATATCAATATCTCTTGTGCATTTGCAATTCATATGTCAAATCATATGCATAAAACACAGGAGAGAGGAATAAAGAAAAGTCTAATGATGGCTTAGTAATCCTAAACTTGCTAAATAGTTATTTATACCCCTCAACTAATCATAAAATGACTCATTTGTATCTTTAATTTGACACTTGGTGAAAAAATGTATTATGTCAAAGATTCATGCTGAGTTGGATTATGAATTTATTAGTATTTAATGAAAATAAAATGGTAAAATAAAAAATAGAGACCTCTCATCATCCTCTTTCTCCTCCTTCTTCTTCTTTGTGCTAATTGATTTTATTATTAATTGCTCTATATTATCAATTTTTGTTCTATTTCATCTTTCATTAATTATTGTTTATGACTACCGCAATGGATCATGAGGAGGTTAGCAATAACAAAGAGGAGCTGGACCTAACCCAATATTTAGCTCTAAATTATTTTTTGATTTTGATTACTATTCGTTTGTTGATGTTGTTCTTAGTTTATGGTTATGTTGTATACGAGATTGAAATTATTAGAGAATTTAAAATATATATTGTTGTGTTATTAAATTTAATTTTGGAGAATTTGAAATCCATATTGGTGTTTATTAAATTAAATTTTGGTCATGATGGAGTCGAGGCTTAAACTGGATGGTTCTAGCAATAACTGTGGTGATTTTGGTGGAAATATAATTATAAATGAACTAAACCTCTCAAAACCTGTTTAGATCTTGATTTGAAAAAAAAAATCATTTGATATCGTTCGTCAATCTTAATGAATCCAATTTGAGCTCAATTCTGAGTTTAAGCTCAAATTGGATATATATTAAATAATCACAAACATAAATAATTATACTTTATATTAAATTTTAAATATTACTATATGCATAACTTAATATATATATATATTATATTATTTTTTATCAAAACATATTTATTATATTAAACTTATATACTAATATAAAATATATTAATAATATACTTATTAAATTTATATAATTATATACTTAATAATTAATGTAGACCTATAGTTATATATATATATTAAATAATTACAAATTTATTTATTTGTACTTTATAATTAAATATTTTAACTCATAAACTTTATATATGAAAAAAATTATATTTTTGAAATTTAATTTAATATTTAATTAAGATATAATATTTTTATAGATTTTTTCTGCTCCTCAAATATTGATTGTTTATTAAAAATATTTTTATATGATGGTTGTGAGTTTTTTTATGATGCTATTAAGTATCTAAGTATATTTATATTTTAAATAATTTTTATTTAATTTAAAATATCTTAATAATAAATTATTTTATATGTATTATTTATTTAGTGTGGAAGGAAAAAACTGAAAATCTCTACTGTTGGTGGTTGTCGCTACTTACGGCAACGAAACAAGAATGATACAAAGGCTGCTTTAAAGAGAACGAGGAAAAAAGAAAAGAAAAAAGTGACACTCTTCTTGCTAAACTTTGTCACTCACAAGATACGTATCTTTTGAAATGGATGCAATGAATGGTCAAAGGACACATGTCCTTTTGTAATTGATATAATAAATTTATTTCTTTTATTACAAAAACTCCACTAATTAAACCGGGTGAAAAATCCGCACTCTGCTTAGAATGTAATAAAAAAAATATATTTATATTTAATACTTAAATGCATAATGTAAGCATATTAAAAAATTATAAAAGATAAAATAGTTAAGAAAAATGACAAAAAAAGTAAGGAAAAATATAGTAAATAGAGAATTGCTCTTTTATTTTTCAAATATAAAGAATGCTACCTATTTATATAGGAAAAGAAATTGTTTCTTTAGGGATACATTTCATAATAAAAATGATGCGTCCTTTGTAACAAATATAATACATGACTAAAGAATATATCTTTTTTTATAGAATGAATGAAATGTATGGCTTAAATGACATGTAATTGACACAATGAATATACCCATCTAATTTCTGATTATATACTCATTATTATTGTATCGTTGTTGGTTTCAATTATGGGATTGTGGGTTTTTCTTTGAAACATTGATGGAATTTATTGGAATTTCATACTCACTGAACAGTAAGCATATACGCACGTCAATGTTTGGCTTGCCAGCCTATTAACAGGTGTTTATTTGTGTACAATTTCTAATTTTGTTTTGACATCTGTAAAATCAGTTTATCACGCTTCATTTTTTATAAAAAATTATTAGCTAATTCTTGTAACTTTGATCTTGAGAATGTCATTTCTATCCACTTCTTTTTTTGTTTTTTGAGGATTAATTGTGGTTTTTATTATTGGTAATTTCTATTAATTTCAATTAAAGTTTGAGACTTTAGCTCACAGGAATAATTTGTTGAACAGGCATTTCTCAAAATGGCAAGATGAATTCAAACCATTTCAAGGTTTTTGCACTAATTATAAAAGCAAGCAGAGAGAAGGGAAGAGGGAAAGAAGAGGGTGTTTTCTTATTTATTTTGATATTATTTTTTATTTTTCTTCTAAAAAATTATGTATTATTATTATTTTTAGCACGCAACTACCTTCTTCTTCTTCTTTTTTTTTTTTTTTTTTAATAAAACGCATGTTGGGAGAGAGATGGTAAGATTTGAACTTAGATTATTTTGAAAACTTTTAGAGTTTTCAACTGACTAAAATACATATGATTTCTGATTTATAACCTTCAAGAGCAAAAAAAAAACTTTCTAACTTTCAAACACATGCTTGTTGACTATGTCAAAACTGAAAATTTTAATTGTATCATAATAGTAGTTTTGAATACAAAGATCTTCAAATTATTATTTGACATCATATCAAAATGAAATTTCTGTAATATATGTTATTTGATTTGTTTATTACATTTATCTTTAAGTTATGTAATGTAAGAACTAATGATATATGATGGTGAGAAAATAAAGATGGGGTAAATTTGTGAGGTGAATAGTAAAAATAATTAGTAGTTGCTTTGTGGATAATGAATATTGTGTTTAATGAATGCATTTGATTTGGGTCTGCCTGCGTATATAATATCTCTATAGATTCTTATTGAATTCTTGAAAAAAACAATTTACAGATGCCATTATTATTTTTAATTTTTCATCATACTTATATTTTTGCTTAAGTAAATAAATCGATCTAATTACATTAGCTAAAACATCAGGCTTTTGTAGAATCTCCTCTTGGGAATCAAAATGCACACGCAATAACAATAATAATAATAATAATAATAATAATAATAATAATAATAATAATAATAATAATAATAATAATAAGTTTTCAAATCAAGATGGGGTTTTCCAAAAAATAAAAAATAAAAAGAAAATCATCAAGCTTTGGAGTCGAATTTGACTTTTCAATCTCTTAACCCATAAGAAACAATTTTGATGCAAGGAGATTTTTCAATCTCTCGCAATATGTAACTATTTTTTATTTGACTTAAAAATTTGATGAAATTTAAATTATTGACTCCAATACAAAAATTATTTAAATTTAACTTTTAAAAAATGAATTAATCTAATCATAATTATGAGCAGTGACACTAAAATGACTTGAATCGAATAGGTCAATTCAATCCGTCCAATTCAATATAATTACTAAATCTAACTGTCACACTTTACCCAAATAAAAATTCTGATTCAAATTAATATTAATTTTTTAATATATAGTTTCATTTACAGCTACATGAGTACAGAAATAATTCCAATATAATCTATGTTTCAATTTTATTATATGGGTTGCTTTACTTCGTTGAATTTAACATTTTCTCCTCATTTTTAATGAACATCCAAAGTCAATGATTCATACTATATAATATCATAGAACATTTTTATGTTTATTTTGCCTAGAAAAAAACATTACCCTTAAACAATTGGATTTTTTTCTTTTTGAACAAACCTATATTTTGAAAGGGTACCTGCATAAGTTTTACTTACCTCTAATTAGTTCTCATGAATTATCAGTTTGGTCCTTATATTTATTTTTTGACCTCATATACTATCATTCAGTCCTTCAATTGGAGAATATATGGGGTGCAAATTGAAAAGTTAAACAAACATTAGGATTCAAATTGATAGTAAAAAATATTGGAGTTAAAATTGAAAGTACAATATTTTTTTTCTCTAATTTTCCCTAAATATTAATAAATAGCAAGATAGTATAACCATTTATTATAATATTTAAACATACTTGTCATTCTTTATCATTTAAATACTTTGAATTAAGATGAGATCTCAAATGTTGGTCCACATTAATACAAATGTATTTAAATGATAAAAAAATGACAAATACCAGCGTTCTGCTTTGGTTCTTATGAGCGTTATTTTCATTCTCCTAAACGCATAAACAAAAGAGTGAAGTGCATATGGTGACTCTGGTCCGCCGTCCTCACTCTTCCGGTGCGCTGCACACGTCCACCCACGTCGCAGGCGCGCCTCTCCACCCACATGGCATCGTTGCTGGCTCTCAGGCTCTCCTACTCTGGTTCTCCGAAAGGTAGGTTTAGAATTAGAGATAAGTTTAGAATTAGGTTTTATTGGCGTTCAAACATAACTATTTTATTTCTCATTTCCTCTTTTCACATCCCTCAATTATCTTTAAAAGAAGATATTGGTTTAATGGTATACAATTTTTTTTCCTTATTATTCTCTAATTGCTTTTATAACAAAGTGTCTCCTTTTTTTATTCTTGGAGATGTCACAACAATTAGAAGAAAAAGAAGATGAAGAATTTGATTTTATTTTTGGTGTTAATGTCTCCAATTTATTATTTTATTCTCAAAGATTCATTGAGAACGAGTTGTTGTTCTCAGTATTATTGATTTCTGATTTATTGCTTCAACTTATTACTGTTTTGGATTCCTTGAGAAAGTTGCAGACTTGCAATGTTTTTTAAAATCATAGAATGAAGATGATAGAACTAGAATCAAGCAGAATATATATGCAGAGCTTTGTGCAGACCTGAATTACCTGATTCAACCCGAACCTTGTATTCCAGTTCGGGGCATCATTTCATATCTGTTTTGGGTTGTTTGGGACCCGACCAATGCACACCCCTAGGTATAACTAGAACCTCATCATTCCTCAAGTATAATAGAATTAACCCACCTGGATTTTTTTTTCCTTCTTTGCATCCTTATGCTTTACATGCTCTGATAATTTTCATTCTTGGTTGGATGAACTTGCTGAGATTTGTGATATTCTGTTTTAGTTTTTGTGTTTTGCTTGTATTTGCCAAATTTTTAGTTTGAAAAATGCCAAATAAATTACTTGCAAACTGACAGCACAGGAGTTAAGCTGTTATTTTCATCTCATTTACTGTCAGCACCAGTCAACCTGGGTTTCTGATAGAGCTAATAATTTTTGACCCGACACGAAATGACACGTACTTAATTGTATATGAGCTTAACTTAAATGGATATGTATCATAATCGTGTTAACACATTTATGACACGAAAAAAACCGTATCATAAATGGATTTTATCTTCGTAATATATTTAGACATAATTAAATACGTTTAAAAATATATAAAATATTTAATAATTTTAATGATATTCAAAATTTAAAATATATAAAATATTCAAATATATATAATTATAATAAATATCTATAACATATATTTATAAATGAATAAATTTATAATATATTTTGATAAAATTAATTATATTAGTATATTGTATATATAAATAAATATTAATAAATTATTTTTATTGAGTAATATATATATATATATATATATATATATATATATATATATATATATATATATATACTATTGTTATTTTAATTTTAGTTAATTATTTTTCTGTTATATATGATATTATATTAATTGTGATCTTAAACAAAAGTTAGTATAAGTATTTTATAATACAAAAATTGTTAATAATTATTTCATACAATTAAAGTTAATTTTGACTAATATGAAAGTTTAATAATACACAACTCTAAATCGGTAAAAAAGTTTATCTTATACTATTATGTATTGATCCCTTAGAAAATGCAAATTTGATTGGATCATGGTACTGTAGCGAAGTTTAAGGGTATTTAGTCTTCTAACCATGACATTTAGATTTTGTGGTTCAAGTAATATCAGAGCTTAAAGAGCGATCCTCAAGTCTCAAGTTCGATCCGCGTAATCCTCAAAAAAGTTCAGCGTCTTGCACCAATAAAAGATAAGTTACGTGTACCAAGTAATGTGCCTACACAAGCTGAGCATGGTGGATTAGGTTGTGGCAATGTAGCGAAGCTTAAAGATATTTGATTATCTAACCATGACACCAAGGTTTTATGGTTCAAAAGTTAACATAAAACAAATTGTTTTGCTTTGCAATTATCAATAATTCAATTATATTTCGTCGTATGGTTTATATTTCACAACGTATATGATTTTTATTTTCTTTTGTAATAATCAATTTTACTTCGGTAAAGATAATGAATTGATATGTTATGAAACTCTATAAAAAAACAATTGTGAGAAATCAAAACTTAATTTATTCAATCGCATCGGTTAAAATTGGTCAATTAAATTGATTGGTTTGTAAATAACTGGGTGAATTGATTTTTATGTGGATTAATTATATAATCGGTTTAATTAGATATAATTAGTTAATTGTGTTAGACATAATCGTGCATGATACATTTAATGATACAATACGGTTAAATTTCATATTAATATGATACAATTAATTAATCGTGTCGTGTACATATTTTATAATCGTGTTATATTTGATTGAGACATAATACGATACAAATTGTCAGCTCTAATTTTTGATAGAATATAATTTTTATGATTGAATTTCTCGCTAAAATTGCTTAAATAAATTACTGGGGTTTCAAGATTTCTATTTTAGTATGAAACTAAATTAAGTTTATTTCTCCAAATTATAAGGGACAAAGATGATGGATAACTCCAATTTTTGGTTTTGAACTGCATCCAAAGGAACATATTTTTCTTTTGTTTTTGCTTTCAAGATTCAGTCTGACAATAGAGAGGGTCCTGGCAGTAAACAGCATTCTTTTTTTTTTTTTTTAAATTTTGTTTTTCGATTTTCTTGAATTCATATCAGTTGAGAACAGTGTGCTTGATTTGGTGAGCAAATTAGGGATTGTAATATGCTTGTGGAAAAAGTAGATTAAAGAAAATGTGTCTACATAATGAGTTACTTTCTGCATTTGCTTAAACTTTTAAAATTTTGTTAAGAGAAATCATGCTATTTATCAATTATTTATTACCTTTGAAGGGGATAAAAAGGTTAATATGTTGGTGAATTGAATGTAGCATAATATAATACAAAAATAAGTGTATGTCTTCTGAGTTCATCTAGGCATGTTTTCGTTTAAAAGGTTTGGGAAAAACCATTCTTGATACCCTGTTAGCAAGAGTTTCAGATTAATTTTTTCATTTGTACCAAAAAATTTCATGAGGTGATTTTGGATGAGCTCTTGATCTGCATAATAAAATATTCCATAGAGATTAAGAAAAAATTACTTGCTTGTTTACTTATTAAGAAAAATATCCAAGCTTCTTTACAATTAAGTAAGAGTTGTAGCTTTTGTGTTTGATTGTGAAGGAAATGCAGTTAAAAAAGATTCCACTTTGACTACTTTGGTTATAGTCTCAGATTATAAAATTATCTGTCTCATACGAAACTTTGTTTCCTGATTATCTTCCTGCTCATAAGTAGTAAATAACCAAAGAAGTTCAATTTATATGTTACTGTTGGTGAGTAATTGGGTGAGTGGTATGCAACTTTCAGGTTGATTCAATATGCCCAAAAAGTGATCTTCAAAGACCAGTGTGGAGGGAGAAGAGGCCACTATTATAGAATCTACAAAACTCTCTTCAACACCAAAGAAATCTAGTAGTCAAAATGATGACATCTTCACGGGAAAGAAGTCGAATAAATCTGAAAAGCAAAAGAATGACAAGGCAAATGAGAATAAATCTGAGAATCCAAAATCTTTGAAGGTAGAAGAATCTACTATTGTTGAATCTAAAAAATCCTCTTCAACACCAAAGAAACCTAGGAGCGAAATTGACGACATCTTTGCGGTAAGAAGAGGAAGAAACCTGAAGAGGAAGAAACCTGAAATGGAAAAGAATGTCAAGGCAAATGAGAATGAATCCGAGAATCCAAAATCTTTGAAGAAGAAGAAGAAGACTAAAGAAGACAAAGGGAAGGTTTACTGACCCACCTTCTAGACCTTGAAAGAAAACAGAAGATGGCTTTAATAACTATAAAGAAGAGGAATTGGGTAGGAGTAGATGGCTTTAATATCTATACAGAAGAGGAATTGGGTATTAACAACTCCAACGCTGGAAGTACCCCACTTTGCCTGTTTGATTGTGAATGTTGCTTTTGTTTATTTCTTATGATATGTGTAAACTGTATGTTCGAATTGTTCAAGGTAGGTCTCTCTCTTTTGTACTTGAAGTGGGATTGAAAGAGAATTATATGATCAATGATAATTTCACTTCGTTCATTCTCATTTAGTGGTGTACATCCCTTGGACATGAGCTGTGCGTTGAAAATGAAAAGAAAGATTACCAGCTAGCAATGGCATCTACATATTCATAATTAACATCTTCCATGTCTTCAGTTAATCATGTTGCTGAGGAACTGGATTGTTCTTATATGCACAAGTTTTAATTTGCGGTTACCAATATGATGATTATATACAATGCATTTTGGAGTTGCAACTGTGAAGTTTTGCACCATTTGTGCATCCTGCGTCAGGTTTAGGTCCTGCTGCATACTTATGCAGTGTTCTGGTGAATCTTTTAAACAAAATATATATTATACTTAATATGGCGCATGCTTTTCATTGTCTTTTGTAATGTTAATGCATAGAAGTTCCATCCAATAACTTCTATATACTCTCCATGTATTCTAGCACTTGAGATGGGAGCTCAAGGGGTAGAACTTTCTTGTCAAGCTCTAACCGTGATTAGCTTTAGTTGCCTCCTTTGAGTAGATTTTATCCTTAACATTTATAGGCTCTATGTTAAGATCTCTTCGTACGAGGACACCTCTCTCGAATTTCAGAAGAATTAACCACTGATTCAAACTCTTAGCAAGCTTGGTCCGCCAACTCTGGATTAGGAATTGAATTATTGATGTAGCTTCATTCTTGGACTTCCAAATCACCCACTGAATGATTATTCTTCAAAACTAGGGGAACATGGACTGGGTAATCGATTTGTTTAAAGTTTTGTATTAACTATTTATATATATATATATATATATATATATATATATATATATATATATATATATATATATATATATATATATATATATATATATATCAGTTTTGAAAAATTATTGACCTTAATTAGTTTATTAAAATTAGTTTAGTATTCGAACTTTAATCAATAAACTAATAAATTATGAAACAAATAATTCAAAAAAAAGAGTTTTAGTAACTTTAAATTTTAATATCAAGAAATACATTTTAACATTGAATTATGATTATTTCTTACTTTTTGAAATTATCATCCGTTATTTTCACTTGCAACTTAGGTATGCATTAAAAAAATATCAAAATTTTGAATTATAAATTCATAGTTTCAAAAGAGTTCAATAATTGCTCTAAAATCAACGAAAATGAACTAAAACTATATATTGTATACTCAAATACAGGAGTAAGTATGGATCTGTTAATTAATTAGTCCATTAAAAATATTTCATTAACCAATCTATATATCAGTAAAATTATAACCATTAATCAATATGTTTAAATCAATTAACCTACTCATTAATTTTTTTAGACGAGTTTTTTTTTTACTCAGCCCTTTCCAAAACCCACTCCATACCATGGAAGGATTCCACCAATCAAGAAAACAAGGGGAATCTTGTTGGTTGTTAGAGTTTGCAATTTGTGTCTTACACGATAATCGTATTGTATCATTATTCGTATTAATTTAAATGTGTAATATAATTATGTTTGACAATGGGGTAGAGTAGAAGATTGATCCCCATCCTCATCCCAACAATAACAGGAAATTTTTGTTTCTGTCCCCATTACACTAACGGGGGCAGATTTGCCCCCGTCTCCATCCCCACAAGAATCTCCATTCCCCACAATTATTTTTTTAATCTAAAAAATAATATATAAAAAATAATAAAATTAATTATACAATCAATGGGTAAAAAACAAAGTCTGATCGATTTATTTATCAATCAAATAATTTTTAAATGTGTTAATATGATTAAATATAATTAATTATATAATTAGTCTAACTAATTTAATTATCAACCAATCTGACTGATTTATTTATTAACAAGTCAAATTATTTATAATTAACTGGTTGAAAATATTATTAACCAATCAAACCGATTTATTATTAAACCAGTTAACTAGTTACGATTTAATTTTATTGAACTGATTAATTAATTTTACATAGAAAGTTTTTGGGTCATTTAATTTTAACAAAAATATATTATAAATTTATTCATATATATATATATATATATATATTATAAAATATTTTAATATTTAAAATAATTATCAGGGCAGGGCGGGGAATATCATCCCCATCCCCGCCCTACTCAATGGGGAAAAAAATTTCCCATCTCCGTCTCTATTGGGAGCTCAATCGGAAATTTTTGCCCCATTCAGGGCAAATCTCCCGAAGAATGAGAAATTTTCGCCTCATTACCAAGTCTATATGTAACCTTGTAACACATTTATAAATATATATATATATATATATATATACATGTATATAATTACAAACGACTAAATTTAATATTTCATAAGTATATGTTGCTTTTTATAATGTATTAATAATTTAGTATGATATATATATATATATATATATATATATATATATATATAAACAAACGTGTGTGTGCAAAAAAAAATTTATTATTATAATAAAATTTAAGGATTTAAATATCTATACAATTATTATTAATACAAATCATAGATAATTTATTAATTTTTATTCACATATATTAATATAATTAATTATAATATAATATATTGTAAATTTATTCGTATATAAATTTATACATATATTTAAAAATATTAATATATAATTGAATTATTAAATATTTTATATATTTTTAAATATGTCTAATCGTGTTAAAAATAAATTAGATATATTCGTATCGTGTCGTGAAAAATTTGTATCGTATTGTGCCTAAAATTGTTAGTTCTATTGGCTGTGATATGAACCCAATTGTGGTAGATAACCATACTTTATTTTCATAAAAATGAATCTATGCTCTATAATTTCCCCTTTGTCTAGGAAAATTTGACACTAAAGGGAGTTAGATTCCTCTTCTTTTCAAGGTTCACACAACTTTCCGATCAAGACTTTTATCTGTGAAGGACATTAGTTGCGAAATTTTGTTTCATTTCGGTTTAGCTGGATTCTTTTATTTATTTATTTTGGCTCTTAATTCGAATTAGATTGAAATTTTAAAAGATTTTAAATTAAATCCAACTAAACTTTTAAAAAAGCAAATAATGTTTATTTGATTTGATTTTTCTGTTAATTTTTAATTACTCTCAGCCTAAAAAATGTGTGGATACATTTTTTATTTATTTACAAGGTATCTTATCAGGGTTCAAATTTCAAAACTCATAATTCTAATCACAATATCATACGTTGATGCATTTTTGATATATTTATAATTTTAGTTTGATTCTAATTAATTTTTTCTAGCTCATGATTTGAATTAAATTAAAGGAAAAGTTAAAAAAAATCAACATGTCTTTTTTTAAATGAAAATTTCATTCATTTTTTTAATAATTAGGACCATATTATTCACGGTTCCTTTCAATTTATTCTCTTTAAGCGCTTTTTATATATTTCTTAATAGAAATTTGACATAAACGTAATGTGGAATCCGTGTGAAGAAGTGGAACTTGTGGGTAGATCAGTAGAATTATTAGTTTGGTGGAAAGGTTGTGCGAAGACACAAATGCTTAAAAAATGTAGGGCATTTTATGCATTTTATTATGTATGATAAACTAGTTTGGGAGCATTCTCTGGTATATTGTGACACCAATGCATAAAGGTAGAAGAAGATTGAAGGGAATTGTTAAACTTGAATCCTATACGAAATGTCCTTTGGCTATATGTAGGGATTTTAATATGAAAGTAAGACTAGATGAGAAGTTAAAAGGATGTGAGCCAGAGTTCAATCTCATGATGGATTTTAATATGTTTATTGATGAAGTAAATTTTAGAATTCAAATGAGATAAATTTGCTTGGATGATAGGAAGAGAAGGTAGGGCTAGGGTTGCAGAACGACTTAACAAGGCTTTGGTAAATGCTGACTAGAGGTTTGCATATCCAAGAGCTTTTTTCAGGTGAGCTTACCAATTGGGTCGAATCATAGGTCTATCACTTTGTGGTTGGACAGTTTGTATTAGAGAAGAAAAAGGATCTTCTGTTTCAAAGCTCATTGGTTAGAGTATGCAAAGTGTAAAAAGGTAATTAAGAAGGCATGTAAAGGCAGTGGGGGATGTCTAGCATTTCAAGGAAGCTGCAAAATTGTAAATTCAAGTTGATTAAGTTGGCGAAGTAGGTTGTTTACAACAATAAGTGGAGAATGGAAGATATCAAAAGCAAGCCATGACTTCTTCATGATCAGAGGTATATTTCAGGAGAAATCGAACAACAAATTGTGTGCTAGCAAAATCAATTAGATGAAGCGTAGAAGATGAGGGAGCTATACTGGAAACAGATATCCAGAGCTAATTTCACTCAAAGTAGGGGACAACAAATTAAAACTAGATTTTTCCATCTTTCTACACTATAAAGAAGGCAAAGGAATAATGAATATTTCTAGTTTGAGGGAAAAGGTGGGGAATGTTATCTCTGAAGAAGCTGATATTAGATGTCATGCGTTGGATCATTTTAAAGTCATTCTTATGAAAGACTTGCTGATCCTATAAGAACTCTAGACAATCTAAATTGATGAATCACTTCAGAGATGAATATCAATCTCAGCAGACTTGTAATACCCTTTTATATAGTTAGGAATAATCCCAACTATATACGAGAATATCACCTGCCTATTACCTTAAAATTCATTTGAATTAAAGTTTCTTCCATTTTAGTTATTATATTTTCATATGTTAACTAATATTTTTTTTTTCATAATAGCAATATGTCATTCAATTAATTAATCTATTTTATATGCGGAATTAACAAATCGTGACCACATTTTTTTAAACATATGTTTGGGCTTTCATTATCCCCATGCTTACAAAATATATATAATCCAAATAAAATTTCATGTTTCCAACATAAAAAGACATGTAAAACTTTTGAAAACCATAATTATACTCATCACCCATGACATGTGGACAGGAACAAAAATGCATGTCATGTAAAACATCAACCCTCTGATGTGGATTTACTTTATTTGACTCTGTATGGGCTTGCTTCTCTTCCTGTCAACTTCTCTCTATAGGCTCCGAACCTGCGTATGGGAAAACACCTACACGCTAAATAACGTAATGCTTAGTGGTACATATGTGCATAAATATTCATACATACACTTATGATATATCATAAAAATTCCATGTTCATATTATCCAATTTTGCATATAAATAATTATAAATAATAATTCATATATCATAATTCTTTTTATAGCAATATAAAAACAAGAAATCAATTTATCATATATCAATATGGAATATTGCATACCTGGTTTACTGGTTCAACACATATACATGTCATAATTTACAAAGGTAAATTTATATTCATTCATCATTTATGAATTCTATTTCCTTGTTTCATTTACCTGATAACTAATTTTTTTTCCATATTTTTTTAAAATATTTTATATTTTATAGCCCCAAAACTCTAAATCCGGACTATTTGGATGCGGGTTGTGAAACAGGAGCGCTCTCACCCGAGCTTAAGCCATCCTGCTCACTATCTGTATCTATCTGTATAATTGCTCAACCGAGCTTCTCAAGTCAAGAGCGCTCTCACCCGAACTTAAGCCATCCCGACTGAGTAAAATAAATAATTGCATGCATTTAGGATCAAGGGCGCTCTCACCCGAGCTTATTGTTTATATAAATCATCAAAATTCTCATATTCATAAAAATTTTTGGTTTACATGCCCTATACATATAAAAATTTCTCAATCTCATGTGAAACCTCAAACCACAATACATCATATTAATTTAGTCAATACACAATAATAATTTTAAATATAACTATTATCATATTATTTAAAATTAAAACATATATATATATATATATATATATATATATATATATATGTCACCTATTATTTAAAATACCAAATTACTAAATATTTATTTCTGGACAAATTCCTGCCCTGATTTTGGATTGCCCATTTCACCTATTTTGGATTCGAATTTGACCTTATGGTATTCTATAAAGTTTTATATTAATGTCTTATTTTTCATATACAAAAAGAATCATATAAATCTGAATTTTCTAGTTAAAGTTATATCCAAATAACCGTATAGTGTCCAATAAAAATATGTCAAGTATTTTTCAGAATATTCTTAGGTCCGAAATTTTGTATCAAATTTTAGGTACAAAATAAATAGTAACTAGCATTTATACTCTTCATACATTTTTTGTATCTATGTGTATACTTTAATTTTCAACTAGTTTAATCTCAATCTAAGTTCCAGAACAAAAGATATAAGCAAAATACCATAGCATGTTCAGAAAATAACTACCTAAAATTTTCTGGGTACTTTTAAATCCAAGATTTTGTAAAACTTTTTAGACCAACCTATTATCCGATATAGTATTTAAAATCTTCACAAAAGTTTTAGGTCTATGTGTCTAGTTTCATTTTCAACTAATTTCATCTCGATCCAAGTTCCAGAACAAAGGATATAAGCAAAATACCATAGCATGTGCAGAAAATAACTACCCAGATTTTCTGGGTACTTTCAAATCCGAGATTTTTGTAAAACGTTTTAGACCAACTTATAATCCGATATAGTATTTACAATCTTCACAAAGGTTTTAGGTCTATGTGTCTAGTTTCATTTCCAACTAATTTCATCCCGATCCAGATTCCAGAACAAAAAATATAAGCAAAATACCATAGCATGTTCAGAAAATAACTATCCAGAATTTTCTGGGTACTTTCAGATCCGAGATTTTGTAAAACTTTTTAGACCAATTTAGAGTCATATATAGTATTTACCATCTTCATAAAAGTTTTAGGTCTATGTGTCTAGTTTCATTTCCAACTAATTGCATCCCGATCCAAGTTCCAGAATAAAAGATATGGTCAAATAAATCAATACTGTTCCAAACGAATTTTTAACAAAACCAGCAAACACAACAAGTTATTTGTTAACTATTCTTTCAACATCAAACATTATTGTAATGCAAATAAAATATACAAAGGAATAAATATGCTCATATGTACAAACATTGACACAATGAAATCTAAACCTTGACACAATGAAGTCTTAACATTTTCAAACCTTAAGCTATTATAGTTATTTTATGTTTTTTGAGAGAGGAAGAGGAAGGAGAGGAAGAAGAAAATGAGTGAAAGAAGAGAGAATTTGTGTATGGAAGAGTGGGAGGGAGGCTAGGGTTCTGAAATTTGGAAGAAGAAGAAGAAAATAATATTTTTATACTCATGGTAAATACCCTATTAGGTCCCCCCTTATTTTTGCCAAATATTCACTTAAATCCTTGGTTTTTATCTTATTATTATTAACTTACCCAACCTTTCTATATATTTTATTTAACACATATAACTTAATAAAAATTCACTTATAAATATTTTTATTATATTTTATTTCCAAATTTAGTCTCAAATAATTTTAATTACGATCATTAAATATGTTAATTATCCAAGCCTAAATTGACGGGCGTTACATTTCTCTCTCCCTTAATAAATTTCGTCCTTGAAATTTACCTGATTGTTTATGTTGAAAACAACTGGGGATATTGTGCCTTCATCACTTCCTCGCTTTCCCATGTCGCTTCTTCAGTTGAATGATTCCTCCATAACACTTTGACTAATGGGACTCGTTTATTCCTTAACTCATTCACTTCACGAGCCAAGATCTTCGTTGGTTCTTCATCGTATGTTAAATCTAGCCTTACTTCGATGCTGTTGGTTGGAATAATATGAGAAGGATCTGATCGGTACCTCTTCAGCATGGAAACATGAAAGACATTGTGGATCTTGCTCAACTCTAGCGGTAAAGCAAGTCTATAGGCCACTGGTCCAATTCTGTCTAAGATCTCATAAGGTCCAATAAACCTAGGGCTTAACTTGCCCTTCTTTCCGAATATGAGGACCTTTTTCCAAGGGGAAACCTTGAAAAACACCTTGTCTCCCACTTCGTACTCTATGTCTCTCCTTTTGAGATCTGCATATGATTTTTGCCTATCTGAAGTCGTCTTCAACCTTTCTTGTATAATCTTCACCTTTTCTTTTGTTTTTTGGACTAACTCTGGTCCCACTAGCTTCTTCTCACTGATTTCTGTCCAACACAATGGTGTTCGACACCTTCTACCATAAAGTGCCTCATAAGGAGCCATTTCAATGCTTGACTGATAGCTGTTGTTGTAGGCAAACTCCATCAATGGTAGGTATTTGTCCCAAATTCCCTCAAACTCTATTACACAACCCCTCATCATGTCTTCCAAAATCTGAATCACCCTTTCTGATTGTCCATCAGTCTGAGGATAAAAAGTTGTGTTGAAACTAAGCTTGGTACCCAAAGCTCTTTGCAGACTACCCCAAAACTGAGAAGTGAACCTAAGGTCCCTATCTGAAACAATGGAGACTGACACTTCATGAAGCCGTACTATTTCATTTACATATAACTCCGCTAACCTGCTTAATGGGTAGTCCCTCCTGATGGGCAAGAAGTGAGCTGACTTCGTTAATCTATCCACAATCATCCATACAACATCATATTTTTTTGGTGTCAAATGCAACCCAATCACAAAATCCATGGTTATTCGTTCCCATTTCCATTCTGGAATCATGATTGGCTGTAACAACCCTGAAGGTATCTGATGTTCTGCCTTGACTTGCTGACATGTCAAGCATCTGGTGGTGAATTCTGTGATCTCATTTTTCATACCTGACCACCAATACTTATTCTTCAAGTCATGATACATCTTGTTACTTCCTGGGTGCATGACATATTTTTTCTCATGTGCTTCCTTTAAGATCATTTGTCTCAAATCTTCCACATTAGGTACGCATAATCGACCTTGGTAGTATAAACTGTTATATGAACTAATTATATAATCAGGTCTCTCCCCCTTAGAGAATGACTCAGCTATCTCAACTAACTTGTTATCTTATTTTTGTGCATATTTGATTTCTTGGTTGAGAGTCGGACGAATGTGTAACTCTGCTAAAGTCTTTCGGCTTAATGCATCGACCACAACATTGGCCTTACCTGGATGGTAGTCGATCACACAATTGTAATCCTTAATCAACTCGAGCCATCTTCTTTGTCTTAAGTTAAATTCCTTCTAGGTAGAAAGATACTTTAAACTTTTGTGGTCGGTGTACCCGTACAAGTAATGGCGCCATATCTTTAAAGCAAAAACAATGGCAGCTAGTTCAAGATCATGTGTGGGGTAATTCTTCTCATGTGTCTTCAGCTGTATGGAAGCATAAGCTACTACCTTGCCCTCTTGCATCAGTACACACCCCAATCCATTGTGAGAAACATCGCTATAGATGACATATTCCTTATCCGGGACTGGTTGTGTCAAAACGGGAGCCTCAGTCAACATCTTCTTAAGTCTCTCAAAACTGTCCTGACATTTCTCTGTCCACTCAAATTTCACAGCTTTCCTCAGTAATCTGGTCAAAAGAGAAGCAATCATTAAAAAACCCTTAATAAACCTCCTGTAATAACCGGCCAAACCGAGGAAACTCCTAATTTCTGTCACATTACGGGGAGGCTTCCAACTCATAACTGCCTCTACTTTGCTGGTGTAACATCCTTGACCTTCCCCATATGCATTTCATCGAACATAAGCATCTTACATACAATTCAATTGAACACGTGCATTTCATACGTATTTTCGTAGGAACAAGTTCATGACATGCACTAGCTATGCGTCCTAGTATTTGGCAATTATATCGAGTCACACGTGTATCCTTATAACCTAAATAAGGATAACAAAGTATTAGAAATGAATTGAATAAGGTGACTAAATTAAAGTAAGAAAAATGATTAGATTAAGATTAGTGAACATTTATATTGCTAATTTAGTTAAATCGGGTCAAATGATTAAGCTGTATCATTGTGTGAATTAGTGGAATTATAAATCTATATAAATAATAATAATAATAATAATATAGACAAAATAAAATGAAAATGACATAAAAGAGAAATAGAAGAGAAGAGAAAAGAGAAATGAGAAGAGAAAAGAGAAGAGAAGATGAGAAAATGACAAAAAACAAGTTGGCTTTATCTTCATCTTTCTTTCCCCATTTCTGCCTTCTTCTCCAGCCCGACTTCTTCTTCAATTTCTTCCATTTCAGACTTCAATTATTCTTTGTTTCACCTAGTTTTTGAAGCTAATTGATCCCTTGCAAGGCTATTCTTGGTAAGTAATCAATTCTTATTGCTATAGGGTTGATTTGAGTTGCTTAGGTTCAATATTAGGCACTGAATTGCACCCCGATTTTGATATTAATAGAAATTGATTATGGAAATGTGTAAAACACAAAATATGTTCCTTTATGTCTTATATTTGTGGATATGTAAACATTTTTGCAAGATGTTATGTATAGGGATAGATATGCTCTTCTTACTAAAACTGGTCAGGGTGTAAACCCTAACCAAGTTAGCTACTGTGTGCTTTGATTTAGAATATGTTAAAGCCATTATTTGAAGTATCTCAAAACATAAAAGTTGTATATATATGTGTTTTGTATCTTTATACCAAATTTCAGGTTCATAGGTATTGTAAATGGTGAGTTATGGTGAATGGAACCATGACTGTTCCATGGTTTGAACTGCCTACTGAGTGCCCTGGGCAGATCTAGTACATTTGTTGGCTAATTTGAGCTTGTTAGAGCTAGATTCTGTAAATTATCAAAACATGAAAGTTATAGGTATATGTCTTAGATAAATTTTGGTACTAATTTCAGATTAATTGGTTATCTATAGACTAAGTTATGGCCTTTGGAAGTCATACTAGTCCGGAAGTCAATTCTATTATGGACCAGTAAAATGTTTGGTATAATTAGAAGACCTTAGAGACATAATTGGTAAAAGTTGTAAACATGTAACATGTTCCATATGAACCCATATAAGTTTCTGTAAAGTTTCATTAAAATAGGACTTATAGATTATAAGTTATGATGAACCCAAATGAGTACCCTGAAACTGCCTAAAGGCAGAAAACAAGGCAGAAAACAGAACACTCTTAGCAATTCCACCAAATATTGTACAATGATCCAATTGGTCTGAAATTTGAATATGTTCTATAATTATGTGTTATTTTTAATTAGGAATAAGAATTAGATTAATTTCTCAATTATAGAAAAAGTTATAGGCTAAACAGTCCCATAAGTTCACACTGCCTCATAGAAAAACTCTTAACTATTGACATGAACAATGCATATTAATTTGTTTAAGCCACATTAAGTCTCTCTAATCATGAGTTAATCGATTATGTTTTCATATTAGGCTCGCAACATATTGGAGACCCACAAGGAGCAGATAAACAATAAGTTAGAGATCGGAATCAAAGGAGAACGGTGAGTCTAATTATCGATTAAATTCTTTAGTGCAAATGAATGTTGCTTGCTATGTGATTCATATGATTGTCATGATTGGTCCTTGATAATGTAATGATGGATAATTTGTGACATTGTGGTACATATAAATGGTATACTTGTGGTATATTTGAGGTATATGTTTGACAAATGTGATATATATACATGGTATATGTATAGTATATGCTTGACATATGAGGTATATATGGAATATATGTATGTTGTATATGATAAAGATGCAATGGTTGATGAATGCTTAAATACAAGTGCATATGCATATGGGCTAAAAAGGCGTTGTGACTAGTTAATCGATATTGTAAAGCAAAAGAAGAGGCCTATAGCCCAACAAATGTGCAAATGAAACAAATGATCAAGCTAGCTAGCAAATGCAAATGCAAATGTTCACATGGCAAATATTCACATGGAAACCCGGGGCAATGTCTGTTTAACTTGGTCACAACAAAATGAAATAAGCAAAGCATTTGCATACATAAAGAGTAATGATTATATGTTTCAACTTTATTGATACTTATATGACACTGATGAATGAAATGGAATACATGGTATATATTGGAATTGTGATCTATTACTATGAGTTGTTTGGTACTTTAGAGCTCATTGGATGGTTATTCTCACTGAGCCGCAACTCATCAATTTGCATTATTTTTCAGGTAAAGAAAAGTGATAGCTCATTTTGAGTAGCGTATAAAAGACATGGAGCACAAGTCACAGACCGAGCCTCATCACTCTCTCTCCTTGCATTCCACACAAGCATGAAAACATGTCATCTGTATTTTGGACTTATATGTTTGAATATGTATTACCACTCTAGATTAGTTTTGAAATATATAAATGGAAACAACCCGTAATCCTTCGGATGTGAAGTTTATGTTTTAATATATGTGATATATCGTATTGTGGTTTTTAATGTTGACTTGAAAAGTCATTGAGTGATATTACAGGATATAAGACTTGTAAAGTCGTTAGTTGATTTTACATGATATGATATGAAAAAAATTTTACTACTATTGTTAACAGGGTATTTTACCTTTCTAGTATGCCATGTATGATTACTTGATATTTGGATAGGTTATACTCAAATGCATAAGGTGTAACGTTACAGCTGGGATCAACTTTGATGCCTTCTGCTAACACAATGTGTCCAAGGAAAGCTACATCATCGAGCCAAAACTCACATTTTGAGAGTTTGGCATAAAGCTTCTGTTCCTTGAGGGTCTGCAAAACTATCTTCAAATGTTGACCATGTTCTTCCTTATTCTTGGAATACACTAAGATATCATCAATAAAAACCACGACGAACAGATCCAAATATAATTTGAAGATTCGGTTCATCAAGTCCATAAAGGCTGCCGGAGGATTTGTCAAACCGAAAGGCATCACCAAAAACTCATAATGCCTATATTTGCTTCTAAATGTTGTCTTAGCTATGTCATCTGTCTTAATTTTTAATTGGTGGTACCCTGATCTCAAATCAATCTTAGAGAAAACTCGTGCACCCTTTAGCTGATAAAAAAGATCATCAATTCGTGGTAACGGATATCTGTTCTTAATAGTCACCTTGTTCAACTGTCTATAATCTATGCACAACCTCATACACCCATCTTTCTTCTTTACAAACAATACCGGTGCACCCCATGGAGACACACTTGGTCTGATAAAACCTTTATCTAATAACTCTTGCAGTTGTGCCTTTAATTCCTTCAACTCTATCGGTGCCATTCTATATGGTGCAGCTGATATTGGTGTTGTACCTGGAGTGAGCTCTATAGAGAATTCAATCTCTTTATCTGGAGGTAGCCACTTCTGGGAATTCATTCACTATAGGGATATCCTTAAGATCTGGACCTCTCTTCTTAGTATCAATCACATGAGCTAAGTAGGCCTCACACCCCTTTCTGATCATTCTTTGAGCCTTCATCATAGATATCACTTGAGCAAGTGGTAGAAACCTTTCACCTTCCACTACTACCTCTTCTAGTTTTGGAGTTTTAAGAACAACTGTCTTAGATCGACAGTCCACTACTGCCTCATGTTTAGAAAGCCAATCCATGCCCAAGATAACATCAAACTCGTGGAATGACAATTCAATCAAATCTGCTAAAAATTCTTTCCCATGCACTATCAAAGGGCAACTTTTGTATACCCGGTTAACAATTACGCTGTGTCCCAGGGGATTTGTGAACCTCAATCTCATATTCTAGATTTTCGCTCGTCATACTGTTTTGACTAGGTGTGCTCGTGCATACATAGGAATGTGTAGAACTAGGATCTATTAAAGCACATAAAACTGAGTCATGTAAAGAAAACATACCCACAATCACATCAGTGGCTGTTTGGTCCTCTCTGGCTTTCATAGCATATGCCTTAGCTGGAGTCCTGCTGGGTCCCAGCCTGTTGATTGTTTCTAATGTGGTCTGATTAGGTCCTGCTCGACCTCCTCTATTATGAGTTTGATTCTGAACCCAAGCTGATCCTACAGTCTGTGTAGGTGCACTAGTAGTCATCATAGGGAAATCTCTTTTCATATGGTTCTTGGACCCACATCTGAAACAAACACCTGTGACCATTCAACATTTTCCTCTATGGATCTTGTGGCAGGTACCACAAATTGGAGTGCTCTCTCGGGTAGCCTATGTATGTATGCTATCGGCTGCAGATGTAGCCCTGGAGGGCTGCCCCCTCCTATGAAGTCCACCCGGTGTATAACTCCTATTATGTCCCTGACTCCTTCCATAAGACTGTCCTGGGTAGTATCGACCCTTCTTGCCTATAGATTGAGCCACTGGAGTTACTGTCTACTTAAAAGCTTCCTCTGCTCTATTTCTCTTTCTCTTTTCAACACTAACCGCGAATGCAATTAGTTGAGTAAAGTTGACATGCTGAAGTGCAGTCACAAAATCCCCAATCTCTATATTGAGGCCATCCTTAAATCTTCTACACTTATCTCTCTCACTCATGATAATCTCAGAAGCATACTTACTCAATCGAGTAAACTCTCTCTGATACTCTATCACTGTCATCTTGCCTTGCTTAAGGTTCAGAAACTCCCTCTTTTTCTCATCTATGTAAAATGGAGGAACATATTCTTCCTTAAACTCAGTGATGAAGAATTCCCATGTCATAGGCTTTGGAGCCTCTGGTTTCAAAAGAACTGACTTCCACCAATCATAAGCATCTTCCTGAAGCAGAGATATGACATATCTTGCCTTTTGGTCAGTAGGAACCTCAAGCTCATCAAGGACTCTTTCAGTCTTTTCTAACCAATATTCTGCTGCAGCATGATCATCATCTTTTGTACCCAGAAAATTGGTGGCTCCATACTTACGAAGCTTGTCCATCTGTATTTTCGGTTTCAGTGGTGGAGGTGGAGGAACTAGAGCAGGTTGTGGTACCACTCTTACAATCTGTTGCAGTAAACCAGCCATCTGCTTCATCAAAGGGTTTTGGTCCTGCTCGGCATGTCCAGGAACCTGCTGGGTTGCGGCTGGTATAGCATTCGGACCCTGAACACTAGTTACACTGGGCTGGTTCGGTGCTCTAGTATTAGGAGAGCTATTGCTTTCAGTAACTTCATGCGCCTGAATTTCCATACCCTCTTCTAATCCTACAAGTCGACAGAGAAGTAGCCCATGTCAGAGTCATATGAGACATACAATGCATGAATGATAAACCTTTAGCCCACTTAGGCCTAGGATTGCCTAAACCTGGGCTCTGATACCACTAAATGTAACACCCTCTTATATAATTAGGAATAATCCCAACTATATATGAGAATGTCACATGCCTATTACCTTAAAATTCATTTGAATTAAAGTTTCTTCCATTTTAGTTATTATATTTTCATATGTTAACTAATATTTTTTTTTCATAATAGCAATATGTCATTCAATTAATGAATCTATTTTATATGCAGAATTAACAATCGTGACCACATTTTTTTAAACATATGTTTGGGCTTTCATTATCCCCATGCTTACAAAATACATATAATCCAAATAAAATTTCATGTTCCCAATATAAAAAGACATGTAAAAATTTTGAAAACCATAATTATACTCATCACTCATGACATGTGGACAGGAACAAAATGCATGTCATGTAAAACATCAACCCTCTGATGTGGATTTATTTTATTTGACTCTGTATGGGCTTGCTTCTCTTCCTGTCAACTTCTCTCTATAGGCTCCGAACCTGCGTATGGGAAAACACCCACACGCTAAGCAACGTAATGCTTAGTGGTACATATGTGCATAAATATTCATACATACACTTATGATATATCATAAAAATTTCATGTTCATATTATCCAATTTTGCATATAAATAATCATAAATAATAATCCATATGTCATAATTCTTTTTATAACAATATAAAAACAAGAAATCAATTTATCATATATCAATATGGAATATTGCATAACTGGTTTACTGGTTCAACACATATACGTGTCATAATTTACAAAGGTAAATTCATATTCATTCCTCATTTATGAATTCTATTTCCTTGTTTCATTTACCTGACAACTAATTTTTTTTCCATATTTTTTTTAAAATATTTTATATTTTATAGTCCCAAAACTCTAAATCCGGACTATTTGGATGCGGTTGTGAAACAGGAGCGCTCTCACCCGAGCTTAAGCCACCCTGCTCACTATCTGTATCTGTCTGTATAATTGCTCAACTGAGCTTCTCAAGTCAAGAGCGCTCTCACCCGAGTTTAAGCCATCTTGACTGAGTAAAATAAATAATTGCATGCATTTAGGATCAAAGGCTCTCTCACCCGAGCTTAAGCCACATTGTCCATATAATGAAATTTTTCATATCATCATAATTTCTACGGTACCGTAAACCCCTCAATGTCATGCCATCTATGGGTTTAATTGATGTTATCATCTTATTGTTTATATAAATCATCAAAATTCCTATATTCATAAAAAATTTCGATTTACATGCCTTATATATATAAAAATTTCTCAATCTCATTTGAAACCTCAAACCACAACACATCATATTAATTTAGTCAATACACAATAATAATTTTAAATATAGCTATTATCATATTATTTAAAATTAAAACATATATATATATATGTCACCCATTATTTAAAATACCAAATTACTAAATATTTATTTCTGGACAGATTCCTGCCCAGATTTTGGATTGCCCATTTCACCTACTTTGGATTCGAATTTGACTTTATGGTATTCTATAAAGTTTTATATTAATATCTTATCTTTCATATACAAAAATAATCATATAAATCTGAATTTTCTAGCTAAAGTTATATCCAAATAACCGTATAGTGCTCAATAAACATATGTCAAGTATTTTTCAGAATATTCTTAGGTCCGAGATTTTGTATCAAATTTTAGGTACAAAATAAATCGTAACTAGCATTTATACTCTTCATACAGTTTTTGTATCTATGTGTCTAATTTAATTTCCAACTAGTTTCATTTCAATCTAAGTTTCAGAACAAAAGATATAAGCAAAATACCATAGCATGTTCAGAAAATAACTACCCAGAATTTTCTAGGTACTTTCAAATCCGAGATTTTGTAAAACTTTTTAGACCAACCTATAATCCGATATAGTATTTAAAATCTTTACAAAAGTTTTAGGTCTATGTGTCTAGTTTCATTTTTAACTGATTTCATCCCGATCCAAGTTCCAGAACAAAGGATATAAGCAAAATACCATAGCATGTTCAGAAAATAACTACCCAAAATATTCTGGGTACTTTCAAATCCGAGATTTTTATAAAACGTTTTAGACCAACTTATAATCCAATATAGTATTTACAATCTTCACAAAGGTTTTAGGTCTATGTGTCTAGTTTTATTTCCAACTAATTTCATCCCGATCCAGGTTCCAGAACAAAAGATATAAGCAAAATACCATAGCATGTTCAGAAAATAACTTCCAAAATTTTATGAGTACTTTCAAATCTGAGATTTTGTAAAACTTTTTAGACCAATTTAGAGTCATATATAGTATTTACCATCTTCACAAAAGTTTTAGGTCTATGTGTTTAGTTTCATTTCCAACTAATTTCATCCCGATCCAAGTTCCAAAACAAAAGATATGGTCAAATAAATCAATACTGTTCCAAACGAATTTTTAACAAAACCAGCAAACACAACAAGTTATTTGTTCACTATTCCTTCAATATCAAACATCATTGTAATGCAAATAAAATACACAAAGGAATAAATATGCTCATATGTACAAACCTTGACACAATAAAGTCTAAACCTTGACACAATTAAGTCTAAACTTTTTAATTTAGGCTACGTCTACGGACAAAACTCCGAATATTTTTCTTCCACTAATAAAAATTAATGGGTACAAGAAGAGAGTCTTACCTAGACACAAGCTAGAGGTAATACAACAATTTTGAGATAAATCCAAAAATAGTGGTACACAAGTGTTTTCCAAAAACACCTCAAAATATTTTCCTCACTATTTTTGTCACTCCCTAAATTTTGGAAAAAATTCAAAAAATCTAAGTCTCTCTCAAATTCTCTCAAAATGAATTGAGATTGTTGTAATTCAAATGAAAGGATATCTGCCTATTTATAGGAAAAATATTTAGTGTGAACACAAATCAAAAAAGTAAAAAATATTCGCTGGAGAAATTCAATTTGAAATTGAATTGCCGCAACTTTTGACTTGCTGCTAACCCCAGCACTGTACGGATGGATGCCATTTTCACAATTGGTGAGAAAATTTCATCAAAGTCAATTCTTTTTCTTTGACTGAATCCTTTGACGACCAATCTGGCTTTGAATCTCGGATGGGAACTGTTCTCTTCATGTTTGATTCTGAACACCCATTTATTTTTCAAAGCTCTCTTACCTTTTGGCAGCTTCACCAATTCAAAAGTATTATTCTCATGTAAGGATTTCATTTTATCTTGCATAGCTTCAATCCATTTATGTCTGTGCTCATCAGTCATTGCTTCTTCAAAGCTTTCTGGTTCTCCCCCATAAGTGAGTAACACATACTCATTTTCTGGATATCTTGTAGACTGTTGTCTTGCTCTATTGCTTCTTCTCACAGGAACTGGGGAGTGCACATGTGATGGTTGATGATGAACATCATCATCTTCAACATCATTTTCCGGATTGTCGATGAGAGCATTATTTTCTTCAGGCAGATCAACATGATATTCATCCCCAACTTGTATTGGCACCGGTATTGGAGGAATCAATTCTAAATCTGTCAAGTCACCATTGGAATTAGAAACATCTTTCTTTGTCCTGACAATATCTTCAATGGTCTCCTTCTCTTGAAAGCAACTTTGTTTTTCTTTTCTGCTAAACAGTCAGCACATTTCTCCAAATGCACTTCATCCATTCCGGGCAACATCTTCCTTCTAACAAGGGTAGTCATCCCTTTCTCACTCATGTGGCCGAGTCGTCTGTGCCATAATTCAATAGCACTGTCTTTCTCCATAGCACTCACAGTGTCATTGGAGAGCTTTGCATGCATCACATACAAGGTAGCATGCCTTGTGCCTCTAGCCACCACCATGGAACCTTTGGTAAGCTTCGATTGGTTATTTGAGAAGGTATTGCAGAAACCTGCATCATTGAGTTTTCCTGCAGAGATCAAATTCAGACGGATATCTAGAATATGTCTGACATCTCTCAGGACTAATCTGGTACCATTCACAGTCTCTAGACAAACATTTCCTCTGCCAACAACTTTTGACATATTATCATTTTCCATCTTCACAGCGCTAAAATCTCCTGCTGTATAGAATGAGAAGAATTTCTTCTAAGACGTGGCATGAATGGTAGCGCCACTATCAATTACCCAATTGGTCTCATGAGATGTGAAACTGATAGGATACTGCTTTTTACAAACTCCATATTGACTACACCATTAGGTGCAGTGTTGGTTATTGAAATCTTCAAAGTCTCCCATGACTCTAGCAGATAGCCCAATACTAGCAAAGCAAATACTTCATCATCCAGATTTATGCTCATTATGGATAGATGATCCATGATCTCTTGCATCTCATTCAGATGATCTGTTATGTAAGTTCCTTACTTGTATTTCGATTGTGTCAACTTTTTCAAATAAAACAATTTATTGTTACCTGTCTTTGACGTGTAAAACTGTTCAAGCTTGTTCCATAGCGTCTGAGCATGAGTCTCATTGTAGATGTGGTTGTACACGTTATCTTCGACAAATTGTCGGATGTAACAGCACACCTGCTTGTGCTCAAACTCCACTCCTCATTTGTCTTGCCTTCGGGTTTAGTTGTAGTAAACACGGGCAGATGCATTTTTATCATAAATAGGAGATCCTTCATTTTGTTTCTCCATATGTGGTAATTTGTGTCATTTAAGCTAATTATCTTGGTGCCCTTTGTCTTCATTTTAAAACAAAATGAGATTTCTTCAGCTGACAGTAAACTAATAAAATCTTTTCTGATGTGGAAGATCAGTCAATACTGCAACCACAGATCATACTATGAATTTTATAAGACTGACAGGCTGGCTCTGATACCACTTGTTGGGCACAACGGGTAAAATAACACAAATAAATGTGAAATAAAATAATCAGCAAAAAATAACACCGATAATTTAACGTGATTTACTTTTTAATTTGGGCTACGTCCATGGACAACACTCCGAATATTTTTCTTCCACTAATAAAAATTAATGGGTACAAGAAGAGAGTCTTCCCTAGACACAAGCTAGAGGTAATACAATAATTTTGAGATAAACTCAAAAATAACGGCACATAAGTGTTTTCCAAAAACACCCCAAAATATTTTCTCACTATTTTTGTCACTTCCTAATTTTTGGAAAAAATTCTAAAAATCTAAATCTCTCTCAAAATGAATTGAAATTGTTGTAATTCAAATGAAAGGATATTTGCCTATTTATAGGAAAAATATTCAGTGTGAACACAAATAAAAAAAGTCAAAAATTTTGGCTAGAGGAATTCAATTTCAAATTGAATTGCTGGAATTTTTGATTATTTTATTTTATTTTATATGTGGCGGGACCCACATCAAATTTTTCAACGAATTCGGCTACCAACAGTTTTTTCTATTAAATCTTGTTACAAACTTTTGCATATGCTCCATCTTTCAAGAATAGCAGGCTGTGTTGAATCATGAATGAATCTTTTTGGAAGAAGTTATGGCTTCTTGAAGTGCCCAGAAAAGTAAAGTTCTTATTGTGGAAGGCTTGCAGAAATAAAATAGATTTTATGGAGAATCTTAAAAGACGGGGAATGGTAGTATGCCTTCTTTGTTGTCTTTGTAAAGAGGAAGATGGAATTGTTAGGCACTGTCTCTTCCTTTGTGACTCTACTCAAAGAGTTTGGTTCTTTGAGTTCTTTACAATTTACTCATTTGGCTTTTACATTAGTTGCAGATTGGTGGAACCCATTTGTTGTCAAATAATATTGTTTATAGTTTCCAATTTTGTATTACTGTGAATGTCTACTGAACCATCTGAAATATGAGGAACAAATGTTATTGAAAATATTATTCATGATCCTAATTTTGTGTTTAATTAGGCAATTGATCTTCAAGAGGAAATCTAAAAATCAAATATAGGAAGAATATACGGAGGCAGTAACCAACCTGGAAGAAACCAAGTCTGGCCCAAACCCCTAATGGTTTTATAAAGTGCAATGTAGATGTGACGTTTGATTCAAGCATTGGTGTGACTTTGGGAAGTGGTGGCTTGGGATTGGAGAGGAAAATTCGTTCAGGGTATAAGTGTTTCTTGCAAAGCTGTTTTATGTGTGAATGAATAGCAGTAAGGGAGGTGACTTTTTTGGCAAATAGCTGTTCATGGAGCTGAGTTATTGTTGAATCAGATTCTACAGTTACAGTAAATGCTTTTAACAATTCTGCTGATTCTCCTTGGCTTATTAATGCAATTATTGTGCTGAATTCTCTTATTTTGGCTATAAATTATTCGAGTTTTTTGGTTGTAAATATTGGTAAGCTAGCCAAGTTAAACCCTTTCTTCCTCGCTCTTTAGAAGTGTATTCAATATATTATCTCTTAGAATTTCCTGCTAAATGTGGGATTTTGGATGTCATCGGTGGCAACCATCTTTGGTGAATTTTCTTGTAATTTCTTTTAGTGTTTTGTATAGATCTACTTGAGAATAAGTGTATTTTGCTAGTTCAATTTTGGAAGTCGTTTTTAGTGTTCTCTCTTATTTAGAATAGGGCCTTTTGTTTTTGATAGATTAGGTAGTTCTCAAGCTCTCGTGACCAAAAAAGGGAGATGCCTTCTTGATTGGTTTGTAAATATTCCCTATATTTGGGAAGTCCTGTTAATCTCTAGGCCTCAGTTTAACATAAGTTTTCTCAATTTTTTTTTTTAAAAAAAAACCCCTTCTCCTTTCTTTCTATCTCCTCTTCTCATTCTATCCTTTATATATATATATATATATGAATATTAATTGACTCTAAAATCTAAATTAAACAATATATTTATGTCAAATTTTCAATTAAATATATTACAGGAAAAATCCAAATTGGGTATATGATTTTTTGAATTTTGAATATGACACTATCAATATTAATCCTTACATTGGGCCAACAAGAGTGTAGGGCCACAGTGATAATTCATGTTCTATATTTGGGTTTGTTCGAGTAACAAAGACAAGTTCATTATCCCTGAAAATATAATGATATTTTTGGTAAATAAATATTCTTGCCTAAATATTTTATTTTACATTATTTTAATTGACCAAATGAGTCATACATATTTACAATTAGTTATGTGTCACCCACGTAACACTAACATTTACTAGCTAGAGATACTTTTATTTCCTTTGACATTTATACATTGGTTAGATTTGTCTTCCAACACATATATTTTTTCATTAAAAGTGTATAATAGAAAGTAAATAAGGGTTGGTACTTTGTGAAATAGAAGCGAAACGGTTAAAAGAATCACACAGTTCGATTTTTAAGTTAAAATCGAATTTTGCTCGGCCTAAAAAGCACGTCAACGCCTATACCCGTAACCCGTTGACGAAAATATCATGCACCCCGTGCGCCTGCAACCGGGGGAAAAAAACAAAACAAAATAAAAACCCAGTTGAGAAAGAAAAAAGGCCAGTGGCCGAGAGAAGAGAAGAGAAGAGAAGGCAGAGGGATAGAGACAGAGCGATCCAATCATTTTCTGGTCTCCCAAACAGAAAAAGAAAAAGAAAATAAAAACGGAGGTAAACCTACGCTCAAAGAGCATAGGATAAGAGAGTGAAGCTTCGGGCTAAGGCGGCAACGCCTCTCTTTCTCTCTCTGCCATTTGCCTTTTTAAATATTAATTACAGAACCAAAAAGTTAAACAAATTTTACCAAAAACTTCAAAATACACACCTCTCACCAACAAGGTTCGATCCAATATTGTAGGCGCCTTTTCCTTTGGTAGATCTGATTGTCGTTTGTTCTTTGCAATTGTTCGCGATCTCTCTGTGTAAGTAGCAATTCCATTCCTTCTGCTTTCACTGTTTGAAATTTAAATTACTTTCTGTTTGTTTCGTTGCTGAGAAATGCAAATAATGGACGAATTTCGAGGGGAAAAAAGTGAACGCCATTAGGTGTATGTAATGAGTTTATGACAGATTTTAAGTTAAAATTCAATTTTATCTTTTGTTCCTTAGTGACTTTTTCTTTTCCTCGGGAAGATTTTGCAATTTCATTTTTTAGTGTGTGCACTTTTATGTTTGAAATTTTAAACAGAAGTAATATGAGCCTTTCGAAATTATGATAATGTGGAATTCTAATATTGTGAAATTGTGTTTCTTTCTCCCTTTTCTTCTCAAATTGAATGAAAGAAATGTGAATTTTAGAACTGCAGTTTCCTTTTTGTGTTAAATTGTTCTGTTTTCAAAAGAGAGATTCCTTAAAATTGTGTAGCTCCAGAGTTTCAAAATTCTGTTTTTTTTTTTTCTTGTTTTCTTAATTTTCTCTATCTTCAGGTTATGTAGAATGCTGATTCACTTGTAGATCTTTAACTTTAATGGCTTCAGAGGTGGAGATTTTCAAGCTGTAATTGAAGTTTTAGAATAAAAGGAAGTGATAATTTTGTGCCTTGTAAAGTGGATCAAC
Source organism: Triadica sebifera (assembly GCA_023653625.1). NCBI lineage: Eukaryota > Viridiplantae > Streptophyta > Magnoliopsida > Malpighiales > Euphorbiaceae > Triadica > Triadica sebifera. The sequence goes on along the minus strand of CM042901.1, from coordinate 10,305,551 downwards.
TATGGTGTTTTGGGAAGGTTACGTGAGTGATGAAGCAATGGGAACTTTTGCTCCAATTGTTGTTTATTGGTTGTATGCTGGGTTTTATCAACTGTTGCCGCCTCTAGATAAATATCGGTTGCACACTAGAAAAGAGGAGGAAGAGAAGAACTTGGTGCCCCTGCCCAAGGTTGTCAAGGGTGTTTTGCTTCAGCAGCTTGTTCAGGCAATAGTTGCCCATGCGCTCTTTTTGGTTAGTTATGGAACTAAACAAAGTAATTTAATTTTCTCTCCATGTAATGTTGTTATGGAATGATTATCCTTGCCATTGCAAACACTGGATGTGGTATGATACTTTCAACATATGTGGAGAAATGCAGACCACAGAAAAGCTGATGTTGAAGGAGGGAGGAGTGTAGGATAGATTGCTCTGGGAGAAAAATGATATTGAGATAATTTCCTATAGAATGGACTTCATTAAGTTGCTTTATTATCATTAAATATATGAAAACTGTATGGCATAGTTAGTGATAATGATATAGTAAAGGCCTTTTGCTTGAGTTAATGATATTTGAGAGTAGCTTTGCAGGTATAGCCACCACCTAGGGCATTGCTTTGTGCAATAAGTGGTAGTGATACCTTTATATAAAAGAAAAATAGCAATGATTACAGGTCAGAGGGTGAGGGTATATTTTTTTTATTTTCTTCTAATAATGATAAGGGGCAGAAAGAGTAGGAGACGAATAATTACCAATAACCGACCTGAAAAGGAATGATTGGATATTAGTTTGGTCATGAAGTGAAGATCATGACATGATCCACAGATGCACAGTCATCTAGGAATGTTTTTGTATAAATATTTTCAAGTTTGATCAAAAGCTAGGGGCTTGAGATAAATCTGAACTTAGAATTACTTTTGCCCTATGATTGTTTACTGTTGTTCATAGTGGAAGTTCTGAAATATATTAATTGTTTCTAATTATAGCAGTTAAGAATAGGTTAGGTTATGACTTCGTTTAAAAACACATGGTTATGATGAAGCTTTGGGCAATTCTATTTTTAGGGGAAAAGGAAGTTTATTTCATTATAATGATCAAATAATTTGTCAGCCAGCACAGCTGATTCCTTGATGAGGGTTGCCTATGGTAGCTTGTTTGGCAAAAATCTGAGTTTTAGAATTTCATGAAAAAGCTCTTATAAGATGGTTAAGGGTTGATTTTTGTTTTACTCACTTTCTATGTTTACTAAGAAAATAATATTTGAGCAAATTCAGCTTTAAAACATTTGTGCTTTTGTATAAATTAGTTTTTGGAATATTTTTGAATTCAAATGCTTGGATTGAAATAATCTTACTGACATTATAATTTAAACTTTTGACTCGTAAAAAATTGTGCAAGACTAAGAGAATGGTGGCACGGTCTTATGCCATGGGTTGCTAGTTTACATCTGAATATTTAAAACTTTAAATAAATTTACTTTGAAATTTTTGTTTGTAATATTTCATTACAATTATCCTGCAAGGTCAACCTCCCTTTCTTCCTTTATGATTTTTGATTCCTTAGGATTGAAAAGTAGAAGAAGCAAAGCATCCTGATCAACTAATTGTAACTTTGAAATGTATGTGGTAAAGCTAAATCAAACTAGGTTAATTCAATCCTTTATCTAGTTCCTAATACTGGCAACTAGCACAAGTGGGCTAGACAAGTGTAGCTGCCTTGTGCCTCAGGACAGTGCCAAGATTCTTATGCATTAACGCAAGTTGACAACTTTTTGCGACTTCTGAAGTAGTTCTGTTAAAATTCTTAAAAGTATGTTATTGTTATTTGATATTTTTAGCCTTCGTTTTTAAGACATTCCTGGATGGGTGTTTTTGCTTGTTAGATGATATTCCTTAGGGTTTTTTTCTTGAAGCCAATGGTGGAAATTTTGTTTTCAACATATCATTTGTTGAGCACTTGTGATAATTAAAAATTACATGTTAGACACTCGAGGAAACAACATTTATGTCCATTTATGTGTGGTAAGAGATTCCTTTGAAGAATAAATGGGTGATAGCTTTAATGTTAGATGCCAATTGGCATAGAGAATGAGTCCCTTGTAGCTTTGTTATAGCATGTTCAATAATATGATGATCATTACAACATAACAACAAAAAGCAAGAGATGAAATTTTGGATAACTGTTCTAATCTCATTTTGTTTTCTCTGTTGTATTTCTTCTAGAACACCTTTTCATGAAGAGTTGAAAACGTTATGATGTTGTCTCAATTTGCTTTTTGAAATATTCCCAATGTGCCTGAAACCATATGACACCTCGGCAAAGTGAAGGCAATTTAGACTTTAAGACAAGTGGAATTTTGTAGGAAATAATGGTTGACACTTTTGCTCTTTAACAAAACTTGTGTCATTGGTAGATGTGCATCTCTTAACATAACATATAGTGTTTACAGTCCTTTTTTCCAATAGAGATAAAACACAAAATATTGACCATAGGTAAACTTACCTTGATTGTTGTCATTATTGCTGATAGTTTGTCCAGGGGTTCTAGTGTTACCTGCTGGTAATATAGTTTTGGCCAAAAAAGTTGAAAAAGAGAAGGAAATATCGTGGATCAAATTGGGAGATTTCGTTTTCTTTTATTTAAGTGAAATTTGTGCTCCCTTCTCCCAAACCAGCTTCCCTGTGTTTGTTCCTGTGCCCCCCTAAACAACCATGTATATGCATGCCTGTTCCTGTGAATCTGTCTGTTTATCTGTACATAAATGTAATCCTAGGCAGATACCTTTCCACATTTTTAGCTGTTTTGTTCACTAATTTTAAAGCAAAATTGTGATAGTAAATTTACATTCATATTCTTATCTTTTGATGGTTTGAGAGGCCCTGCAGAATGGAGCTCAAGTATAAGCAACCTCCCTGCGGTGAATTTACTTTTATATTCTTATCTTTTGCATTTCTGCGGTAGAATAGTGTGGTAACCAAAATCTCATATTTTCATCCCTTTGCGTCAAACTAATTTATCAATTGGCTTTTATGCATACCGTTCCACTGTTTTCTAGCTGGTTTGGGTACTTTCAGTGATAAGGTCTGATATTTGAGTAAAATTCTGTTTCTCATAAGTTGCTTTTGTAGCTGAAATGAACATTCTGGGGATTGCTTGATCTATTTTACTTAGTCAGTACTCCTGCTTTAACTTTTTCTGCTATTTGTTACTGAAAGTGGAAGTGCAAATCATCAAACAACTTACTCAAAGACACTTGAAGCTTGTTTTTGAAGCAAGAGAGAAAAAAATACTCTCTCAATCTTATTCTAATGCTGAAGTTACATGGGTTTAAATACAAAATATGTTCCTAGAATTAAGGAACAAAAAAGGAAAAAATACAAATAAGGAAAAAATCAAAATACAAGAAAGGAAGAAAATAAAACTAAGAAGGGAAGAAATAAAACTAATTTAATGGGAACTGATTTTATGCAGTATTTCCCACACTCCCCCTCAAGTTGGTGCATAGATGTCCATCATGCCCAACTTGCTTATCAGATGTTCAAAGTTAGATCTCGCAAGTCCTTTGGTCAAGATGTCAGCTGTTTGTTGACTGGAAGGAACAAATGGCAAGCAAATAATTCCAGCTTCTAGTTTTTCTTTTATAAAGTGTCGATCAATCTCAATGTGCTTTGTTCTATCATGTTGAACAGGATTGTGAGCAATACTTATAGCAGCCTTATTGTCACAGTACAATTTCAAAGGAAGTTTTACTGTCTTTTTAAGTTCTTTGAGAAATCTATATATCCACAATACTTCACAAATCCCTTGAGCCATTGCTCTGAATTCAGCTTCAGCACTACTTCTAGCAACAACACTTTGTTTTTTGCTTCGCCAAGTAACCAAGTTCCCCCACACAAAGGTGCAGTATCCGGAAGTAGATCTCCTGTCAGTTACTGAACCTGCCCAATCTGCATCGGTAAAAACTTCAATGTTCCTTTGATTGGTTTTTTTAAAAAATAGACCTTTCCCAGGAGTAGACTTCAAATATCTCAAAATCCGGTAAACCGCCTCAAGATGCTCTTCATAAGGTGCATGCATGAATTGACTGACAACACTAACTGCGAAGGCAATATCTGGTCGAGTGTGAGATAAATAGATCAGCTTACCAACTAATCTTTGATATCTGCCAGTATTCACAGGAACACTTCCCTTTTCCCAAAGTTTTACATTAGGATCCATGGGAGTTTCAGTTGGTTTGCAACCACTCATTCCTGTCTCTCTTAAAAGATCAAGAATATATTTGCGCTGAGATACAACAATTCCTTTCCTTGAGCGAGCAATCTCCATTCCAAGGAAATATCGTAAATTTCCCAAATCTTTGATCTCAAATTCAAGAGCAAGACTTTTCTTTAACCTTTCCATTTCAGCCACATCATCACCTGTTAGAATAATATCATCAACATAAACTATCAGTACAGCAACCTTACCTTCAGAGGAAAGCTTGTAAAACAAGGTATGATCTGCTTGTCCTTGAGAATATCCTTGCTTTCTAACAGAGTGTGTGAATTTTTCGAACCATGCCCTTGGAGACTGTTTTAAGCCATATAAGGACTTTTTTAGCTTACACACTTTTGAGCCAAACTTCTCTTCAAAACCGGGTGGACTATCCATGTAGACTTCCTCCTCCAAGTCTCCATTGAGAAAGGCATTCTTTACATCCAATTGCTGTAAAGACCAGTCTAGATTAGTAGCAATAGATAAAAGTACCCTTACCGAGTTCAATTTTGCAACAGGAGCAAATGTTTCAGAGTAATCTATGCCATATGTCTGGGTGAATCCCTTAGCTACCAATCGGGCCTTATATCTCTCCACTGAACCATCAGAATTATACTTCACAGTAAAGACCCATTTACAGCCTACTGTAGCCTTCTTTGCAGGCAATGCCTCAACACTCCAGGTATTGTTCTTCTCAAGAGCTCTCATCTCCTCAAGAACTGCTTCCTTCCACTTTGGAACTTTTAGAGCCTCCTGTATACTGTTAGGAATTTCTATGCTGGACAATTGAGTTGTAAAAGCAGCAAGAGACGGAGACAATTTTGAGTATGACACAAATTTAGATAATGGATATCTAGTACAAGATCTAACCCCTTTTCGAAGGGCTATAGGAATGTCACAATCAAAAGTCTCAAGATGACTGTCAGGAAGAGAATGAGAGTTACCTGTACTAGACTCAGACTGTTGATTTGTCCTCAGTTCAGAATCATGGTCGTGCTGTAGAGCCGATTCATCTTTTCTTTGTTTATGATTCTTCTTCGAGTAAACAATCCCTTTCCAAGTTTGATCACCTTCTGTAAATCTATTTGTTGTTGTTTTGGTGGTATTATATTGTGGAATTATAGTAGGTTGTCCCTTATTCCCAGTTTCAAAAGATTGTTGATCAGATTTTTCACTTTCAAATGTAGGCTTAGATATAAGTGAAACATCACTCATAGTAAGAGGAGTTTCCACAAATGAATCTTGGCCATTTGCTGTAGGTGCATTAGACTCAAAATCCTGTGATTGTGAAATAAATACATCATCTGAAAATAAATTATCACAAGATTTAACAAATGAATCTTCATTATAATTCTCCCCCTGAAGATGAGTATCTTGAAAAAAAGGTTGTTTTTCAAAAAATGTCACATCCATTGTAACAAAGAATTTTTTTGATATTGGATCAAAACATTTATATCCCTTCTGAGTTGGAGAATATCCAATAAAAGCACATTTTATAGCTCGAGGTTCAAGTTTTCCAAGTTTTCTATGTTCATGAACAAATGCTGTACAACCAAAAATTTTTAGAGGGAGATCAGCAGAGATTCTAGCAGTTGGTAAAATCTTTGTAAAAACTTGAAAAGGAGTTTGATAGTGTAAAACTTTGGAGGGCATTCTATTTATTAAATATGCAGCAGTTAAAACTGCCTCTCCCCATAAATACTTAGGCACTTTAGTTGTAAAAAGTAATGCACGAGCCACTTCCAACAAATGTCTATTTTTTCTTTCAGCAACACCATTCTGTTGGGGTGTATCAATGCAAGAACTATGGTGTATTATGCCTTTTTCAAGAAAAAAATTTCTTAGGATTGTATTGAAGTATTCTTTTCCATTATCACTCCTGAAAATTTGTATGTTTGTGTGAAACTGAGTCTGCACCATATTGTAAAAGTTTTTAAAAACCTGTTCCACCTCTGACTTTTCTTTTAATAAATATACCCAACAAAGTCGAGTATGATCATCTGTGAAAGTGATAAACCATTTTTTGTTAGAAAGAGTATTTGTTCGATTTGGACCCCAAACATCACTGTGAATAATAGTGAATGGTTTTGATGGTTTATATGGTTGTGAAGGAAATGAAGTACGGTGGTGTTTTGCAAATTCACACATTTCACAATGAAACAAAGATGGATCTTTATTGTAAAATAACTTAGGAAATAAATGTTTTAAATACCTAAAACTTGGATGGCCTAATCTAAAATGCCATAACATAATATCATTATTGGAAACAGAACTAGATTCAAAGCAGGTACTTATTGGTTGAGATTGTTGTCCCGATTCAGATCCACCATCAAAGAAATAGAGTCCTCCACTCTGTTTAGCACTGCCAATCATCCTCCCCGATGTCAAATCCTGAAATACACAGTAAGTTGGAAAGAAATTAGCTTGACAATTTTGATCATGAACTAACTTACTGACAGACAATAAATTACACGAAAGTTTGGGAACATGAAGAACATCATAAAGTGTAAGTGATGAAGATACTATAATAGAACCTTTTCCTGCAATGGCTGAAAGAGAGCCATCTGCAATTTTAATTTTCTGATTACCTGCACAAGGACTATATGAAGAAAAAATATTTGACAATCCTGTCATATGATATGTTGCACCTGAATCGATAATCCAGGTATGATCAGAATGGACACTTAAGAAAGCAGCTTGCAAGTAATTACCTTTTTGAGCTAAAGAACAAGAAGGAATTTGTTGAGACTCAAGAAGCTTGGATAGTTGATCTATTTGTTCCTTAGTGAAAGGAAATGAACTTGAAGAAAATAATTGCTCTTGATCTGAGACATTAACATGTAGTGCATGTCCCCCTCCACCAACTTTCTTTTTTTGATTTTTAGGCTTGCCATGGATTTTCCAACATGTTTCCCGTGTGTGCCATGGGCGCTTGCAATGATCACACCATGGTCGCTTGCCATCATTCCTTTCTTCATCCTGAAACCTCTGGGTTGCTAAAGCTGAGTTATCAATTTCCACTGTTTTGTGGATTGAAACAGATTTGTCAAGCATTACATTTTGTCTTGCTTCCTCTCTTCTAACCTCTGAAAACACCTCACGCATTGTTGGTAGAGGTGTTTTTCCCAAAATTCTACCTCGCACTTCATCTAATTTTTTGTTCAATCCTGCCAAGAACATAAAGACCCGATCATTTTCTTGTCGCTTCATGAATCTCACACTGTCATTTGTGCATTCCCATACATCGTTATAACAAAGGTCTAACTCCTGCCACAAGGTCATTAACTCATTGAAGTAGAGAGTGACATCTCGATCACCCTGTTTCGCATGCCAAAGTTTAGATTTTAACTCAAATATTTGTGAAGAATTTTCTAGATCTGAGTAAGTATCTCTGACTGCTTCCCAAACATCTCTGGCTGTAGGTAAAAACATGAATGGTTTGCCAATTGCAGGTTCCATTGAATTCACCAACCATGCAATGATCAAGGAATTTTCTGACTTCCAGGTTTTTAAAGCCGGATCTCCATCTACAGGCTTTGTTACTTCACCTATCAAATAACCCAGCTTCCCCTTACCTTCCATGATCAGTCGAACAGTTTGAGACCATTCCAGATAGTTTTTTCCATTAAGTCGGTGAATATTCACATGTAGTGAATTATTGGACCCTTCTACTGGACTTCCGAATGAGATGGAACTCATAGTGCTTTCTCCTATCGCAGTGGAGTCCCTGCTGGATGCACCAGTCAAGGCTGTTTTCCAAGGATTGTACCCAGCCATTAGTAACACAATGATAGAAGTCAGCAAAATCAACTTACTTGAATGACCTCTGTTACACCTCAATCACGTGCGGAAATATGAGGAGAAGAGATCTGGAAAAAGAAAATCACAAAACAGTGGCCGGAAAGTGTCTCACGCGCCGGCGCGTGTGATCGGAGCGGGAAGGTCGATCGGCGCGTGTTCTCACGCGCGGCCGCTTCTGGTGATGGAATTCTGACCGAACGCCTGTCGGCGCCTGTTCTGTCCACTGGTGTGGGCGGTGAGAGTTAAAACTCTCTCTAAATGGGCGGGTATTAAAACCCTAGAAAATTGACAGAAAAAAAAGAGCTAGGTTTTACTAGGCTCTGATACCATGAAGCAAGAGAGAAAAAAATACTCTCTCAATCTTATTCTAATGCTGAAGTTACATGGGTTTAAATACAAAATATGTTCCTAGAATTAAGGAACAAAAAAGGAAAAAATACAAATAAGGAAAAAATCAAAATACAAGAAAGGAAGAAAATAAAACTAAGAAGGGAAGAAATAAAACTAATTTAATGGGAACTGATTTTATGCAGTATTTCCCACAGTTTTCATGTTAGATAGGTTAAGCAGTTCTTTTGTCTACTAGTGTATCTGCTGAATTTGTGGGAGGTTGATTTAGAGGATAAGGATATTAATTACTGGATACCGTTATTTGGATCCTCGAGAGCTAGATTTCTGAATGTCTACATGTTGACATTTTTACCTTCTGACAATTAACTTCTCACTCTTGCTTTGTTGCTACAGTTGACTTCAACAGCAGATGTAGCTGGAATCACTATCCAGCCATCCATCCTTGTCCAAATTGTGCAGATTATTATTGCCATGTTTGTCATGGACACATGGCAGTATTTTGTTCACCGGTATATGCATCAAAACAAATTTCTATACCGTCATATCCACTCTCAACATCATAGGCTAGTTGTCCCTTATGCAATTGGGGCCCTTTATAATCACCCTCTGGAGGGTCTGTTGCTTGATACAGTTGGTGGTGCAATCTCGTTCCTGGTGTCAGGAATGACTGCACGGACTGGTGTGATTTTCTTCTGCTTTGCCGTTGTTAAAACTGTGGATGATCATTGCGGACTGTGGTTGCCTGGCAATATCTTTCACATTTTTTTCCAGAACAACACTGCTTACCACGACATCCATCATCAACTCCAAGGTACAAAGTACAACTATTCTCAACCATTCTTCTCTATATGGGATAAACTTCTAGGAACCCACATGCCATATGATCTAGTTAAGCGAGCTGAAGGTGGTTTCGAGGCAAGGCTGATGAAAGACTAGTTCTAATTTGATGATTTACTGTATTATTTTAAGTTAATGCTTAACAGATATATATAATTTTTGATTTGCAACTGCGATTCTTGGGAAGTTGAATTAAAATTGGTCATTGACGCTTAATATTTTAGGCTTTCAGCTGGATTCCTTCAGGTGTTCGTCTCTCTTTTCTTGTTGATTGACAGTGTATTAGTTTTGTTTTTAATGGTAGCTTCATGAATCTACCCAAAGAATTGTAGTTGTGATGCTCTCTATATGTAGCATATTTGTTCTATATCGCGTTGAGATTGATGTTGGTGCAATAGGTTGGAAGAAGTTTATTGAGATATATATACCAAATCATGCAGAAATCTATTTTGCTGCTCTTATTTGATGAAGAACCCATTTCCTTTATCCTTTTAGTTGATGAATGAATAAATCAAAATAACTAAAGCAAATAAAAACCTTTCCATTAAGAAAGTATTCGTTCTTAATAATATGTTATTACACTATTCATCAATACAGTTAGTGGATTATTCTATCGTAGTGTCACCAATTTATTTCTCCTTTCATATTAGGTTTCAAATAAGGCTTTCCTTTTGCTGTTTGTGTATCTGTATTGTTGTCTGATCCTGTTGCATATGTTCATCTGCTCCTATTGCGAACGACTCAACCTACTACTCTGATTATCCATCTAAATCCAAATTCCAAGAAAATCGGATGCTATGCTAACTGCAATTGTGTGAATCAGAGAGAAGGCATATTTAAAATGCATTAAGGTTCCTGATGAAGAATTGAAGCTGCCAAGGACACCCCGATAGTTCATTAACTTGAGCATATTGCTTGTAAAACAATTAGGTTTTCCTTTACAGAAACAATTAGGTTTTCCTTTACAGACATCGAGTTTAAAGATATGCGGAAACACTTCAATTTCACCAATAATCTCTGCAAGAGCAAGAACCTTGCTTAAACTTGTGAAACCTTACTCGATCCCTCACTATAATTTCTCGATTATATATTTTTGATATGAGCTTAATTACTGCATGACAATCGCCACATATCCTTAGATTCTTATTCACTTGAATTGGCATCCCCGCGCTTGTGCAAATTAAACCGTAAGCCACAGCCAACTTCTCACTATGATGGGACAATGCGTTCTCCTTCTCCTCCTCCCCTATGTCATGCAACACATAGCTCGTCTCAGCCAAATATCCATATTCCTTAATCCTGAACCGAATCTCATCCAACTTAGCATAAATTTCCCTCCAACTTTCATGACTCTTGTCGCCATTGTAGAACTTGTGCATTACACCTTTTTCCTCAATGTAGCTAATGCCAGGCAACTTCTTCACATCCCTATTCTTCATGGCCTCTCTTACTCTCCCCACATCGATCCACCTCTCCTGTGCTGCATAAACATTCGATAATAAAACGAAATCACCATCATTATTAGATCCCAGCTCCACCAGCTTCCTTGAAACATGTTCTGCCATTTCTACATTCTTGTAGGTCCTGCAAGCGCCAAGTAAAGTCTGCCATAGTACCAGGTCAGGCACCATTGGCATAGAATTGATAACATCATATGCCTCCTGAAGTCGCCCAGCTCGGCCTAACAAATCAACCACGCTTCCATAATGCTTAACATTTGGCACCACTCCACCACTCAGCATTGAATTGAACAATCTAAAGCCTTCTTCCACTAACCCTGCATGGTTACATGCGCACAGCACTGCAAGATAAGATACAGCATCAGGGTTAATCCCAGATTGACCCATTTGCTCAAAAAGCTCAAGAGCTTTATTCCCATATCCATGCATTGCAAATGCCATTATCATTGTATTCCAAGTAACAAGACTCTTGCTGCAACTCATACTCTCAAAAACCGAGTATGCCTTTTCAGAAAACCCACATTTAGCATACATGTCGATAACTGCATTACAAACTTGCACATTCGTATCTAACCTTTCATCTCTTACATACCCATGAATCTTCTCACCTTCTTTAAAAGCACCCAATTACGAACAAGCAGAAAGAGCGCCAAGAACTGTAATTTCATTAGGCTTAAACCCCATAATCTCCATTTTTTTAAACAAAGCCAAAGCCTCAGTAGGTCTATTTCCTTGAGCAAACCCAGAAATCAACGCATTCCACGAAGCAACATCTCTCACAAACATTTCATCGAACACCCTCTCTGCGCAATCAAGATCCCCAATTTTTGCATACAAATCTAACAAAGTAGTGCCCAACAGAGCATCAGCAATGAACCCTTTATGCACGATATGAGAATGCAACTGCAAAGATTCAGAAGAAGCTAAAACGCGCGTGCAAGCCTTCAAAACAAAAGAGCAAGTAAGGGCATCCACTTTATTCGACCCACGCACCATAGTTTTGTACCAGATAAAGGCATCTATTGGGGCGGGGCTTTGAATGAGGCCACGGAGGATAGCATTCCAGTCGTTGGTGGAAGGGCCAAGGATTTGGCAGAAAGTGTGAATAGCAAAGGAGAGGTTATCAAGAGAGAGAGCATAGAGTTCAAGGAGCTTGGAGCGAGAAGAGCAGGTTCGAAACTGGAATTGGCCAGAGATTAAGAGGTGGGCTTGGAGTTGCTTGGCTTGAGAAAGAGTGGCGCACTTGGGTATCACGGCGGCCATTCCATGACAGGGACTAATTGGCTTGAGAAAGAGTGGCGCACTTGGGTATCACGGCGGCCATTCCATGACAGGGACTAAGCTGTATGAACAGAAAACATCGGGTAAGAAGATGGCGACTCGTCGTTTTATATAAAGAGCTTACATGAGATGGTCGTGAAGGGTGGAGTCCAATTCATTAAATTTGATTAATCATTAATTTCATTTTTATTAGTACTTCTCAAAAAAAAAAAAATTTAACCATTAAGAAGAATAAGTCATTATATATTCATATCACAATCTATAAATTAAAATAAATTTGATATAAAATATGTTTTTAAGAATATCATGAATTCACAATTGTCTCAACCAATAGAACTGATTTGATATTCACCTCAATTTTTATGATTTATATGGACTAAAAGTTTAAAATGAAATAAGAACCAAGTAAACACAAGAAAGTCTAAGAATGATTTATTTTCTTGAATATAATTGTAAGAATAATAGAATATATATTTACAAAATAATTTTTACTTGCGCACACACTTTTCTACAATGGCTGCTATCTGAGGCACGCCGATTATAATTTATTTAATGAGACACTCGAGTCCAAAGGACAAAAGTGTTTGTGTTAATAGGGATTTCAGTGATGGAAATAGGAATTTTTTTAGTGCTAATGCTATGGAATTAGTGAAGAATTCGAGTTTTGAAGCTCCAAAAAAAAAGGGACTCTCCGTGGAATTATTGGATAAAAAGAAATATACTGTTGGTGAATTGGCACAATGTTGGAAGTATGCTGTTTGTTAATGGAAGTGGCTGTGAGGCTTGTTTGGCGAATGCTGTATCTGACATTGCTAATTGTACTCCTACGGAAGAATGAAGGGTTTTGCATGCTAGCGGCTACTTCAGATTTTCCACTATGAAATTTCACAACCCAGACCCTACATATATAGACAGAGGAGTGAAGTTTGGTCTTGTTCAAATTTAACACGTTCAAAATAGTCCAATTGAACTGCTTGATATACTGTGCGGTGTTCGATCCAATAATAAAAACTTCCTGTTTAAAGAACATTTAAAGAGAGTGGCTGCCAACTGATTCGCAATAAAGGACCGCTAGACACTGAAGCAACCGCTGAAACTGAGAAGTGTTTCAAATAATTTCTTGGCAAAAACACAAAAAGACTTGTGCAGATGTTACTACCTTAGTTTACAATAAAAAGAGACAACTCGGCACAAGTTTTACACATAACTTTCATGGGTGAAAAGGCAAAGAGAACAGAAATCTACATACATCCTCCCGCAATCACACTGTTCAACAAATTTCCAACATTTTAAGATGCATGTCTTCAGTTGATCAGCTGCTCGGCAGTCTCATCACAATTTCAGCTGGGGGTCGTAAAGTGCAAACCATCTCTTTCGTCTTCCCAAAATAAACCTGCAACAGAACTGTAATTTGTAAGAGACCAAATAAATTCCACCCTGACATTCTCAAGGCAATGCAAATGTCAGAAGGTCCTACTGACATAATTGGCAAACTATTCTTTTTTTCACTTCTAAAAAATAGTTTAGGTGTAGTAAGGACGCAAGGGATTGAAAAGCTTTGGTTTAGAAATTGATAATAAAGCCACTTACCTGATCTAGTGAGTTCCTGAGCTTACCCTCCATTTCCTCAATCATCCTTCCCATGTTACAAAGATGACCATCTGCAACCACGAGGTCCATGTTCATCTACAAAAGAAAGAAGTAAATATCAAACACTAACTTGAATCAAAGGTTAACATATCTGCAAATGCACCTCCATGTGAATAGCTGTATGCCGGCCCTGATGTCAACATATCCATGTTTCAAACTATAACAGAATGCCACATTGCTACTTTACTACCTCACAAGCAAGATATGAACACCATAAATTCTTACAGAAGGAAGAGAAGACAATTGCTATTTGACTGTAGCTTTCTTAATGAATTTTATCATGTTTTTTATCTTCCATTTGTATTTTCCATGAATCAAGAACACAATTTGGAAATACAGGACTTTGTGGAAGTCAAACATTGGCATGTGAAGGTCAACTCTCCCAAGTTTCCAAAGAATCAGTGACACTTACAATCAATCTCTATTTGCAACTACAGATTTGGACTGGAGAGAAACTTAAGATTTCATGGAGAAAAAAACAAAATATTAAAGCCTTCATCAATGATAAGAGAGCAAGAGATAAACTCTATTGACAACAGGTATATCCATCCAAACAACTTTTTCATTCAAATTAAATTGGTAAGAATAGCATGACTCAACCATTTAGCAGTTATGAAGTTCCACTCAACGAGCAAAATGAATATTTATTAATTAGGATTCATGACCAAAAAGCATTTTTCAAACTTATTTTCAGAATTCTCTATAAGAATTAAGTTAGGACTTGAGGCAAGAGATGCATTTCTTGTGACAGGAAATGGGGCAAAACAAATATCCATTAATCACTTGATTTTAAATGGATAAAAGTTAATTGGGAGACAGAAGATCTGATACCTGTCTTCTAATAGATCCTGATAGATTGAATGTGCCAGTTGACTCATTATTTGTAGTCAAAGAGAGCATAACAGTACTGGTTAAACAATAATGGGCTATTCCTTCCTCTTCAGGCCCAACCTACATACAAATTAAAGTTTCAGCAATAATTGAGTCCTGATCACTAAACTTGTATAGAAAAAGCCAGAAGTGCTACACAATCCAACTAATTGTTATGATATACTTCACAAACAAGTTTGCTAGGAGAAAAGAGGTTGAAAAACTCTTTCAAAATGATCAATAAAAAAGTTCAAACATTTTTGTTCCTGTAATCCATGTGCAGGAAAAAAGTGTTCCTGAAAGAAATTGAGGGGGAAGGAAGAAAGATTTTATCTTGTCAATTGGAGGGGGAAGGAAGAAGATTTTATCTTGTCAAGTTCGTGATCTCCAGCCAGAGCTTACCTCAATAACGTGAATCGCATCCCATGCTCCCTCCTGCAGATAACCCCTTCTGCCATGCCCTGTCTTCGAGCCATCTTAATCAATGAAAATAATAGAAGTTCAGTCAGAGCTATGAAACTCATGTATTGTGAGAGCTAAATTATTTAGAAAATATTTCTCACCTTTCTTTATCAAAAAGCAGGCAACAAAACCTTCGTTATTGTCATCTTCCCACAAGTAAACAGATGAGATCCCGCCTTCATAATACCTACCAACTAACTAGTTGATCAGACTGATAACCCTTTTCGCAGCTTTATTAAATGACAGTGGCAGAAAAAAAGTTGTCAACAAAGAAGAAGCACCATTTGAACTTATATTTAACAATGTCGAAGACTGGTTTTATTCTATTCTAAGGACATAAAAGTAAAAAAAGGCAACAGGCTGACATTGGCATTCCTATAAACTGAAACCCTTATGAAAAGTATAGCCAGACAGTTGAAAAAAAGGTGTCAATTAGAAATGGAATCTTTAGCGTCTTTTCTGTCCCAAAATGACTACTGAAAGTAAAACTTGACTCAAAGACGAGGTAAGTAAAGGACCTCACTGGTCACGATAAACGGCAAAGATTTCATTTGCTTCAATTTCAAGTTTCCTCAACTCCATAGATGGATAAGGCGCATCTTCCAGAGGTGGATAATATTTATTTGACCAAGGTGACCTACAGGATGGAAAAGAAAATCAACCACATTTAAAGGCTGAATTCTATTAGAGATTAGCAAATGCATATCTGCATAGCAGATCAACATTGTCAACTCAAATTATAGCCCTGGACAATGCAAAAACATTAGCACGGCAACTATCCTTGGAATTTATAGCACAGATTCTATTATTTAGCGAGAACATGCAGAGTATTGTAAGTCATAGAACATATATACGCAGAAAGATATGGCCATGCAGAGCACTAGGGACCACAAATAGCAATATACTTGCAAATTCTATAAGCATATGTATGAGCTGATGGAAGATATACCGACCATTTTCTAGGCATATTTCATATTACACTACTAATCTAATATGCTATAACGGTATAACCATATCCACACAAAAATGACATAGTAAAGTTCTTACCTGTATGAATCAGCATCTCTGTTGTACTCGCACAATATGAACTCCTTTCCACTGTCTAGATTAGATAAGACCTGTTCAATGGCAGAATTTTATGACTTAAAATGATATCTTTTAACATCACATAAAAATATTCAAAAGAATAACATTCAATATCTATCCACAAAGAAGAATCTGTATCTACTACAAAACCCAACACCATATTAGAAATGCCACAAATTATATCTCAATTCAGATAAGAAAAGAAACTGTTCATTATTGCTATCTTTCATATTTCAACATTGGTTTACATTACTACGAGAAAGAATACCACAGCAGAAAGTAAATCACTCATAAAAATGAAATGAATAAAACTGAAACGCAGAAACATGTTACTGTTCAAAATTAATACAAAATCAAATTGGAGATTTCTGTCCTCAATATCCCCTAGGAGGTGAGCCTACTACTCCAATTCAAAGGCCGAATACAAATTGCGAAATGCACAACTACTGTTTAGATAAATTAAAATCCTAAAACGAGCATGCAGAGCTCAAAATTTCACTAAAAAATGGCCTGAATAAAAGTATATACATTAAAACATTTTTGAAATTTCCCCCAAAAAAAAAGTTAAGAAACGCAACTATATCTTCCACACGCTTTCCTCCATTTCCTCACAAACCAAAAAGAAATTCACCAAACCCATAAAACAAAATAAATAAAGAAAAGAAAGACCGAAACAAAGTAATCAATTACACAACCAGCAGAAAATAACCAACCAGAATCCCCAAAAACAACAGAAAGAAGCGGAAATTGAATTCCGATAAATTTTATATAGAAAGAAAGAGAGAAAACCTGGAGCGGCTGATCGACTTGGGAGAGGAGATCGGAAGAGTGGTGAGGGAGAAGACTGAGAAGAGCGGAGAGAGCGGTCTCCGTTTGCTTTGGATGTATTCTTCTCATCAATCCCATGGCTGCATCCATGACTTTTCCTATTGTTTCCTTTGCTTTGTGTTTGTATGGGAGATAAAAACAAACAACCCAAAAAAAAAAAAGGGAACTGGGGATGAAATCAATCTCTTCTCTTCCAAAAACCAAAAAGGAAGAAAGAGGCGCGTTTGTCTGATCCGAGTTTCCCTCCCAAACAAGGGGATTAGGCTTTCTTTATATGTATACAACTGAAATTAAAATTGAGCGATTATGCATTTATTTTATGGTTTTTTAGTTATTTTCTTTCCTTTTCTTTTTGGCTATGAAATTTGAATGATCATAAAATAATTCCAAATTAAGATTCTAAAATAAATAGATTTTTAGATATAATTGTTGCAAATGTCAATATTGGATTTATATATATACATATAAATCATTTGTGTATTTATTTCATATTTTAAATGAATATTCATAATATATGTGTAATATATATAGAAAAAAGTTAAATAATACGATTCGTGTGTTTACCCGAATTTGTTATCAGCCATTAGATTACGTGCATATATATATAATAGCAATATAAATTTGTAGATTTTATAGTGTTTTGTGTTAGTGTATGAGACCCTAAATATCAAAATTTCAATTTATCATTTCCTAAAAAAAGGTTTAATTTTTGTTGGACATTGCGTTTAAGAAAACTATTTTTCAGAAAAATTATTCTAAATTTTTTTAGTTTTAAAAACAGTTTTTCTCAAGAAAAGAGGTAAATTAATATAAAAAACCAAAAAATTAGGTTAGTTAAACAAAAAAATAATAATTTATTTTTCTTTACATTCTACAACAATCCTACTAAATACCTCTTAGCTAAATTTTGTTAGGTTGTGCTTAAAATGCACAAAATATGGAGAAAAAAATATGTGAATATATATATATTGAAATAAAGGGTGATGGGTTGTGATCATTGTGAATTGACGTAAACAAAAATACCCACTAATAGATTTCTATCCTTGAAGTTTTTGTTTATTTATTTATTGAAGTAGTATATTATTATTTATTTATTGTAGTTTTTGTTTTTGTTTGCACGGCAGATAATTTGAATAAGGTTGAGTGGTGGCGAGGTGTAGTGCATGTTACCGAGGGTACATTTTGTTTTTTTTTTGAAGTCTTCCCTTTAACACTCCAGCTGTGACAGACAATGAGATTGGGGAGTTGATTTCAATTGAAGGCACGACAATTTCAAATACTCCATCAATAAATATCATGATTATCATAAAAAAAAAAAGACTTGGGACTTTGGGATATCAATTTTATTCTTTTTTATTCTTTTGGGGTTTTCCATTCCTTAACATACACCCACTGGAGTTGATAAAATGATCCAACCATTTTGCTTATATTTGTATTTTTCTTCTAAGAATAATTCTGCAAAGGAAATTATGGAATTCACCTGCCAATCCAGTTGGTCGGGTTTGAATTATTTTAAATTTATAATTTTTTTGGATTATTTTGGGTAAGATTATTGGCCACGCTATTTTGAGAATGGCTAGAGTGGAGAGATACTAAAGAGAGTGAGAGCGACATGTGGTATAAAGAAAATGAAATAAAATTTATCTTTTTTTTTTCTTTTCATGTTAATCCACTTGTTGTCAACTACATAGTTGAAGAATTTTTACTCTTTTAAATTCATTAATTCATACCATTATTTTGCTAATTGAACTTCTAATACTTTAATATAAATTTATTTGTTCCATTTTATTATTTAACTATTTTATAATATTAGAAAAGAATACTTTAAGAACTATAAAATATTTTATATATATATATATATATATATTTAGTCTTAAATTGTTGAATTAAATTAGTTCATAGAAAGACAACCCCATTGTAGATTAAAGTTTTATGCATAAATTAATAACATTTTATAAATACAAGTACAAAACATATTTGATTTGAATGAATTATAACATCAAGTTTACTTAAAAAATTGGGCATTAAGTCCGGTTTTGATTGAATTTTGAGTGTTTTTTAAAGGATTTTTTGGTTTCAATTTCAGATCGAATTCAGCCCTAAAATTTTTCGATTATTTAGGATTGACTCAATCGGAATTCCTTTTGAGTCCGGATCGGATAAAAAATTGATGATAACCATAACAGAAAAAAAAAAAAAAGAAGTTCGGCATAACCAATTAAAAATTTATATTTTATAGTCATCTTCCTCTACAACAAAAAAACAGAGCATCCATACATGGACACAATGTCAGCTAACAAAGATTTATAATTTTTTTTTCCTCTCATAAAACAACATTTCAAGTTATATTGATCATCAAGAAGGAGCACTATTCCATGGACCTGTATTGATAAAAGAACGCAGCCTCTGGTTGTTTAGTTAGCAAGCTCTTGACTTCATACTTTCCAGTTTGGCGCGTCGTTCTTCATATGATGCTGGTACAGAGTCCAAGCATTAACCAGTTAAAGATAGAAACCTTGATATCGAATATTGAATCTTAGATAGTGAAGGTTGGACATACAAAAGAGATATGATCTTAGATGATTGTCAAGATATGCAAGTTGATAACCAACAGATATGGAATTCCTACTCTTTCTCTCAGAAAAATCTGCTTGCAATCAGCCAAGTAAAACCAAAGCAAATAATTTTTTTTTCAGAACAAAAGAAATTGTAGAATAATTAATTCCTGTAGAACTTCTTCCAGTTTCGATAACAGTATTACCTTAAAATGCTAGCTTTTGATGAGTAGCATTGGGTGAGTTGCATACAGAAACAGTTCAGAAAGCTATTATATATGCTTCAACAATTATTGACAACCCTTCAGTTTCAACCCAAAAAGATAATGCAATGTTCTATAAATGATGGATAAGAGAGTAGTGAAATACAAGAATACAGAAAGCAAAATATGAAATACTCTAGTATCAAGCATCTAAACTAATTTTACTAGCTCTCTTTCTTTCTAAGTTGAAAATTTCATGAACAGGCCATCCATTTATAAGGAAGTCAAATAATATTTAGGTTTAGGACTTACGCTCAGTTGGCCTCAACAGGAGAGGAACATGAGGGGCTTTCTTCTTGATATTTTTGTCACTCAATAAGCTCCTATCTGAAATACCAGAATTTTGCTAGTAACACTAATCGACCAAAGCAAAGCCATGCAAATTTTCAAAAGAGACGAGTACAGAATAGTCTTATGCACCATTTGGCGAATGCAAACAACTGAGTAGAGCCTCATGAAAAATAGTAGCTTGGAGTTGGTATAATTGACATTCATTCTCCAAGTGTGTGCGCAGAGCTTGACCAGCATCTACAGCAAATTTCAAGAGTAAAGAATAATTCCAAATGCTCCTTTTCAAATTGAAAAACAGTCAGCTTAAACAATAATCCATATTTTCAAGCGAAAACCCCCACCATAGAGTACCATTTCATGTACACGGGGAATAATTTATCAGATGAGATGGCGTACTGTGGGCAACTTTTCACTAAAGTTCAAGGAGATACATAAACATATATTCTCATGACCAAGCCACATTTTTTATGCTAACACAGAACAATCCTATGAAGAATCAAAGTTCAAAATATAACAATGAAAAAGAGAAATGTGCTAACTAATTTATTGTCATGTTTCTAGTACCTGCTGAACATGTAAACATGAGGCCTTCAAATTCACAGGTGTGAAGAACCAGCGGAATTTCTGGAGCCATGGGATACTGGGGTTTCCTTGGTGTTCTATCAGTATCAAGCAATGCATCTATCACCTGTGCATTTGAGTGGAGAAAGAAATCACTTCATATGATGTCACACAATCAGTCTTCATGAAGTTGAATACTGTGCATTGTGCAATGTAGCCATTCTATGAAAATATCTTGATGATGCATCTGCGAATTTGTAAGCCAGTTCTAAAGAACTTTTCTCTACATCTCCTAATTAAAAAAGAATTTGAACTTGAGGAATTTCCTCAAATTTGTGAACAGAAGTAGGATAGTTAACTAGTTTGCAATTCTAGCTCACCTAGAGGATCATCATGCTTACTATTGCATAGATAGGAACATGCAGGAAGTGTTTCCTCCAAAATGGTCCCCACCTGAAAATTGTGAAAGAGCTATCATGCATGTAATAACTTCTGTGTGGTGGGAAAACCATAAAACTATAAGAAGTATTTGGACAACAAATAAGACGAAGCTCATTGAAGATTGTCAATGCCTTCATGCATGTGTATAAGCTTGTAATGTTTGAGCACACACACATTTCATGTCATCATTTATCAGTGGTTTGTTTATAGCTATTCTACATGAGTGGATAATGTCTCAGATATCATATTTTAGTTCTCGATGGACACATCCAAAGAAAATATAAACTAGAGGCTACATGCCATACTTATGCCTGTAGAATTCCTATATTAAAGAGTTGAATTATCAAAATATTAGCATGAGGACATCTGGTGCGCACATCAGGGGATTCAAGACCTTGGCCGATCATAAATAGCACAGCGACCATACAGCGGACTTGATGCCATAGGAAAGCACTACCTCTTATTTTTATAGTACATAGTTGATTGCCACTGTACCTGTTGAAATAAAACTCCTGTTGCATAAATTCCAAAAACAAATTTCACAAAAAGGTAGTTTGAATTGGCAATACATGGCCATTTACACCAAATCAAGTTGGTCCATTACATAGTTCTGCTCATTGTATACTTAGTTTCCTCATCACCATCCAACATCCAACTATCACTATTGCAACAATACAGGAGTAACAGGACCAATTATTTAATTTACAGTATATAAGTGCGAAATACTTCCTTCATTAATTTTTTTTTTTTTTTGCAATTTTGCTTAATGCCTGCACCTCTGCTTCTTCCAACTTTAGAATAATAAGAACTGACACATGCCAAAACCAATCAATAGTGATTTGATTGATGATAAAC
Organism: Triadica sebifera; assembly: GCA_023653625.1. NCBI lineage: Eukaryota > Viridiplantae > Streptophyta > Magnoliopsida > Malpighiales > Euphorbiaceae > Triadica > Triadica sebifera. The sequence continues at coordinate 10,283,727 of CM042901.1, read as the reverse complement.
AAAGAAAGAATTCCTGGTTCAATTCTACACCTAAATGACAGAAAAAATGATCGATCAAGTTCTATTGAGTCTGATTCATAGTGATCATTTATCAAAGAATGACTCTAGTCATTAAATGATTGAACAGCCAGGAGCAATTTGTTTAATCCATTGATTAGCAAATTGTGTTTCTTGCATATTCCTTTAATAAAATTATAATTAGAATAATTCATTCCGAAAAAAAAAAATTAACTCTTCCTTTTAATAGAAGAGTTGAGAAGCACTTGCTTTCTGGCATTCTCGATCTGTCAATAGGTGAGTTGCACCTCCCTCTGAGATGATTTTATGAGAAGCACTTGCTTTCTAGCAAAATGATACAAGGAAAATGGGTAGAACTCACTCCCAAAAACCGGTTCAAAGGAGGAGGGTGCCCACAAGCCTTATAACCTTTGTGTCAGCCCACATCCCACCCGATGTGGGATATTTTTACACATAACAGTCCACCCCTCTTAAGGTCACCGTCCATGGTGACTTCGTGGATCCCGTGACTTCGCGGATCCACTCCCTTAACGGGGTAGCAGCCCTCCGGGTAGCAGCCCTCCCGCAACGGACCTGTCCAAGGAACGAACTGCTCTGATACCACTGATACAAGGAAAATGGGTAGAACTCACTCCCAAAAACCGGTTCAAAGGAGGAGGGTGCCCACAAGCCTTATAACCTTTGTGTCAGCCCACATCCCACCCGATGTGGGATATTTTTACACATAACACAAGAATATATCTTAGATCCTTCTCACCAATTTACAGCTTCAGAAAGAACCCCACGACTGATAGTTTTTGTTTTAGACATTGAACATGATGTTTCATATTAATATTAGAGGCACTCACACAAGTTACCTACAAGGACCATGCCTTCTTGCGCCAAATGACAACAACGATAAAACTTATTGAGAATAGACAGTCTGATACCTCATATCACAAGGAGAAATTTCAAATGAGGTTATATGCCTCATATAATTATGCACATTTACTGCATCCATCTTACAGAAATTGCTGAAGTTGTGCTCCCCAATAAATTTCTTTCCTGCACTCTCCATATCCTGGTGAAACGCAGAATGATGAAAGAGTCATTGGCCCTGGTGGTACTTGACTTATAGAAACAGATTTGTCAACCGTAATAAACTTCATGAAAAAAGGAGCAACATACCAAGAGATTCAAATTGTCACTCCAAAAGAAATATTTATACTCCCTTCTCAGACAGCTAAACCTGTACCATAATCAAAACAACTGATTATGCTAACACATAAGAAACTGCTTTAGAAACTTGAAAGAAAGACAATATGGAGCCAATTGGAAGAACCTTGCACTAAAATCATTTGGAACAGGACACCAGCCTACAATTCGAATATCATTTGGAAGGACTCGATTCAATACTTTCACGTAATCAATTTCTCCTAACGGAAAAAGCAAAAGGAAAAATATAAATATAAATAAGGTTAAACAATCAGATAGCAAGGGTGTTGTTTAGTACATGAATTTTTATTAACTCAATTCATGTTTCATTTATGAAAATCACTATAATATTTTATTATCATCAGATTTTTATAAAATTAATTATCTGAAAATGTATTTTGGGTTGTCCCGTGGTGCTCAAGCTGAGTTTAGAGATGGCCAAATCAATTCATCAAAGTAACTAAGACAACTTAGAATCAGGTCTGGTTAAGCTCAGTTCAGTTAGCATTGTAATGGGCTGAACTCAAGCTGAGGAAGAAGCTAAGAGTTAGGTTCATTGTCCACTTCCACTGATGGTCAATAGAGGCACAATATGTAGAATAAAGTGAAGTGATAGTTCCCTTCCTTTCCTTTTCCTTTTTTATTTAATTTAATCTAATTTTTGTTATCTCTATCTGCTTGATAACTCCTCTGAAAGTATTGCTCAAACAGAAAAACGAAGCTCAAGTATTATAGATTTTTCCTGTTATGCTTTCCTAAGTTAGCCTTAGTTTTCTAACTGAATAAAAGTCATAACATACTAGAGCTGATGCTCAAGGCATATGAAGACAAATATGTGTGCGCTTCAGAAAGAGAATGAAGTAACTTGTGGGAATTAGTCATGTATTATTGTACAGTTGTCAAGCAGTAATCTTACCCCACAAAGCTAATTGGATAATAATGTTAAAGGAAAAGTCGATTCTTCTTCAGCAGTATATAATACTATTTCTGAAAACTTCAGAAGTCAAATATGCAACAAGCATCAGATGTAAAAATATCTTTGTTTATCTGCAGTTATTTTGTTCCTTTTATAGCATAGCTAGTAATTCAAAATAGAGGAAAGTATAACTGAATTTTTAAGATATGCCAACAAATTTGTTGCCCATTAAATGATAGTTGTTACTGGTTAGGATGACTGAATTATCATCAACCTATTTGTCATTACATGAAGCTCAGATATCCCTCTAAGAGTTTCCAAAAAGAATAATGTGACCTATGTTACTCCGACACTTTATTTTTGAAGAAGTACCCGTACCCTTTGGATATGACATTGGTATGGGTATGAAACCCTTACCGGATACTTCGCTTTAAAAGTGGGTATTTATAATATCGGTTTCATTTAAATTACAAGTGCAGATCAAATAACTTTGAAAGAGTTTGTAAATTTATAATAATTATCTTTTAACGACCCACAATTGAAAACTATGATTTATGGTGGTAACAAAAATTAATATAAATTATATAGCAAATTTGAGCTGATTTACAATTTAAATGAACTTAGAATTATCATTTTATTATTTATTTGTGATCTGAATTTTAGACTTTAAGTTTGTAATTAAAATATTTTATCCAATTTTATTTTATTTAGCAATTTAATATTATAATTTAATCTATTTTTTAACTTAAATTGTTATATATAAAAATTAAATATATATATATATATATATATATATATATATATATATATATATATATATATATATATACAAACGTATTCCCGTACTCATACCCTAATTTTGGGTACTTTTTAGCCATACCCACATACCCTAAATTTTAAAAAATAAAAAATCAGACTTCTAAATATGTACCCGTGTCGGGTACATACCCGAGTCCAAACAACATAGAATGTGGCTGACCATTATGTTCTTCTGATACAATTTTCACAAAGTCATTGTTGATTGCAGCAATGTCCTTGAGTTTGGATCGTAAAAACAAAGCAATCACCTGCATTAGACATTTGCATGTAATCAATTTTCAAAATGTTTTCTTCATTTTTTGACAGGCAGTGGCAGACTCAGGAATTCAACTTAGGGGGGACAAACTTAAATACTTTCATTCTAAATTCAAACATTAGAACAGGTGGGATTCAATTAAGAGAATAAAAAATTGAGAGAGGTAGGGCTGAATTAAAGAAATAAAAATTTCAAAACATAATTTTAACATTTTTTTTTAATTTAGGGGTGGCGGTGGCCCCCATATGTCACCTCCTAGGTCTGCCACTGTTGACAGGGTTGTTTCTTAATCATCACCAACTAACTGAACATATAAACTTTAACAAAGAGAATGAAGCAGAATGTTTTAACATAAAACCTTAATTGCAAGAGATAAGTTAGGGTCATCAGTTTCTTTCCCTGAGGTTTGAAAGTTAAAAACATGCTCTGGCACACAATTGGTATTATGATCAATTATTTACTTAAAAAGCAGATGGATAGGTAACTGTGGCCAACAAAATATCAAAGATGACCCTGTTGTGATTATAAACATACTCTTACATGCGGTATATGGGAATGTTTTCTTAGCAGCATGACATCCTCAAGCACAACATAACAACACCTCAAGCAATGAGTACACACACCTTTAATGCGCTGCAATTTTTTTTGAAAGCAAAAGAACTTATCAATGGGTAAACCTAATGCATACTTTTGCTTACTTGCCCAACAGAAGAAACACCTTTGTCTGTTCTACCACACCTTGAGTACTGTGCCTCCTTCTTGTCACCAATTAAAAGCTTCGTTCTTTCAAGAGCTTTGAAAATTTCAGACTGCAAGAATTCACATTGTAGAAAAATTTCAGTTGCTGTAAGAGCATATCATTCAGTGAAAATTACTTTATAAACCCATCATGTTTGTCAATTCAACCATAAAAGAAGTAATATCAGCTATCGAGCCAAGAAAACACTACAAAAAAATCACACCTCAACAGTTGGATCCATCTGTCCCTCTGAAGCAAAACCATAAAACCTGCAATAAAACACATATCGTTACAAATTCTTTCTTGTCAACTAGCAGTGTGAAAACTGTATAGATTCTTCTAATTTATAAACAAGAGGATGCCAACGGAAAAGTAAAATGATTTTGAAAATAAATTAAAAAAAACAACTTTGAAGCACAGATGAGAAATATTAATCAATAAAGACAAAACCCCACTCAGTCTACAACATTTAGATATTAGACATCACGAGGTAGAATATATTGTTTGAATATTATGTTTCCAAGTACACATACAAATCATTGCAAGTTGTTAACGACACCCACGCAGGTCCACTTGTCCGAAAAGTGACAGTAGGAGCTAACAGAGGATATAACCACCACCTTAAAAAGAATACTATAAACAATTCAATATAGAAATGAAGATTGAAAAAGAACCACCTTTGACCAAAATACATGACTTTCAGAGCAACACATCTCCTCAAATGTTGACTTATTGTCCTTGTCTTACTGCCTGCACCCAAAGCTAATCACTTTAAGAAAAACAAATGTAGAGTAAACGGCAAAGCACATAAGAAATTAAAACAGAAAACAAAATCATGTAAACTCTACAATATAATGTGATTTTATAAGTTTTCTTGACACAAACAAATAGGCCGAAAAGGACACCTGAAATTTTTTCTATTGTTTTCTTTTTGGTGGTCTTATCCCCTCTTGGATTTACTTCACCATTCTCCACCGAAATTTTGCTAAATTGTACAGTAGATCTATCAAGCTTCTCCTCAGCCTGCATCAAGATCATATAACGGCAAACTGAAAGAAATCAAAACGAAAGGTAAATGGCTCTATGTCAATGAAATATGAACAAACTAACCTCATTGCAGTGACAATTAGAGAGTCGAGAGGATAATTTAGCATTTTCGGCCTCCAATTCCTAATTAAAGTGCAAAAAATCAGCAAAGAAAACCAGAAGAAATAGAAAATTCGCAGAGATAATGGGAGCAGTCTCTAGCTTTTAGAAGCAAATATATAAAGAGCAGAGCATACCTTGATTCTGTTTTGAAGAGACACTATCTGAGATTTTAAATGGATCACGTCTTCTTCTCCTCCTCCTCCTTTAGACATGTTTGATTGATTTTACTGACAATCGCCTTCGGTTGTTAAGTGTTTTAAAGTGCAGCCGCTGCAGCGGTCGCCCCTGATTTATGCACGGGATGAAGAGGAAAGACGACTCTATGCTCGTCGGATTATAGTCATTTCTACGATGACGTTTTGGATAGAATTTTAATTTAATCATCTATTTATTTAATTATTTAAAAAAAACCACAACAACTAGACATTTGGTTTGGGTTGTGGGTCCTGGCAAGTTTGGTCTACGCATCATTTTTCGAGATAATAAGGGTGAAGTGTTAGCTTGCGCTGCAAAACAAATTTCTGCAGATTGGTTTCCATATATTTCATAGGCTCTAGCGATGGTTATCGATCTTCGATTGGCTGGGGATCTTACCTTCAGCGAAATTATTGCATAATCGGATTGTAAGGGTGTCATTGATAGATAATGGGTGCCCTACCCAATAAATCAAGACCGGCCCACGGAAAGAAAATAAGAAATGAAAGAAAAAGACCCATTAGATAAGAAAATCTTGGTATCCGGTGCTGATTTAGAAACAAAGATAAACTGGGAAATGAGTCTTATACTTAAAAAAAATTGTTTTTTTGGAAAAAAATTATTTTGAATTCTGAAAACTGTTTTTGAAAAAAAATATTTTTTTTAAAAATAGATTCGAGAAAAACAACTTATAAAAAATTAAAAAATAAATCAATTAAATCAAAAATATTCTAAATTTATTTTTTCTATATTCAACACTAATTTCAAAATACTTTTTAAAATGATAGATGACAAAAAATAAGAAGGGGTAGAAGATTAAAAGTAAAAAATGGTAAAGAAAATACCGATAAGAATTGCATAACCAATGTTCTAAGAAATGACAATAAAAAGGCATAAAAGGGTGAGCTAAGGACCCTCTCTCCCTAAGAAGGAAGAGATCAACTTCTTATTCATTTTACTCTTCTTTTTTTTCATCAGACATCTTTTCTTTAAATCTTTAGAAAAAAAAAATATCTCTAAGAGTAATCCCCTAATAAAGGCATCAAAGTGACATTAATGGAATGCCCTACTTGGCATTCTAAACTCCGTTTTTTAGCCTAAAGACTACATCTGAATCAAAAAGACTAAATATGAGAGAAGAAGGATTTTTGGCCCAACAAATTTATAATTATCAAATTGGTGTCATATGTGGGAATGAAAGAGTTTTTGTTTGCTAAACACCACGATCATACCTACTGAGACCCACAAAACAAAACGATGAGGACATTATTAATGTCTAACCGTATACAATTCAGATGTCAAAACCTGAAGTTTGTACACACCTCAACCATTATAAAAGGCAAGATGGTATTAATTAAGCATATGTCATGATAGACTATGGGATGTTCATTGCTTGACTAACTCAAGTGATGACTTGGGCTACACAAGTATCATGACATCTAAGATCCTCAATCCCTCATTTCACAATATATGACACAAAGCAAGAAGCACCAAGACCCAAAACTATAAAGATAGTGACAACAAGAGCTCAAGAAAACCAGACAAAAGAGGTGTCATCACAAGAAAAAAAAAACGAAGAGGAGTCTAGACAAGTAAATATGGCAAAAAAACTCAAAAGAAAACTAGTAAAAAGCTAAAGGTCATTGGAGTAACAAGATCATGAAGCCATCATTTGAGAGAGCTGAACAAAAAAAGACTCTAAAATGCATGAAAATGCGCAACGCCTCAAAGAGGTACTAAGCTCACTATTTTGTCAAAAGATAATTTTTTTTCCTGATAGCGTACTATTTTGTTTATTATTTTTTGAAGTAGAACTGAATCATAAAGATCATTCATATTTAAGACCATAAAGGTCAATCACTTTTAAAGATCATGAAATTGCTCACAAAATGATCCTTATAAAACTTAAAAGAAGTTTTTTTATGAAAATTACATAAACCTAAGAGAGATTGTATATATAAAATTGGTATATTATTGCAAAATAGCATTCAATCAGTTTAGCACATTTTAGAAAAAACGTGGTGATTGAATAGGAGCCTAAATTACAAGCACGTTGAAATCTCCTAAGGCCAAAGAAACACTCAAGATTAGAAAAAATAAAGATAATTTTCTGTCCCTTCTTATTTTTTGTTAACAAATAAGTTTAAAATTATATGGTTTCCAAAAACCAACATCTTTTGAAAATTTTTTTTAATAGTTACAAGATTAATAAAAAAAACAAAAAAGAGGGTCGTCATTTGCAACTCATAAATTGTTTTAATAGTTACAAGATAAATGCAAGAAAGACAAATGACCATTTAATGGTTGTCATTTGCAACTCAAAAACTGTCTTAACAGTTATTAGATCAATACAAGAAAAACTAATGACCACATAAAGGTCATCATTTGCAACTAAAAAATTGTCTTAACATTTATAATATGAATACAAGAAAGATAAATGATCGCCTAAAGTCGTTATTTACAACTCAAAAATTGTCTTAACAATTATGAATAGCCTCAAAGGGCAAGATCTTTTATTATGAAAAGCCTCAAGGGTCAATATCTTTTATTATAAAAATCTTTAAGAGCTAAAATCTTTTGTTATGAAAAGTCTCAAGGGGCAAGATCACTTGAAAATCATCTTAATAGTCATGTTGGTCATTTGAAGACTAAGATCATTGTGAAAAACTATCTTAACGGTTCAAAAGGTCGATACCAATTTTTGTAAAAAAAAAATATTCTTAATGGGTAACAAGTTATCAAATGACCAAAATTATTTTGTAAAACCGTCTTAAAGATTATCAGGTCGTTAAAAAATCAATATTATTTTATAAAATCATCCTGACTTTAATAAGATCATTTGGAAATTGTCTTAACAATTATAATGGTCATTTGAGAACTAAGATTATTTGAAAATTGTCTTAACATTCAAAGACCAAAACTCATATGCAAACCATCTAAACAATTGCAACAATCTCTTGGCTAACCAAAGCTTGTCTTAGAAAGAAAAAAAAAAAGGTCATTCAAAAACCAACTATCACAAAAAAAAACTACGAAAAAAT